>SSNS01000280.1:139346-225458 GCA_006937985.1 Aphyosemion australe | reverse complement strand
GGGGGGGGTCGCGAAAAAATCTATGTACCCTAGGGGGGGCTTCACCAAAAGTAATTGAGAACCACTGCTTTAAAGAAACACATTAGATACATCAGATCTCAATATGAAGTTGGATATCTATACAAATGACGACAGGGCAATGTCTTAGGAACAAAAGGATGCCAAGTCTTTTAATGGAAATAAAAGTTTTCAGCCTACAGAGGGCTCAATTGTGTAGACACCCTAAAATCAGAGTGAAATGAAGATGTGGCAGGCTAGTCCATTATTTCAAAAACTTAATTTCTGCAACTCAAAATGCTTTTCAGTATCTTGTGTGGCCCCCACGAGCTTGTGTGCATGCTTGACAACGTCGGGGCATGCTCCTAATGAGACAACGGATGGTGTCTTGTGGCATTTCCTCCCAGATCTGTGTGAGGGCATCC
The DNA here is from genome assembly GCA_006937985.1 of Aphyosemion australe. Taxonomy (NCBI): domain Eukaryota; kingdom Metazoa; phylum Chordata; class Actinopteri; order Cyprinodontiformes; family Nothobranchiidae; genus Aphyosemion; species Aphyosemion australe. The sequence continues at coordinate 225,036 of SSNS01000280.1, read as the reverse complement.
CTGAGCTCTTGTACAGTCTGAGGAGCAACCTGGCGCCGCCTAATGGACCGAAACATAATGTCCCACAGATGTTATATTGGGTTTAAGTCAGGGTATCGTGAAGGCCATTCAACTGTTTCAATTCCTTCATCCTCCAGGTACTGCCTGCATACTCTTGCCACATGAGGCCGGGCATTGTCGTGCATTAGGAGAAAACCAGGACCTACTGCATCAGCGTAGGGTCTGACAAAGGGTTCAAGGATTTCATCTGGATACCTTATGGCAGTCAGAGCCCCATTTCCTAGGCAGTAGAGGTCTGTGCGTCCCTCCATGGATATGCCTCCCCAGACCATCACTGACCCACCACCAAACCTGTCATGTTGAACGACGTTGCAGGCAGCATAACGTTCTCCTTGTCTTCTCCAGACTCTTTCACGTCTATCACAGGTGCTCAGGGTGAACCTGCTCTCGTCTGTAAAAAGTACAGGGCGCCAGTGGCGGACTTGCCAATTCTGGTGTTCTTGGGCAAATGCCAGTCGAGCTCTACGGTGCTGGGCAGTGAGCACAGGGCCCACTACAGGACGTCGGGCCCTCAGGCCATCTTCATGAAGTCTGTTCCTGATTGTTTGGGTAGAGGCATTCACACCAGTGGCCCTCTGGAGGTCATTCTGTAGGGCACAAGCAGTGCTCAGCCTGTTCCGCCTTGCACAAAGGAGCAGGTATCGGTCCTGCTGATGGGTTGTGGACCTTCTACGGCCCTGTCCAGTTCTCCGAGAATAACCGCCAGTCTCCTGAAATCTCCTCCATGTTCTGGAGATTGTGCTGGGAGACACATTAAACCTTCTTGCTGCAGCACGTGTGGATGTGCCATCCTGGAGAAGTTGGACAACCTGTGCAACTTCTGTAGGGTTAAGGAATCGCCTCATGCTGCCAGTAGAGATAATTACTCAAGCCAAAACTAGCACGAGTGGAAAACCAACCAAAAAAGATCAAGAGGGAGAAACTTGAAATGACCTCCACATGGTAAACCAGTCCTGTTTTGAGGGTTTTGTAATTGTTGCCACTTTAGTGCACCTGTCGTTAAGTCCATGAACACCAATACAGCTGAAAGTGATTAACAATGCCCTCAGCTGCTTAATCAACCAGAAAATTATCAGACAGGTTTAATTGATTTCATGCCAGGCCCAATAAAAAAAGTGTTCCTTTAATTTTTGTGAGCAGTGTGTGTGAGTGTGTGTGTGTATATATATATATTCTCAATAACATGAGGAAAAACTGAATGACTTTCATAAAGAGATCCAGACTGAGGTAGGAAACAAGGATGTACCTCATATTGCAAAACATTTAAATTAAGTCACTTCTCAAATTTTGTGAATACATTTTTTGACTTGTTTGTCCAAAGATAAAGAAAACATTATAGAACTGTGGGTCATAAAGTGCAACAATCGGCCCCAAATGAATGAGTAAAAACAAAGCAAATAAATGAATAGTTAAAAATTACCGCTGTGAACATGGTGTTCGTTATGGACAATCCATGACGAGTACAGAAGTCCAATAACAAATCACCACTCGGAGTCAGATCAGGAGGGCCATTTATCCCAACCACACCTCTCCAGGTCTCACTGTCGTTGCCCACGTGAGCATTGAAGTCCCCCAGAAGAGTGAGGGAGTCACCAGAAGGAGCGCTCTCCAGCACCCCCTCCAGGGACTCCAAAAAGGGTGGGTAGTCTGAGCTGCAGTTTGGTGCATAAGCACAAACCACAGTCAGGACCCATCCCCCCACACGTAGGTGGAGGGAGACTACCCTCTTGTTTACCGGGATAAACCCCAGCGTTCAGGCACCAAGATGAGTCCGACTATATCTAGTCGGAACCTGTCAACCTCACACACCAACTCCAGCTCTTTCCCCACCAGAAAGGTGACATTCCACGTACCGAGAGCTAGCTTTTGTAGCTGAAGATCAGACTGCCAAGGTCGCGCCTTCGGCTACTACGTATCTCTCACTGCACCCAAACCCTTTGGCCCCTCTTACAGGTGGTGAGCCCATGGGTAGGGGGACCCATGTCTCCTCTTCGGGCTGTGCCCGGCCGGGCTCTATGGGTGAAAGCCCAGCCACCAGGCGCTCGCCAACATGCCTTAACTCCAGGCCTGGCTCCAGAGGGGGGCGCCGGTGACCCGCGTCCAAGAGAGGGAACACTGTATCCATATATGGTACTCATCATAAGGGGTCTTTGGGCTGCACTTTGTCACGGGGGCAGCAGCCTAAGCAGAGAGGCCCAGACTTCCCTCTCCCTAGCCACTTTGGCCAGCTCCTTCAGGGGAATCCTAATGCATTCTCAGGCCAGCTGAGAAACATAGTACCTCAATTGTGTCCTTGGTCTTCCTTTAGGATTCTTCCCGGTTGGACATGCTTGAAAAACCTCACCAGGGAGGTGTCCAGGAGGCATCCTAACTAGATTCCAAAGCCACCTCAACTGGCTCCTCTCGATGTGGAGGAGCAGCCGATGTACACAAAAATAAATGCAATTTACTACCAGTAATGTGGACAAAGCTCTGACACTAATCACACAGGGACCTAACGGCCCGTATCAAGGGGCTTGGTACTCCATACTCCCAGAGTGTCCCTACAGGATTCCCCCCAAACGACTTCTCAATGTCTACAGAACACATGTAGATTGGTTGGACAAACTCCTATGCACCCTCTAAGACTCTGCAAAGGGTTTAGAGCTGGCCCAGTGTTCAACTAGATTATTTGATATAAAAAACGATAGATTCTTGTTTAGATGACGCATGAATCCATGCAGATTTTAATCAAAACATTGAATCATTTTTGTTGATCTCAAATATTTTATTAGGGTTACATTAACACTACTAAAAAAATATACATTTTTAATCTACTATTTATTAAAACACTTTGAGGTGGAACATGGTTAAATGATAAAACATGGAAATCAGAAAATGCGTTAGAACAATCCCTTTGAGCCATCTGATGATTCTAGTTTATCTTTAAAGTTGTTTTAATGTGTTTTGGTGTGTCAAAAAGGTTTGAAGATACTAAGTTTAAGCTACATTTTCTATTAACGTGCAGTTACAGTCTGTTATGGGACAAGTGTTTGTTTTCTACTGTTGCATCAAACATCAGTTAATAACAAATTTCACCTTCAGAACTGATGAGGGGCCCAAGTCCAGGAGATTAGCTTTCCTGACAACATGGAACCGGAGGGATCCAGATCCAGGTACACGAGCATCAAATACATATAAAAGGAGCATCAACCAGGTGCTAGGTTAGATGTTTTAACCTCTAAAAATGGTTCCGGATCACATGTGGTGTTTTGATTACAGTGGTGGGAAATTTGCTTTAAAAAAGTTATTAGTTATAGTCACTAATTAATAATTAATGCTAATTAAGACTTAATTGATAGTTTCTGATTACTTCTTCAAAAAGTAACTGAGTTACAATTCATAAAAGTTTCTAATTACCAGGAAATATAACTATTGCATTTCTTTTAAAAATTAAAAATAGAAAGAAAATGTGGTCCCTCCTTAATAGCACTTTCTACACTTACTATTAATTACTACAATACTAAAATATAAATTACTAAATAGGCACAATAAGATATATGTCCTATTGTTTATTATAAAGCTGAAAAACTGAAATAAAAGAACTACAAACAGTAACTAATCTAAATGATTTAAATGTCAATGTGTGATCTGAAACAAGACCCCAATCAAACAAAATTTATAACTACAAATATAATTATTTCTACATTTTTAACAGTAGAACAGGGGTGGACCTACATGAGATGGCTTCATGACATTAAATTGCTCTCAACTGATTTAGAAAAGCACTTTGTTCCTGGGCAAAAACTACATTTTACACCAAGATTCCTCTTGTAGGTAGTTTTTGTCTGTAAACCAGACCCTATGTATAATTGGGTGTCAGACAGTAACCAGGTTCATCTTTAGGTGTCTTCTACCACATGATGGTGGTGATGTTTCACTGGAACATTTAAAAGGTCTTCCTATTTGGAATGCAGTTAAATGGAAGTTCTAGTTTAGATTTGAAAATGTTGACTTCTCTGAAGAACTCGTTTTCATGGGCTTGTTTTGGGATTCCTCTGATATCCTGTCTGTGAGTTGAACTGTTTCTGTTTCTGTTGCTGTAGTGTGCCCCATTGAGTTTCCCAGTATCCTGCGGGATTCACTGGAAGTGCTGACCCTAAACCATAACCAGCTGGAGTGTGTTCCCCAGTCACTGTGTGCTCTGCACAGCCTCACAGAGCTGTATCTGTCCAAGTGAGTCTGTCTTCACTTCTCCTTCTCACTTATGGATTAAACAGGAACTTCAGTGTAACACCGGGATGCTAGAGGTTTTTGATGTCAGTCAGTAATGCTGAACAATCTATTTTCTGACCGTCGTGTCAACTATTTTAGACATCCAGGATTTCCCCCTGCTTTTTAAAGTGTTACAGTGGCAGCAGCAGCGAGCAGGGGTAGCGGCGGTTACGGGAGCCAAGCCCAATTCTTCAGCTGATAGAGCTGCACATTTGGTCATTTTCCCATTTTTTTTCTTTACGTAGCAATGTTACAGCCGATATTAATAATGGCTCTGGCCGTCTGTCGCTAATTGTCTGTCCCTCTCTCAGCACCATTTATCAGCAGCACTTATTGTATCATGGTCATCGTGGCGGAGCCTCAGAAGAAACAAAGAAAACATTTAACTGATGAAGCTATAAAGAGAAGACCGTCCGACCACTATAGAGCTAAAACAAGAGTCAACATCAGGAGTTTTCTGAATCACGAGAGCTCAGAGACAAATAAGGATTCAGATTGGATGCAAATCCTGAATGGTCATGATCGGCGATCACTTAAACATTTGGTGAAATCAAATCGCAGAAAAACAACAGTAGAACTCAGGGCTGTACTTAATAGTGAAAATAAGAGCATTTCCACATGCACAAATTGAAGAGAACTCAAGGGATTGGGACTGAACAGCTGTGTACCCATAAGAAAACCACTAATCAGTGAGGCAAACTGGAAAAAAGGCTTCAATTTGCTAGGGAGCATAAAGATTGGACTTTGGCGCAATGGAAGAAGGTCATGTGGTCTGATGAGTCCAGATGGACCCTGTTCCAGAGTGATGGGTGCATCAGGGTAAGAAGAGAGGCAGTTGAAGTGATGCACCCATCATGCCTAGTGCCTACTGTACAAGCCTGTGGGGGCAGGGCTATGATCTGGGGTTGCTGCAGTTGGTCAGGTCTAGGTTCAGCAACAGGATATGCTCCAAGAATGAGGTCAGCTGACTACCTGAATATACTGAATGACCAGGTTATTCCATCAATGGATTTGTTCTTCCCTGATGGCACGGGCACGGGTGTTGCTCTTCCTCTATCAACAGTAATCCTGGGATCCGAGAACTTCCAGCAGAACTGGGCCTACTCCCCAACCTGTGGCACCTGGAGATAGAAGACCTGAACATCACCAACATCCCCCAGGCCGTCAGAAATGAAGGTATGTGTGATAACAGAGCTCATTAAGTCCCATTACATCAGTTTTAACAAGAACGTTAGTTTTGTATTTATGTTTTATTAGAGAAAACTTGTTTTTTTTCTTGGAATAGTTTTACAATGTGAAATTCAGAGATGACTTCAGTTCAACTGTATAAATTATATGACAGCACCATTCTGGAAGGGTAGTTTTATTTTGTAGAGAAAAAAAATGACATCAAACGTGACTCTTTCCTTCTATAGTTAAACAATCAGATTTGTAAAAAAAAATAAAATAAAATTCTTCTATATATGATTTATTATAAATCAAAATTAAGAGTATACAGAATTCATTCCAGCACATGCAGTCTTATCAGCATATTAATAAATAAAATTCATATTGATCCATATCAGTAATTATGGAAAACTATCAAAAAATGTAGAAAATATATTTTAATTGCAACCACGGGGCCTCATTTATAAAGCTTGCTTATACACAAAATGGGGTCTGAAAACTGCATAAGTGACTCCATGCAAACCAGAGTCCCTCACTCACCCACGGTTCTGAGTGGTGGACAGAAAGTTAGTGGCAGAGACAGACGGCCACAGCCATTATTAATATTGGCTGTAACAGCGCTACAAAAAGAAAACAACAACGGAAAAATAACCAAATGTGCAGCTCTGTCAGCTGAAACTGTTTTGGAATTAGGTTCAACAGTTTCAGTCTAGGTCACACCCATCTGCATCTAATCAACACAACGACTCCCACACAATAGAGGCTAACGATGCTAACGACTCATCAGGGGGTAGGGAGGAGGGGTATTCACAGGCAGTTTCGGCTCGTTAAGCAACAGCAGACAGCTACAGTTTGTAAGATCGACCCTCCCATATTCCAGTCAGAATTGACAAAGCTCCTCGGATGAGAAGCGAAACGTCTTCAAGAAACCAAAGAAGTTGCCTTCATTCGAACCACTTTGGGTTACCTGGATGACTGAGAACCTTCACCAGCACAATGATCAAAACATTATAATTGATAAATATATATTAATAATTAAAATAATTAATAATTGTCATTAGATTTCCATCTTTGATACAATAATAATAATAATAATAATAATAAAATTAATAATAAATATAATGTTAATAAAGATAGTTTATCTGTATGGTGGTTTTGTGAACATGGACCAGCTTGGTAATTTATACTAAAAATTGTGGTTCTGTTTGTAGGAAGTTACAGTTTACCATGGAGATCTGAGGTTCATTACAAACGTTAAAACTCTGACTCATCATTGTCATCACTTTTGCATTGAATGGGCTACTTTATCCACCTGCAGGTTAAATCACTAGCATGTTCTTATTTACAAAACTATTCTTGGTTTTCTCCCATCATACCTTCAGACCTTAATTTTCCAAAAACCTACAGGAGGCTACAACATGTGTTCACATTAGGGATGCAGCGATACCACTTTTTTCCAAACCGATACGATACCAATACTTCTACCACACACAAAAATGCAATGAATTAGAATACATGTTTTATTTTCTTCTCTGCTTTCAACAGGAAAAGACATTGAGTTAGATTAAAAAAAATACATTAATAGAGATCACAAAACTAACATATTAGGTGAAAAATAAATATTTTCTGTGAAATCATTGCACAGTTTTCTTCAAACAAAATGAACTAATTGGCACTGTCTCCATCTTTCATGAACATAACATTTAGGAACCTATCGCAGTGTCCACATTTAAACAAAAAAAACTATAGTCAGCATTAGCAGCAATAGTGTGGATTCTGAACCAGTATCGGTATCGGTGCATCCCTAGTTCACATGAATTGTTTATTCTGACTGTACCGAGGACTCAAACTGAGTTTGGGAAAAACCATTTAAATATTCTTCCATGTACTCACGGAATTAGCTTCAAAACCAATTGAATCTGAAGGAACTCGTCTCACTGTAAAAATTTTGTTTTTTTCCCGTGTCCTGTCCGGCTGTACAGCAATCAGAATTTATGTCTGAGTGCCGAAAACAAGCCTTACAGTTTTACTCTCAGGTGGACCGCTATAGATTCAGCTATAATGCCCCGCATTATATAGAAACTTTATTAGAAATGCTTTCGGTTGTTTTAAATCCCAACGTATTCGGAAATGAAAGAGAAAGAGAGGAGGGAAGGAAGAGGTGTGTGTGTGTGTGGGGGGGGGTTCATAAAAATAAACAATAATAGATTGCAAAAGAATCCGCTTCTAGACCTGCAGAAAGAGAGAGAGAGAAAAAAGGGGACACACAAAAATACAACAGAACCAAAACATCACTGCACCAACAACATGAGGATGTATAACAGTAGCAATTTTTGCTGAAAAGCACACGGTAATAAATCCTAGTGCATATAGTGCCAACCACAGCCTTAGGTTATGTGTTAAAAACACCCAAGTCCATACTTGTGAGAGCACCATGTGAGCACTTGTGTTATGTACACGCGTTTGTGTATGTAAGGTTTCTCTAGAGGAATGTCCAATAGTGAGTGTGAGGGGCCACTGACCTGCCCCCAAAGACTGTGAAAATTTAAACAGTCATTAAACATTTTAGATACTTAAAAATCTCCATGTAAATGCTTTGACTAATGAGTTCTGTGACTAACTCTGCTGTTTAAAACTATTGACTGTATCACCTGATTTCTTTATAGTTTGAATTGCTGATCACCTTAATGGACATTTTTGGAAATGACTCAAGAGTCTTTCCTGGTTAAATAAAGGTTAAATAAATAATAATAATAACGTCATGGTGTCAAAATGTGTGAACATTCAAGGGTATGAATACAAGGCACTTTATTATTAGTGTTGCTCCTGCTCCCAACATGCAACAAGAAGAATTGGGAGTGAAACAAAACATTTTATGAGCAGCAATTTATTGAAAACAATGCTTAAACTGAAACAAGCTGTTTTACAGCTGATCACAAGTTTAAGACCAAATTCCTTTAAAATGCCAATTCTCTGCAAAAATGTGGATTCATTGTCATTTTCTGTCAGGTTGTCACACTTTCATGATGTTCTGACGGCAATGGCAAACACTTTTCCCTCTGTGAATGTGGTCAGGTTGTTGATCTGCATAAGCAGGGTCTCTCACAGTGCGCCTTCGCTGCTGAGATAGACGCAGTAAGACAATCATTTGGAATTTCTTAAATGATCTTGAGGGATATAGAACAAAAACGTGGAAGACCCAAAAAGATTGCCAGCACTGAACTGGAGGATCCAATTGGCTGTCCGTCAAGACACTGGACGATCCTGAACCCAACTGAAGGCCGTTACTGGTGCCGTCTTTAGTCCATAACCATTAGACAGCATCTAAGACTGAATGGCTTAAAAAACAAAAAATGTCTCCTTGAACACCACAGAACTGACTGTTTGGACTTTGCAAGACAGTACCAAACATGGGACCTTGAAAGGTGGAAGTAAGTTTAATTCTCTGATGAGAAGAAATTTAACCAGGATGTTCCTGATACGTTACTGGCATGACCAGCAGATCCCACCTGAGATGTTTTCTAATCGCCACAGTGGATGGGGTGCCATAATGGGTGCTTTTCCCTTCAGTGGAACAATGGAGCTAGAGGAGGTGCAGGGGCATCAAACTGTCACTGACTATGTCCAGATGTTGCAGAGAGCAGCCCTCATGACTGAGGGTCCCTCGTCTGTGTGGTCACCACTGGGTGTTTTTACAGGACAACACTACAGTACACAACGCAACGCTGCTTCTCAATCACAGCTTTATTTCACCCTCACAGGAATAGCGTAGCTGTAACGCTTAGCCGCAGACAGGAGCTCACCCAGCTCCTCTCGTCTGCTCTCTGTCTCTTCCTCACACCTGCGGTGACGTCCTTTATAGAGATTGTCTCCCGGTGTGCCCCGGCGGGCTCCCAGTGGCCCCTCCTCATGCGCACCGTCCGCTACACCATGGTTTTCGTATCTTGTCCATGTAGGATAAGAATTGTGATGTGATTCTTTTTGTGAACTTATCACACAGACACATTTCCATGTACTGCTCCACAGCTTTATTAGGTGATGCCAGCAGACGCTGAGTTACTGTTTTAGAGTCCATCTAAAAGAGTCCGGGTCCTGTTTTTGTGCTTGTACTATTTGCTCTGATTTTTATATATAAACCAAGGTAAAATTAAATCACTGCCTTATCGCTTTTATTGGAGTATTGCTGTGTTAAAGTTAGAGTGAGTTTCGATAGTTGAAATAGTTCAAAAGTTCCTAAGCGTTCTTCCTCTGTGAGGAAAGAACCAGGAAGGTTCGGACCGGTTTAAACCAAACTGCAGCCAGCTGTGGACCAGATCACGGACCAAAACCCAACATGGTCTTAAACCTTTGATCGGGACTGTATAAAAAGCTCCTTTTTCTAGTGAAAGCCTTGAAAACATTTTTTTCTCTCTGGCTTTTCAGGTCCTGCATCTGTGCTGACCTTTCTCCGAGCAAATCTTCGAAAAGCAGAGCCCTGTAAGCTGTTGAAGATGCTAGTAATTGGGCCACCAAGGCAGGGGAAGACTGCCCTGGTGGAGGCTCTGCTGACTGGAAAGTCCTCTCCCTTTACCCCTGCAGAATGCAGCATCTCCACTTTCAGCTGGGAGCTGGATAAAGGCAATACAAGCAAAAATAATGTGAGAAACCTTTGGGTTAAAACCCCACACACATTCACAGAGTGTCCATCTGAAAGTATGTTATGTTTTTTAGTAGGTAAAGAGTATTACTTTATCCACAGAACTTTATTTACAGGCAGAGGAGAGCATCACATGTATTATTCAGCATCCATCTTACATCTCTTCTTCCTCTCTACATCTGTACAGGCATCTATCTTGCCCTTTAGTGGTTACAAAACATATCATCTCCCATTTTTCTTTTTTCTTTCATTGATTCACATACCTTGCATTTGTACAACATATTAATTTAGTGGGTAAAAACAGACGTCCTGAGCGTATGCAGGAGAAGTGCTTTTTTTCTCTCTTCAGGCCAGTCGTTTCCCAATGCAGCAATCACCAGCAAGTAATTCTGGAACATTTGCTCCCATGTGTCCAGTGGTATAATACGATCACCCAGACACGGCAGAAATAGGGGCGGAGATGGTGTAGTGGCCAACGCCATGCTGGGCAAAACCCTGTCATAATAGAACTTTGATGATGTATAACTATATTTGTGCAAGCATTTATCTTGCCCCTTAGTGGTTACAGACCGTAAAAAAGTGTTTGTCTGGTTCTACCCAGAAGGGCTCAGCGGTGTTCAGTGTGTGGGATGTCGGAGGTCCAGCCAGCATGACCACAGTGAACCAGTGCTTCTTCACGGATAAGGCTCTCTATGTGGTGATCTGGAACCTGGCTCTGGGGGAGGAGGCTGTGAGCGACCTGCAGACGTGGCTCCTCAACATAGAGGTCAATTTCTCTCTCTCTCTCTCTCTCTCTCTCTCTCTCTCTCTCTCTCTCTCTCACACACACACACACACACACACACGTGTACATGGGTATGCATTGATTTGAATAGAATTAAGGAGAAATAGCCTTCCAATTGATTCCAGCCCAGTTATCAGCTGCTACATCCCTCATGCCCATATAGGGAGCCAAGAAATGATGTTTAAATTAAATTAACATGAGGTCTGACTGAGTAATGTTTGTGTTTTAATGCTGTGGAGTGTGTGGTAAGTGTTGTCATGAATGTATTCAGGGGCACCTGATTTGTAATGATGTATTTGCTTCGTCATGCACAGGCTCGAGCGCCCAACTCTGCTGTGGTGGTTGTGGGAACACATCTGGACCTCATTGACACAAAGTTTCGCACAGAGAGGCTGGCGACCCTGAGAGCTTATGTTCTGGCTCTGTGCCGATCCCCATCAGGAGCCCGAGCTGTTGGCTACCCAGACATCACCTGCAAAAACCTGCAGTAAGTAGACTTTTGAGGCAAAGTCTCAATTAACAGTTATGTTTGAAAAGTCTTAAAGCCCCATTTCTGAACTTTGTGGATATATGCTCTTTGTCGCCCTCTAGAGGCTTGCTGCGTAATGTCACAGTCGTAAAATCAAATCTCTCTCGGGCATAAGAGGCATGTTTACATTCCTAATGTCAGGCACAACAACAAAAACAAACTTTTTCCACCTCCACACATTGAATAAATAGTTTTATCAGGACTGTATAACAACTTTATGCCCGACCAAACACAATAACCCTGGTGAAATCATTTATTACTTACCTATCCATTAGCAGCATGGCTAGGTCAGAGTCCATAGTACATGCTGTTCTTTCTAAAAGAGCTCTCCAGCGAGAAAAAGACACCCAATAATAACTCTGGTCTTTGCTCTTGCTCTATCACGTTCTCTTTTTCTTTTCCTAGATTCCTCTGATAAGGTTTTCTAGCTTTCTTTGGTGGATCTGCCACTGCTCAAGTCTCTAAACCGCAGGTCTATGTTATACTACTATGGCAAACCAAAGGGTTTAAAAAAGTGCGCATTGTAAACTCGCGTTATGTCCCCCAAAACGTGTGTTTTAGGAGACATAACGCGCATTTAGAATGCGCGATTTTAGAATGCTTTTTTTGCCCTCTTTGGCGTCAAAACGCGTGTCCAAGATGTGTGTTTTGGTTGACATAACGCGCGTTTAGAACGCATGCTTTTTTGACCCCTTTGGCTTGCCATATTCTGCTGGAAAGCAACATGCAGTCAGTACTTCCAGCGGCGGACCGCGGCTCAAAAACTGTATAGTGCGGTAAACAGACGTGGGACCCCCTAACACCATCACAGCTCAGAAAATGAACATAATAGATGATAGTATGCCACCAAAACTTTACAAAAAACATTATTTTAAGGTGTAAAAGTTGCAGAATGTGTCTTTAATATGTGTGTGTGTGTGTGTGTGTGTGTGTGTGTGTGTCTGTGTGTGTGTGTGTGTGTGTGTGTGTGTGTGTATACAGTGAGGTGTCATGTAAAACCCTGGAGGGGTTGGATGGTTTGAAGACCCTGCTCTTCCACGTTGCTCTCTCAATGAAGGACAGCAGCAGCTCAGCCTGTGGGAGCAAACTAGTGGGCAGACTGGTGAGTCCTCGATGAAGTTCTGATACATCCTGCAGCAGGTGCATAATTAAAGGGAGGAGCTTAAAGAAGGCAAAATTTGACTTAATATTGAAATAGCTTTCGAGGCTGTTAGGCAGAATCACAACAATTCTTTTAAACTGGCTGGTCTTGTTTTATGGTTTTAAAGCAGATTTATTTGTTCCTGTTTCTCCTCCTCCAGATTCCCAGGAGCTACTTTCTCCTTCAGGAAGCATTGGTAGCAGAGAAGAGGAGACGCAATGCTGAGGGAGAGGTCCAATACCTGACTGATATCCAGTTAGACCACATCATTGACCAGATCTCAGAAAGTGACATCACAGACTATGAAGACAGGCAAACTGGTACCAGTTCTAGTTTTTACTAGGGGTGGGACATGATTAAAAAAGTTAAATAATTAATCAGATGCTTTGTAATTACAAATGGAATAATAAAAAGTGTAGCATTCCACTATTATCAGGTTCTTCTTAAAAGGCCTGCTCCTCCCAGTCACCCCATCAGGAACTCTCACTGCCATCTTCTACCAATTGCAGGAGGGCACCTGCACACTGAAATTTACATTTTAAATGTCAGAACAGAAAATAAAAGAAACAGAAAACAGTCCCTTATGGACGTAACAGTCTGGTTTTTAGGGTTCACTCTGAGACTGTGTTTATTTGTGATAAATGGGCTGTATTAATTAATATAGCGCCTTCTAGTGTCCCAGAATCCCCCCCACCAAGGTGCTTTACAACACAACAATCATTCACCCATTTAAACACTGATGGTGATGAGTCTCAACTGCCCTGGGGCACACTGACAGAAGACACTGGTCCCTCCTACCACCATGGGTGGGGGGGGGGGGGGGGGTGAATTGTCTTGCTCAAGGACAGAACGTCTCCAGTGTTGGTCCTTCTAGACCTCTGTAGTCCACCCTGAGCTGCTGCTAGGTCCAGATTGATGGAGTATATTCATCATCAAGGTTAGGTTTGCATTTGTCTTCCTGCCTCTAGAGGATGGACCACAAGTTTGCAGTGAGAATAAGGTTTGGGGAGTTTTCTGGACCTGGTCCTCTTAGTTCTGACTTTACCTTTCTGGCCTGGTGCTCCATCTAGTGTTGCAACAATTATAAATTTTGGCGGTACGATTATAGTCTGAGAAATAATCACGGTTTCACGATGACCACGATTATTTTACATGAATTGCTTTTACATCTGTATTAACATATATAAATCACGCACGCACACACACACACACACACACATTCTATAACGTATTGATAAAGTTCATGATGACATTCTATAAAGGTTTTGAACTCCAGAAGACAAGGATAAATTATATTATTGCTATGTAAAAAGGAATAAAAAAGAGGTGTCATTGATTAAATGTTAAATGGCTTGCCGTACAGGCTTGTTATTGACAAATAAAGAGAAAACAGAACAACACTCCTAAATGAACCCTTTTTCACTGGATGGTTCTAATATTACTGTTAAATCACTTCAGTCACTGATGTAATCTGACTCAGTTGTAGTTTATGTCTGTGTGATGATCTCAGAGATGATGAAACAAGTTGGGGGTGTCGCTACTTTTTTTCTGCCAGCTCTGCAGATGGGCGAGAGCCATCGCCCTGAATTTCTTCTTTAGCAGCTTTGGGATTCTAAAATATCCCTTCCTAGGTGGAAACAGAGCAGTCCTGGTGGTGGTTGTCGCTGGTTCTGCTTCTGCTGTGTGTGTCTGTTTTAGTGTCACTTTTGTTTTTGTTCATGCAGGTCCCGCATAGTCAGAGTCTTTATGGTGGGTTAACCGTAGTGTTTCACACCGCAGTTAATAGGCAAACTGGTTAATCCCTGCAACCCTAGCTCCATCATGCTGGAGAAGAAATTATTAAATTGTTGTTGGGTGGTTGGAGGAGTTCCTTTGGGAGGATGTTAAGGTCCAATTTTTTATTCATGGCTGTCCAACACACACGCACACACACACACGCACACACTGTACACTGGACGACTGTATGAGAGGCATCATCCAGAACCCCCCGCAGACTCTTTAACTAGACTGAAAAGTGGATCAGGATGTGTGTCATCCTCCAGGACACCCACAGATTCTGGAAGTGGATCCGTATGCAAGGCACTCTCATGGACCTAATAACTAAAAATAGTCATTTACAAAACTTTTATCAACTGTACTTACGCACAGATCTGATCGTATTTCATGCATAGGAAAAACTGTAAGCATTGTGTGGTATTTACCATTTTGTACTTGTGCATGGAAATGTTCCTAAATATAAGAACAGCTCCATTAGCACTCTGATCTACTTGGTGAGAATCCCGAGTGGCTCCTGAGCTAGCATAGATCCTTCTGGAGCTATGCCGGGATCTGGGACCCTTTACTGGAGTCACAGTCAAATTGCACAAATCCGATTCCAGTCCATATTTAATTATTTACTACTTTAGGATTTCTTGCCACTGTGACCTTCCAACGTCAGATAGCAGACAGATTGGGCATCTCACAGCCATCAGTCACTGAGCCACATTAGAACATGAATACTGTGGCATTTTTTTGCTTTCTTGATTTACTCTCAGCTTCAACAAAAACAATAGCTCAGTGTCATGAAAACAACCTGGGAAATCCCTCACAAGAACCCCCAGAATCTCCTGGCATGACCAATTAAGGTTAATTGAGGGTGTTTCTGTATTTAAATGATGGTGAACGGACACAAGCACCTGGGTACGCGCAGGTGGGATTTATCAACAGTCGATTGCAGAGGAACATGCGTACGAGAGGCCACCGCATGTTTCATAAATCAGCATTTTGGTTGTTCGTACGAACATTCTAAATTTCATTTGTAGGCTGGAATATAGGACAGCTTATGCAAAAGTTTGATAAATGAGGGCCCTGCTGTATCAATACCAGTTCAGAAGAAGAATGCCTGCTGCTGCACGCTCTGCAAACTTTTTAAAATATTTTGTTTCAACAGAACTCTGGTGCTAATGAATGTTGTGGAATTTTTTAATAATGCAATGAGAAAGCAGTCCATGATTCAATCAAAAGGTTTTAATTCCAATATTGCAATATGAGAATGAGGAGACAATCAGCAGAGACTCTTCCCAAAGCAGTCCCAGCAGTGTGTCCTCCCCATCAGAGACTTCCCACTCTATCCCCCTTGACCCCCCCAGGGGAGAGAACAAACAAAAGATGGTCTACAGTGTTATCTAGGTGAGGAAGGGGGTTGCATCAAAAGGAAAAGAACCAGCACCCCCCCACCAGCAACTATGCTGTGGCCAAGCCATTGTGAGACAGAAAATTTATGACTGTAACCCCCAACTTCTCTGATCCCAGAAATATCATCCCACTGTAGAATTGTATTAAATGAAAATAAATAGAAGAATCAAATTTTCTCCATTACATGAACAACAAAGGTTCTGTATGATTTGATGTCAGTGATTATTGGTGATTTGGCGTGTTCTGTATAGTTTGTTGAAGACCTTTATATCTTGTCCTGACAGAAATTTAAAGGAGTCCTTTCATTTACACTCATTTGTCCACGTCTTTAATTCACTAATTCTCTAAACCTGTCCCCTTTGCCATACCTTTTCTTGTGTTTTTCCTGTAGCCATTAGTTTTCTTATCGAAACGGGAACCCTCCTGCATTTCCCAGACACCAGCCATGGCCTGTGTACTCTCTACTTCCTGTGTCCTGTGTGGCTGTCAGATTGTCTGGAGAGGATCATATGCCTGAGATCATCTCAGCCGGTGACCAGGAATGGAGTGATCCAAGCTAAAGACCTCAGGGTGAGGTGGAGGATGCTGAGTTGTATCTGCTGTGGAGTGGTGATGATGGTGCTTACTGTTACTGTATTTTTTGTTCAGATTTTGGAAGGAACAGGCTTCACCCAGCAATCAGAGGAGCAGTATTTCCAGTTTCTGGCTAAATTTGAGATTGCTCTACCTTTGGCAAACAACAGGTACAAGCTGATCTTTAGTTCATACTCAAGGCTTTTCCCTGGTGTTTATGGCTTTACCAGCATATATGTTTGCTCCTGAAGGCCCACAGATCAGTGCCTATTGAGATTCAATGTATTTCAATTAATTAAACCATAAAGATATCATCCTAAAATTTTATTAAATCTATGTTTGAGTGTCTATATTTGTGAAAAAGGACAATAAATAAGTTAAGGTGTCATCAAGCAAGCAAAAAGCTAAGGTGAAAGCAAATTAAAGCCCTTTTATTTAGTAGTTACCAGGTCATGTGTTGACACACACCCACCCCACCCCATTTCCGGATCACATACCCAAACTTTCTCAGTCGATTCCTCTCAAACATCATCTCCCCCACACGGCGGGTTTGTTTTGTTCTATGCTATTTACCTGTTCTCATTTTGTGTTGCCATAGTTACCTGCTGCCACATCTCCTTCCTCCAAAACCTGCCATGGATATACACAACGTCCACCGACGCACTACCAACACCCTTCAGCGTATCTTTAAGATGAGCTTCGTTCCTGCAGGATTCTGGGAGCGTTTCATTGCGAGGATGCTTATCAGCCTAACAGAGATGGACCTGCAGGTACACGTTCAGTCAGACCTTCACTCAACAACTTCAGTTTTTCCTTTTTGCTTGTTCCCTTAATGTGTGTGTGTGTGCGTGTGTGTGTGTGTGTGTGTGTGTGTGCAGTTCTCTTATCCATCCATAAATACTGATAGGAGCAAGCATCACAGCCAGTCGGTCATCTACAGCTTTGTTAGACGTGAGAA
The DNA here is from genome assembly GCA_006937985.1 of Aphyosemion australe. Classification (NCBI taxonomy): domain Eukaryota; kingdom Metazoa; phylum Chordata; class Actinopteri; order Cyprinodontiformes; family Nothobranchiidae; genus Aphyosemion; species Aphyosemion australe. The sequence goes on along the minus strand of SSNS01000280.1, from coordinate 207,760 downwards.
GAAGAATCGATGCAGCACCTTTAGAGTCCGCCGCAACCAAACCATCTACTGGAAGGAAGGACTTCTGGTTACTTTTGATGGAGGTTACCTCAGGTCAGAGATGGGATGAGGGACATAGTAGTGCTTTACTTAAATGATTCTAAAGCTGCTTCTGAACTAGATAAAAAGTGAATGGAAACAACAGTTCAAAGACATTTTCTGTTGGAAGAGCCTCTGGTATGGCGATGAGAAAATATCTTCTCTAGCAAATCATTAATATTTCAAATGGGCTTTGCTTTTTAAGGCCAATTTGCTTATTGGGTTTATCCCCCTCCAACCGTCACACCAAAGAACTTTTATCCACACTCATCTTGTGGATGGGCCTACCGGTCCCTGATTAAGGGAGGTAGGACCAGGACTCTGCTCCTTTTTTCTCTTCATTGATTTCAGACTAAGAGCTAAAGCGCAAATATCTTACCTTTCTGAAGATGCCCAGTGACGTTGTCAGAAGCTGCCCTCATTGTGAGACTGGGTACATCCTGAGCGGCGACCTGCATGCCAACTCTCAAGGCTGCCCTGTTCCCCATCATGCGGGCCTTGCCTTTACTCCGCAGTCCACCTGCCTGTTTTGTGCTACGTTTCCCCAGGCGGAGAAGCTGTGCAGGGTGGAATTTTTCATCGTCACTTAGGATACACTCGTAGTTGCTGAAAGGTATTTGGTGGATAAAGACGTCAAGTTTTTTGGCGAGCGGGAACTGACGAGGATAACGATGACAACGCCGATAAGAGCAGCCTTGCTGATACTTCTATCACATGAAGCCTGAAGATGGTGGATGGACAGATGCACAGACGTGCTTCCACTCCGGGCCTCCCTCAGTCAACCTCAACACTGCTCCCAGCCATCCGAGCTCTACTTCAGGAGCTACCCGGTCTGATTGAGAAGCTGAAGATCCTTTTTTAAAAACCGTTTTTACCTAAATCATTTGTGGTTTCTTCATTTGTGGCATTTTCTTTCTTTTTATTTGTTTTATGATATTTTGTTGTTTTGATTTTATGATCATTTTATAATTTTATGACTATGATTTGTTTTGTTGATCTTTGGGAAGCACTTTGTGATTTTCCTGTTTGTGATAAGTGCTATATAAATAAACTTTACTTAATTACTTACTTATAATAAGATGGATTTTACAATGAGAAAAGTAAAAACAGCATTTGTTTGTGTGCAGTGTCGAGTCGTCAGAAGTCAACTGGAAGAAGACAAAGAGTGGAGGCATGAAAATCGTCTGTCAGTCGGACACAAGAGATTTCTCTGCTATGGCATTCATCACAGATCATGTCAAGTCCCTAATCGAACAGTGGTTCCCTGGTCAGTGCCCCTCTGTCACACAAGCCCTTTTTATAAGACACACTGTGCCGGCAAATCAGCGTAATATTACCGCAACGTGTGTCTTATGAACGCACCATGGCGGCATCACGTTGCGGGAATTTTACAGCATTCGTGCCGCCACGCTTGGTAGTAATATTGCGGCTTCGCTGGTTTTATAAATGCACATTAAGCCTTGGCGCAAAAGAGGGTGGTGTTATGACCACGTGATGAATTAATGCCGAGCTCCAGCCAGCAACTATATTGAAAATGAAAGTAAACACAGGCTTAAGTTTCGTTTTTGTAAACAGAATCAGCTGAGATGATAAACTGGAGCGATGCGGTGCTCCGGGAGCTTCTCTCCGTTAGATCTGCAGCTCAGATCACCTGACGGTTAACAGGGATGGTGGATGACACACCTGTAGCTGGTTGTTAAAAAAAAAACTTAAGGAGCATGGCTTTGTTCGCAATAAAAAGCAAGTTATGTCCAAGATAAACGGAAGTCCGCGACAGTGTAGAGACTGCCCCAATACCTCCTTTATGCCACCATCGCGTAATCTTTTATAAAACGGACATGATTGCGCAACATTACTGCCACGGTCTGACCACTTATAAATGACCTTGTGCTCCCAGATCCCGCTTTGACGTTGCGGGAAATTGGCGGCATTGTTTTATAAAAAGGGCTACAGTGTCAAACCTTATTCTCTCAAAAATGCATCCAAAATACATGAATGTTCTGGTTGACTGATACGGAACAAGAAGTTCTAGATTGTTGTTTGGATCATTGTGGGTTCAGCTGTTTTATTGTGGGTTTGATTACAGTCCAGATGTCATAAACCTCCCAGTCAAGTTTAAAGCCATACTGTGCAACCTTTTGATATTTAAATCACTTTCTTGAGTCAGTATGTGCTAAAATGACCCTTTACAGGGTTAATGACATGTCACTCAGACCCCACCTCCCTCTGTGGCCACAATATTGCACTTGCAACTTCAGAGTAGTGGGCCGCCACCTGCTGGACCTAGAAAATGGAGCTGACATGCCTGGTGCTGCAGTCTGCTTCCAGCATGTTTCCTGCATGTTTTAGATCATGAACACAGCTGATTTGTTTGATTTAGTGATGAACTGCTCCTGTAGACACTAATGAAGGCTGAGGAGACATTTCAGCAGTTAGATTAAGGTGTTAAAAAGATGAACGCACAGCGAGGAGATGAGTTTTACTTTTGCTTTCGCTAACGAACACTAGGGGGTGCTAAAAGCAAGCCAAAACTGCCAAGTGTTCCTTTAAAACAAACCTGTTCCAGAATTTGATAGTGGTTTCTGAGACTGAGACCTGGACCTTGCCCCACTGTAGTTGGACGGACCCCCTCTATACCATGCTCACTTCTAGGGTCACTGTGACCCCTGATCCATCTAGTAGACATCTGCCTCCATACAACACAATTTACCTCTTGCCCTCTCACTGGCCCACTATCTCCTTGTACCCCCACCCACCAAGACACTACTGAAGAGCTCTCAATGTCCTCTGTCTGAAACTTGTTGGGTCCAGATTTCAGGGAAGATGTCACTCATGAAAATTTCCAGGACAAATGTGGACATAATGAGACATTAGTTTCCCTTGTTCCTGTTATAATATCTACAAGACAGAATGTGCCTGTTCACTCACGTAATCCTAGAAATCTTACAACAGTTCCTCATCAGGCCCATTCAGTGTCATGTCCTCCCACCTTTTATATGAAGGTGGTTTTATTAAATGTTAGATCTCTTAGCAAGTGGTCAGAAGGTCTGACTGCAGCGCGGGACACTGGATGATAGGCTCCCGTTAACGTGCTGTAACAGTGATCCGGTGTTTTCTCCTCTCTGGTTGGGCATTTCATTTACTGTTTGTATTTGGGAAGCTCCTGGCTCAGATTGGCTTTGTTAAAGTCTCCCAGAACAATGATGAGAGTGTCCGGGTACGTCGGCTCCATGCACAATATCTGCTCCACAAGGGCGCACTGAGCCTCGTCCGCGCCTGGCGGGATGTAAACAGCAGCTAGAATGAATGAAGTGAACTCCCATGGAGAATAAAATGGTTTACAGTTAATAAAAATATATTCCAGAGAGGGAGAGCAATGCTGAGCAATCACTGTAACATCTGTACACCAACCACTATTGATGTCAAAACACACGCCTCCACCCGTGTTCTTGCCGGAGAGAGACGCTTTCCGATCAGCACCAAGAAGATGGAATCCCTCCAGCTGGAGCACGCAGTCCAGGATTCCTCACAGAGCCACGCTTCCGTGAAGCATAAGACACAAAATAAGGAAAAGTCTCTGTTTATGTTTCTCATCAGGGCCATCTCGTCACTTTTGTTATGGAGTGAGCGCACATTAGAGAGGAAGATCCCACTGATGTTGTAGCTTATGAGTTCTTCTCTGGGGTAAGAGAACCCAGAAGAATGTCCAGACACTCAAATTACACACAAAAACAAGATAAAAACAGAGCACCAAAGTACCAAGGCATCCGTTCGCAGTGCCATCTTGGTTTTAATAGGCCGTCTCTATTTGAGATATTCAAACAATGTTCTCCAAAAGATTTCTTTGTTGTCTAAAAGCATTTTAGGTGAGGTGACCTAAAGGGTTAGCCTAAACATTTAGACAGTAGTCGAAGCAACCTCATATGCAGGAGGGAGGCATGTGGCAGCTGATATGTGTGTTGGGGGAGAGCCACAACCAGACTCGTGAAAAATAAAGAGACTCATATTTTAATGTGAGTGTGTGTGTGATTGGATTGGTTGTATCTCTGAGCTCCACACACACATGAATTGGTGTGCTTAATCTGCAGCTTCCTGAAGTGTCCTGCAGCATTTAACCAGACACAAGGGGAGCCCCGTGGAGACATTCTCAGTGTTATCAGCAGTTATTGTGTTCATTTCAAGTGTCTCAGATTAAGGTTTGTGAAAGCATTTTATGCAACAAGCTCCAGAGGTTGTCCCTTGGTCTCCCTCAGCTAGGTCCAAAAGAGTCTTCTGAGTGTTTCTTTAGCTGACTGTGGCCCAAGTGTCACATCCAGTTTCTGGCTTCCCTCCTCTAAAGAGTCTGGTTTTTCTGTTTTTTCTCTCAGCCCTGACTGCCAGTGAGAGTGATGGGAGTCTTCTTATGGAGCAGTATGTGCCGTGTCCTCTCTGCACCTCTCAAGCCCTTCAGAAACAGCAGGAGCAATTTTCTGCCGAGCCCAACGAGGTGGCGGAGGAGGACATGCATGGAGAAACTGGGAGGGGAGGAGGGGTAGCTGGTGCTCATTACTTTAACATGGAAGATTGTGTGTTAGCTGCTGTGGAAAAGGAGTATATCAGCTGTCCTCTGCACCCTGACCAACCGGTTTCCCTACAGGAATTGGTCCCAGAACTCTTGATGACAGACTTTCCTGCACGGTAAACTTTTTGAACTTTTTGAGCACAACCATTAAACTCTTCATCCTATCAGAGTTACCTGACCTTTCCACTGGATGTGTAAGTGGCACGTAATGTAATAGGTGCGTTTTACCCATGAGCTCCCTTCCAACTAGGAGCGTTTAGACATGAAACGGCAGCAAGAGCATTCCAAGCAGTGGGTCCCGTGAGGTCACGAAATTACAGGAGAATAAAAAGATTACATGTAATTTCAGAAGTTCACACGATAAAAGGCTAGGAGAAAGATGACAGCATGTATCCACAAAGGTCTGTGGTATATTTTTGATTCTATGGGTACTGAACTCTGTACTTTTTAAAGCACCGACCGAATTCCGTGGTACCCACCAAGTACCAGTTCGCGTGATATGAAACAGTGCCTTGTTTCGGTACCCATCCTTCATAACGAGAACATGCAAGACAGCGATTTACCAAGATAGACAGCAGCACAAGAGTGTAATGTCGTCAGTCGCTGCGGGCGAGCTGTAAACGTAGCAAGCAGCATGGCAGAGAGGAAGCTCTCTAAAGATTGGGTCCACTTCACTAAATGGGATGGGTAAATAAAAAACAAAATAGAACTCCAATATCCATGCAGTTTCAGGTGGGTCCAGAACATGTGGAAAAGTGTTATCCTACAAATCTAGACCGTCAGCTGCCGAAGCAAAATTATTTTGCTCTGCATGTCGGTTTGAACCTTCTGTCTCTGGAACCCTATGAGAAGTCAGTGATCATGAATCTGGGTGTTAAGCTGGACTCTGCTCTGAAATTTGATGTCCAAGTAAATGCTGTTGTTCACTCGTTTTTTTCCAGCTACAGCATTTAGCCAAAATAAAGCCGATTCTGTCTAAAATGGACCTGGAGTTTGCTTTTGTCCCATCAAGGTTGGACTACTGTAACTCCCTTTATGCACGTTTGAGCCAGTTTTTGCCTATTCGGCAGGCCCCTTAAAAACAACTCAACAGTCAAAAACAGCTTGTTTGCACCGTACCAATTTCAGGAATAGGGGAGGGGGGTTCATAATCTTTGAATGATTAAAAACACATTTAGTAGTTTTAATTTTTATTGGTTGTGCTCTGCTTTCATTGGACAATATTATATCACTATTAAATATATTTATATGCTCAGATTTTTGGGGGGACAACTTTATGCAGAGGGGGGGATGTGTCCCACCTGGGATTTCTGCCTATGACCAGAAGTCTACCAGGGTCTGAAAGAAGGGTTTCCAGAGCTAGAAAGCATTCGCTTCAGCGGGAGGAAATCCGCCTGCATGTGCCCTTGACTCTTGTGCCACAGACCTTTATGGTTCTGCTGTGCTGATCTGTGACTCGTAATTCAGACACACTCCGAGCTTCAGTGCGCTGTCAATAGTGAGATGCTTTGAGAATGGTGTCGAAGTGTGAGATAATGCTCAGATGCTCTGATGGGAATCTTTTCTTGATTGATTTAGTTACCTCTGCAATGCTCTTTGTGTGCTTAACGTTTAAAATGCCTGCATGAATTGGGGGTGTGAATTGCAATTTGTCAAAATGATGGACATTTTTTTGTCACTGTTTAAAAAAAAACGGTGAAACAAGTGTTATATGTTTCCCAGTGAACAAGACCTTTAAAGTGTGTGTGTGTGTGTGTGTGTGTGTGTGTGTGGTGTGTGTGTGTGTGTGTGTGTGTGTGTGTGTGTGTGTGTGTGTGTGTGTGTGTGTGTGTTAGGCTGTTTTTGGAAAAAACACAGCTGGAATTATCAGCAGAGGAGAAAAACATCATTGGCCAGGGAGGCAGCGGGACCACCATCTACAGAGCAAGATATAATGGTCAACCAGTAGCTGTAAAACACTTCCACTTTAAGAAATGTCAACAGCTCACCAGTGACTCAGGTAGAAATGATCCTTTCCTCTCTCATAGGTTTGTTTTTTAACTGTTTTTCAAAAGAAAAAAAGAACTATGAATGTTAACACAGCCCACCTCAGAGTTGTTGGTTTTCTCTGCCAGCTTCATGAAAAAAAGTAGGTACGCCCAGCGGGGAGTGGGGCGGGGCTTTACTCCAGACAAAAATAGCATAAGGTGATCAGTAAACAGTGTGAAGTTATGTTCCACAGAAACACAACTCAGCACAAAAATAGCGGTGATGTGGAACAACGTGTGTGTGTGTGTGTGTTTTAGGCTATTTTTGAAAAGACATTACCTGGATTTATCAGTGTGTGTATGTGTGTGTGTGTGTGTGTGTGTGGTCTGAAAGACTTGAACTGTACATTGTTTATTTGGGCAGAAATCACTTTTCTGCTGCTACTCACCTTCATAACATCTCACACAGATTGATTAGTAACATGATTTTAATAACTTCCACCTCCTTGTTTCTTAGATACCATGATGAAACATCTGCAGTCTGCTAATGCATGTCGAAGCTTCTCTGAATTTCGCCAGGAGGCCAGTATGTTGCATTCCCTGCACCATCCTTGCATCGTCTCTCTGGTGGGCATCAGCATTCATCCACTGTGCTTTGCTCTGCAGTTAGCTTCTCTGGGTAGCCTCAACACTGTGCTCGAGGAGAAGCACAAAGACAAAAGTATGTTGAACCTTCTAAGTTTTGTGCATACTCTCTCTCTAAGATGCATCTAAAGTCAGTCTCCGGACTGCTAGAAGATGATGAGAATCTGTTTTGTCTACAGGCTCTGCATACATGCCCCTCGGTCACATGCTCACCTTTAAGGTAGCTTACCAGATAGCCGTGGGGCTGGCTTATCTTCACAGAAAGAATATTATCTTCTGTGACCTTAAATCTGACAACATCCTGGTGTGGTCTCTAGAGGTATGTTCAAGGATTCCCATAAATTTATAATTCAGAACTCCCTTCATTTGTTAGAAAAACTTTTGTTTATATTTTGGTTATTATATTCAAATTATTTCAATTAAAAAGAGAAAATCTTGTGAAAATGCTTGATGTTTTGTCATTGATTTTTTTTAGGAATATATACAACATAACACAAAACAATTTGCACTTATTGGCAACCTTCCTGTTCATAATACCATCTCCAAACCTACCCTTCCCACCCTTTCTGCAGTGTCCACCAGTCACTCCATCTTATTCCTAATCAGAAAATAGCCTCTGAAGGTTATTTGTTAAGTCCACACAAGATTTGGTATCCAAAGTTGCATTATTGATCCTTGCTAATGATGGTGTGAAAATGCCTGATTTTAAAGAGGTTACAGGTACATTGTTTGCATCATTCTTTCAGGTGCAGGATCTAGTCAACGTTAAATTGTCTGACTACGGCATTTCTCGACACTCCTTCCGTGAAGGGGCTTTAGGAGTCGAGGGCACTCCAGGTTACCAGGCTCCTGAAGTCCGACCAGGAATTGTATATGATGAGAAGGTATGGGTGCCCTCTTCCTAACCCATCTGAGCCATAACTGTAACTTTATAAATGTCATCTTTTTGTTGGGATGAGTCTGCACTTATTCACAACATAGTATAGTGAAGAGTCACAATATCTATTCCTGATTGCTCTCTGATATCAAGTGGGCAAGCCGAAGGCCTGGATGTAAGCATTAAAAAACCCTTTGGGATAATATCATGAAAGTCTTCTTGTTTTATCAAACAGATGTTTTATATTTTTTTTGTCCAGGGTAGCTGCAGGGTCTTAAAGTACTAAAAAAAACCCATTGAATTTAGCCGAGCCAAAATCAAGGCCTTAAAGGTTGAATATGGAACAATTTAATAAAAAGCTATATTTAAAAAAATAATAATAATTAAAATTTTATTTTGACTGGGTTTATGTTTACTACCAGCCACTAGAGGGCACCGTTGCAGTAAAAAGTCCGCTCAGCAAGGCGAGGCTAGGACTGTGTAAAATGACTCAACAAGTCAAGCAGCTGATTCTGAGCCCAGAAGATGTTCTAACAGTAAATACTGTTGTAAAATAAATGTATTAGTAGAAATTAGTCCTTACCCTGTACGATTCATCACTGGACATGGTGCTGGCTGCTCACTTCACATATCAGCAGTGAGCCAACACCCTGACGGCTTGTTTTGTTGTTGCAATACCACCTCTGAACACTAGATGTCGCTGTGGTGTCCGTGTTCCATATTCAACCTTTAAAGTATAACATTTCTTATTTTTGAATGGTTAACAAACACAATTTGTCATACATAGGCTGTTAGAGTTGGGGGTTTTTACGGCAAAGTGCACATTATGACAATTTTTGCAATGGTTCCTAGCCATGATTTGCAACAGTGGGGATCCAAAACAGCACCTGCAGGGGCTGAAAATGTTTCCTCTCTTCTAGAACTGCTTGATACTTTTAAAATATTGATATAATTTCAAACAAGATGACCAGTGACATTTAAATCAATATAATTATACAACCAGCAAGTTTCTAGGGTAAGCAGGCATTGCTGTTTATCTTGTCTCTAAGCGGTCATTACATGTATTCTCACATGTCCCCTTGTCAGGGCCGTTTCAACGCATTTGAAGGCCCCAGGCAAGATGGACTGTGAGGGGCCCCACGTTTTGAGCTTGAAACTGTTTTACAAACCATAAACTAAAAACTCCTTTAATCACTCACTCACAAGAGCTTCAAGAACTTTAGCCATCACAGATAAATTAGATGTTGGCGTGTAAATAGATAATACTGCTGGGTCTCCTTTTAATAAAGGGACAACAAAAGCTGATTTCCACTCCGAGGGAATTTCATTGGTTGACATGTTCTCATATGGGATGGTTAGGTTTAGGGTTAGAGAAATTCTATGAAGGTGTGTGTTGTAACTTTCTTTGCTTTTCATCAATATGAAGGTTGACATGTTCTCATATGGGATGGTGATATATGAGCTGCTGTCTGGACAAAGGCCAGCACTGGGAGACCACCAGCTTCAGACAGCCAAGAAGCTGTCCAAAGGGATCCGGCCTGTCTTGGGCGGTCTAGAGCAGATCCAGTTCCACAACCTTCATACTCTCATGACTAGATGTTGGGACACCAAACCAGAGAAGGTAAGCCTCCTGCTTCATCATCCATCTGGTGCTAGCTTATTAACCAACTGAAACATTTAAACAGCCCAGTTTGGTCTCAGAGAATTGACTAGTGTTCCAACTGACTGTTGCTGAGACAATTTATTACTTTATTCAATCAGGATCCCCATTAGTTGTTACCATGAAGTGATAATGACAATAATACTAATGACGATATTATAGTTCACAAAATAATAGGTAATCTCAATGGCCCCCATTTTCATATTTACTGAATACCAAATCTTTATATTTGGACATTGCTTGCATTTGTCCTCCAGCCCGTTCCACAGTTTCACTCCACATACAGACACACAAAAACTCCTCGTGGCTTTTACACTTTTCCCATCACTCTAGGTGAAAAGATTTTGAATGTTGACTGGCAATTAGGGATGTTCGATATTATCGTCTACCATTAATATAAAATTGGCCAAATTCCTAGAAAGAAGAGCTGCTCCATCCAAAGTGAGATGGATGCCGTCTCTTTGGATCAGACCAGGTTTTCCCCAAAAAGTTTTCCAATTATCAATGTAGCCCACGTTGTTTTCAGGACACCACCTAGACAACCAGCGGTTGAAGGACAGCATGTGGTCCGATCAGGCAGGGGGGCAGAGAAAATTATGGACTCCAACATTGTTTTGGCAAACTTACACACAAAAGCAGCACTAGTATTTAGAGCTAAAGTTCACTGTTACTGTCTAATTGGGGTTGGTGCCAGTCAGGGTGGTCTGCCTGAGACCTCCTTGTCTGCCAGGTGGATGGAGTGGTTTATGTATGACAGGGGCATCTGATGAAACTCTTGTGTTCACAGAGGCCTGGGGCGACACAGTGTGTGAGACTGATGCAGGAACCCAGCTTCTCATGCCTCAAGTATCTGTTGTCCTGTGACAGCCACTCTCAGCTCTTCCTGTCCCAGCTGCAGGGATCCAGCACCGTTTTTTGGCATGGAAACAATGAGGACAGGTTGGTTACAGTGCAATAATCCTGCTATTTAATGTGCCACACCTATAAAGCAAATGGATTATCTCAGCAAGTGATCATTATCCCAGATCTAGACCATCAGTTTGCTAACAGAGAAACCAGACCAACAGTTCTCATAACCACCTGAACCAGGTAAAAATATACATAAACCATAAACGGGCAAAGGGTAGAATGACTTCTCTGGGTCAGTCACAAGGTCCTGCCCTAAGTGGAGGAGTTTCAGTGTTTCGGGGTTGATATACGTTCCAACTCTCATCTATGGCCACAAGCTTAAGGTAGTGCCCAAAAGAACAAGATACAAGCGACCAAAAATAGTTTTCCCTCAGGTTTCAGAAGCTTTCTCTTCATGGCAGACTGGCTCTACCATCATCAATGCCAGATCTTGGTGAAAAACGAATGCAACACGGGATGGAAATAAATCTGGTGACATTGCAGAAGCTTATCAAAACAATGCCACAGCGAACGCGTGACGTAATCAAAGCTAAAGGTGGTCCAATGAAATATTAGAGTGTTTGACCTCTTTTTTTTTGGCCGGGCAGTGTAACTTGTCATGGTCTATATCAACCTGGTACACATCAACACACCTAAAACCGCTGAAATTAACTGCATTTAGAATTAAAGAAAAAATAACTGGTTAATTATTTGGTGATTTTTTTTCCCCTGTTGATGTTCTGTGGGCTATTCAGGAGCTACAGTATTGTGAATGTGGAGAAGGGCCAAGTGGAGGTGAAGAGGATGTCCTGTCCAGGCAGCAGGATCAGCTGCCAGATGAAGATCCAAAACACCCTGTGGATGGCCACTGAGGTATATTACCTGCCCAAACTGAAATACAGCAAATGAATGCTTACTTTGAGACAATATATTTATTAATATACAGAACTGCTCCTTCTGTAACTTTGTAAAAGGAACAAGAGATGTTCATCTACAGTCTGAAGGACATGTGTCCACTAAGTCAACCCCAGAAACAACTGTCCTGTCCAGCCGTCATCACATGTCTGTTCTATGTTCCAGCACGAGCACAGGTGAGTCTACCTCTCAGCTAACTCTGTTCAGGTCTTTGACAACTATCCTCATGGAAAAGATGGAAAGATGAAATAATCTTTGCATCAGCCAGTATAGAAATCTTTTGTTAGACCATATTACACTTGAGACAGCCTCTGCTGGGATGTAGGGGGATTGGGTCTTGGCTTGTATGCTGCCGGTGACATGGGCAGATGCATGTGGTGGTGCTTGGCCCTGGCCCGGGAGCCTTGAATGGACCTTGATTCCTCCTTAACTGAAAGGAATACTTCTACTACACGTCTGGATTACTGTAATTCTCTTTATGCTGGAATCAATCAATCCTCGTTGTCTAGATTACAACTTGTCCAAAATTCGGTTGCAAGGTTTTTGGTGGGGGCCAGAAGAAGGGATCATATCACTCCCATACTGGCAGCCTTGCATTGGCTGCCCGTTCGTTTTAGGATTCATTTTAAGATTCTTGTTTTTGTTTTTAAATCATTATTAAATCGGTCACCAGAGGAGAGCGAGCATTTTTATTTATGGGACCTAAATTATGGAATGACCTTCCACTGGTGGTCAGGCAAGCCCCATCATTGGATGTTTTTAAGAGTAGATTGAAGACCCGTTTTTATTATTTGACTTTTTTAAAGAGTTAGAGTAGGTCGTGTTTATTCTGTGTATTTTATTTTATATAGCTGCAGCTGTCTGGATGTGACAGTTTTTATTTTTATTTATTTATTTTTAATCTCTCTTTTTTATGTTCTTTTTAATGATTTTGTTTTTAATTGTTTGTGGTTGATGTGTTTTTACTGTGTTATGTACAGCACTTTGGGCATGGCTAATGTAAGAACAGGCGTGCCTATTGGGGTCAGCGGGGCAGCTGGCTCCCTGGGAGGGCTTTGGCCGCCCAGTCTTTCCTCCTCATCCTCAGACATTTCCCTCCTTCTGCTTCATCACATCACACTCACACGCACATAGGGCTTTGGTGTGTTGGTAGGTTCAGGGGTTGCGGGGATGGTTTCCCATCTCTGCAGTCCCGTGGTAGCCTGCGCCCCAAATTTACTTTGCAATTTAAACACTTGACAAATGACATTGAGTGCTGCTGGTGTTGGGGAGCTGCATTTCATTGATGGTATCATGAACTCAACAATGCACTGCTCTATACTGAAGGATGCTGCCATCACTCCGTGCACTTGGTCGTCGTGCAATTTTCCAACAGGACAATGATCCAAAACACACATCTAAAGCTACTGTTGCATTTCTGAAGAACAGGGTGAAGGTGATTGAATGGCCAAGTATGTCTCCTGATCTGAACACAATCAAACACCCATGGGGAATTCTGAAGCGGCAAGTGGAGCATCACTCTCCATCCAGCATCCAGGCTCTAAGAGGTTATTCTTCAAGAACGGAAAAAGATAGATGTTGCAATATGTCGCCAACACGGCACTGGGTTTATGTTTACATCTACCAGCCACTAGAGGGCACTGTTGCGGTAAAAAGTCCGCTCAGCAAGGCGAGGCTGGGACTGTGTAAAATGGCGGATTCAACAAGTCAAGCAGCTGCTTCTGAGCCCAGAATATGTTCTAACAGTAAATACTGTTGTAAAAATAAACTTATTAGTAGAAATTAGTCCTTACCCTGTACGATTCATCACTGGACATGGTGCTGGCTGCTCACTTCATGTATCAGCAGTGAACCAAGATCCAGACGGCTGGAAAAAAAAATTCTGTTGTTGCAATACCACCTCTGAACACTAGAGTTTGCCAGAGTGTCCATGTTCCATATTCAACCATTAGACATGAGATTTTAAAATATTATTTAATGTTAGTTGAATTTTAAGTGAGCCCAGCCCTGGTCTTCGAGCTCTCCTATCCAGCATGTTTTAGACGTTTCCCTGTTTCAACACACCAGGTTTGAATCGGTGGTGATTAACAGGCTTCTGCAGCCCGATGAGCTGCTGAACAGGTGATTCAGACACTGAACATATAAAACATGCTGGATAGGGGATCTCGAGTACCAGGGTAGGATACACCTGCTCTATCCACTTACTATTACATTATAAATACATTGTGGTTTTGCTTGGACGTATTTATTGCACTGTCTAGGTGAAAAATAAATATCCACCCTCAAAAACTCACCACAACAATTATTCTGTACGACAAATGTGAAAGTGACATGATGTGTTTTTCTGTCCAACCAGAGCCTGGCCAAGGTGTTTGCTGGGATGTCTGATGGCCTGGTGGCGGTGTACAACCTGGTGGATGACCTTCCTCTGGAGGGGGAAACCTACTTGTGTTCACACACCCTGAACAAAACTGTATTTGGTCTGAAGGACTCAGATCTGAGACAACAACCGTTTCCAGTCAGGAGCATGTCTCTGGTCAGCAGTGGCTCTCAGGTGAGCAGAGCCATGATTTAGGCCAGCAAGCAGGTCTCCAGTCAGCAGCAATGTTTTTTTTAATTAATTCAAAAGGAATGAAAATAAAATCAAAAGAAAAGAAAACGGTGGATGAAAAAGATATAATTATATCACCTGCCCTTTTTTACAAAATAAAATGGCAGGATTACATTCCTCATTCAGACTTTCAAACGTAAACACAGATTTGTTTTTTGTATCACATCCCTGATCTAACTAAATCACAAACACTATCTTAATTTACATTTTGTAATTACTTAATACATTTCACTTCATACGTTTTTTGAGAATACTGAGTGAACCTTGAATCTTTTGTTTTCTTGTTAAGGTTGTTAGATAATTTTACACAGTATACACTAATACTCAATTCCTTCATTTTGGTTATAAATTTTAATTTTAATACTTGAGCTCCTTTCAGATTATACCTGCTTACTTTTTTGTCAAACATTCTCTGAATGACGTTTGTGTGGTGCTTGTGTCCGTGTGTTTACTAGTTGTGGTTCTCCAATGGTCCTGGCCTGCTGGTTATTGACTCTCTGAGTCTTCAGGCCATTCGAAGGCTGGAACCATACAGGCCTCCATCCTCTATTGTCAGCATAGCAACCAGCTTCAGTTTGTGGGGAGAAGAAGCAGTCTGGACCTTAGATGACCACACCAACACCCTGCTGCTGTTCCACGCTGCTTCCTACCAGCTGTGTGCTACATACTAGTGAGTAGATCACAGATCAAGGACCATTCATACGTTTGTGTGCTGATTATTAAAAATAGTTAAAGGTGTGGTTCACTGAAAATAAATTTTTTTAATGATTATTTCTGATTATAATGGGTCACTCTGAGTTTTTCATGCAGGCTGAACATGAAATTAGTCTCCTACACTATCTCCTGCATTAGCTTCTGATAGAAAATAGATGGTGAAAATCTAGGATTAGAAAATCCTGACAGATCTACGTCACACTGTCACTTAACATTCATGGACTCACCCATCTTGACTCACGACGGGGAAGGCTGTTGTTGGTTTAGCGTCCAGGTAACAGAAGAAAAAACATCTGTGCTAGTAGAAGCTAACCGTTAGTATTAGCAACTCCACCACACAGCAGAACTCCTCCAGGCTTGTGTTATTTGTGGAGATAAAACATCAAACTGGGTCAGTGGTAGAGTCGTGTAGCTATTAGCCAGTCAGAGGAGAGATGTCCAAATATCAGGAAGTAAGAGTCCAAAACCTGTCTGAAGCTACTTTCTCCCCCTGCTGAATTCTCCATGCTTAAACAGGCACTTTTGCGCGCACCCCCCCCCCCCCCCCCCCCCCCCCCCCCAATTCCTACTAGGTACCACTGCAAATGTTTGATTAAACGAGTGATCTGCACTTTTAAAGTGTAAGATAAAAAAACACATCTTTGCTTCTTGGGTTTTCTTGAAGCACATGGTGGTTGATCTTGTTGATGTGCTGAATATCTGTTATGTTTTATATTTGTTGTATGTTTACTGCCTTCTTGGCCAGGTATTTTTACCTAGTTTGATAAAGGATGTGCTGTTTGTTCCAGCTGTGGTGGTATCGATCCCATTCGTGACGTTTTCCCGGTGCAGCATCCTGTAGGGATCACCATGGCAGCAGATGATGATGTCATAAATAAAATCCAGAATAAAGATGCAGAATGGACTGATGGAGGCGTGACGGTGATTCACAGTGAGGAATCAGGCATTCAGATAATCCAACATCAAGACTCACTGACAGACTATTGCTCCCTGGAACCACCAGAGTTGGACTCAGACTATTTGTTAAACTGCGGAGGATGTGTGCTGCTGCCTGCAGATGTGGGGGGGTCAAACAGAGACCAGGACCAACAGAGAACCGCAAGCACTGTTTCTGAGGCTGCTGAAACACCTCTGCTGCTGCAGGCGTTCACTCTTCTCCCAGTAAACGGGACTCTGTGGATACCAAGGTACCAAAATCCTAAACCAGAACTGTTCACGTTAGAGAAAGACTGTTAGAAGATCAACGTCATGTGATGTCAAAGGATTTCTAACCATTTATCAGACCTCTCAGGAAATAAGTTATTTAGTAAAACCTGAGTAACTGCAAGTAGAAAAACTACAAAAATACAAAGTGCAGAAAAATATACACTCATCATTCAGGCAAAACCCTATATAATAACTGCCCTGTTCATATGCAACTGTGTTTCAGCCTTAAAGTTGCATTATGTAAGAATGAAGTCAGAATGAAACCACCAAATAGTTCCTGAGGGCAGCTGTGCCCGGAGATCACCGCTCCCCTAGGGGATGGGTCAAATGTGGAGAACAAATTTCAGACACCAGTGTGACAACTAAAGGGACTTCAACTTTAACTTACTTTCACTTCCGGCCAGTAACAAGATGGTGCACTCTACCCACCTCTGGTGGTTATTTATTTAAGATGGTGACTGCACGTTACTTGTTTATGAATGTGCTTCTGTAGCCGACAAACAGAGCTAAAACACGTTTTACAAATATTCTCATGTCATGTTGTGTTCTCATATACTTATATTTTAAAGACTTACTTGTCTGTGAAAAGTTCATCAACACTGCATCAGCCGAGGTGCTTCCTTGAACACTATTTGTTAGTCCTGACCAGCACTCAGTTCATATTGCGTGGAGCTCTACGGGGCAGGGGGCGGGCTTAGCAAAAAGACGTATTGCTTACATTATATCACAGTACATGATCAGACAATCACTTTTATGGATTTCTGAAAAATCATACATAATTCCTGAAAGGGGAAAAATCTGGACAGCTGCTTTAACTGACATCCTGTGGTCAAATTTAGTTACTACATTCACTTTCTCCCTACTGTTCTGAGTTTCGAGGCTGTTGCCAGTTACGGATCAGCACCAGACAATTCTAGATGACGAGCAAAGATCATACACAGAAAGCTTCAAACATACTTCTCAAGTTTATGTCCGCTGTACATGGATTTTAATTTGAAAACGTTGTCTTTGTTGGACCCTACTCTAAAAAATACTCTGTAAAATAAGTGTTCACTGTTGTTCTGTGTGTGATGATTGGTAGGCATGGAGGAGATGTGATGATCATCAACATGCAGTCACATGCTAATCAGTTGAAGGGGTGTGTCGCCGCTGTACTCAGTCCACCTGGACTCTCCTCTCTGGGGTAAGTTCACCTGGTTTTACTGTGTTGTTTAAGCACTACATGGTTGAATTAGCTCCTTCTGATTGGAACCTGCTGCAGAAAGACTGGAAACTGACTGAACTAGTTTCCTTAAATGAATTCAAAAGCAGGCTGAAAGCATCAGAGACCATATCAGTAATTTGTAATTGTTTTTAATGATGATGATCATGATATTTTATCACTGTTTTTATGTAGTAACTGTGTGAAATTTTGCTGCCTCTTGGCCAGGACACCCTTGTAAAAGAGGTTTTTAATCTCAATGGGATTTTTTTTTATTTATCTCCTGGTTAAATAAAGGTTAAAAAAAGAAAGAAAGAAAGAAAGAGCTGTGTTTGGGAGGAACAGCCTTCCTGATCTGAATATGGCATAAGGTCAGTCTGTTTTCTCCCACTTATCTGGGTGTGGGTCATTGAGGCAGCAGCTCCAGCAGAGAGGTCCAAGCCTAGCTTTCCTTGTCAAACTCAACCAGCTCCACCGGCAGGATCCCCAGACATTTCCTGACCAGGGTGAAGATAAAAGCCTCATATAGTGTCAACCCGGGGGCCTCCTGTTCAGCCGGACATTCCTGAAATACCTCCCCGGGGAGGCGTCTAGGAGGAATGCTCACCAAATGCCCAAAGCACCTCAGCTGGCTCCTCTCAACGTGGAAGAGCAGCGGCTAAGCCCGGTCACCCGATAGAGAAAACTCCTTTTGGATGCTTGTATTCATGATCTTGTTCTTTTAAGGTCAAAGCTGCTTGGATCAAAATCGAGAGCTTTGCTTCTTGTCTTAGCACCTCTTTATCACAACAGTAATGCTGACGCTGCTCAGATCCACCTGTCCATCTCCCGCTCCATCCTTTCCTCACTTGTGAACAATATCCTGAGATACTTAAACTCCACCTATTGAGGTAATATCTCTGCCCTGGCAATCCACCCTTTTCTGGTCAAGAACAATGGCTAGGATTTGGAGGTGCTGATCTTCACACCAGCTTCTTCACACTCTGCTGTCAACCTCTCCTGCAAGAATTGAAGGTCACAGTTTGATGGAGCTAAGAGGACCACAAAAATCAGAGACAATAACCTCCTGCCACCAAACTCCACACCCTCCACCCCACGGCTGTGCATAGAAATGCAGTCCTTAAAGACAATGAACAGAAGTGGTGACAGGAACAGGTGATTATCTTTATGGTATGCAGTATGAGCTAGCAACATCACAGTCAGGCCTTGGGCTTCCACAACGGTAACTGGTACCAGACCTTTTATTTTATTTATTTATTTAACCTTAATTTAACCAGATGAGTCGATTGAGAACTCATTCTCATTTACAACGACGATCTGGCCAAGAGGCAGCAGCAACAGACACATAGTTAGTTTTACACAAACAGATAAGATAAAAAAAGAGAAAAAAAATGCAGATAAAGATAAGATAAAACAGCTAGACATAAAAACAAAGGACTGTTCTCATATATAATTTGTACAAGCCATCAAACCAGACTTAAAACAATCTTTAAGTACTCAGAAGCACGCACATTGATCAGAAACTATTGAATGCAATGAATTATTGAAGGTAGATAATGGAACGTAGGTAGTGAGCTTTAGTGATTTTTGCAGTTCATTCCAGTCATTGGGAGCAGCAAACTGGAATGAGGAGCGGCCAAAGGAGGTGTGAGCTTTTGGAATAACCATAGAGATTAGGTTACTGGAACGTAAAATGTGCTGGTTGTTGGAAGAGATGAGTAATGAGCGAAGATATGACGGTGTTCTACCGATGATGGTTTTGTATATAAACTGATACCAAAGTAACAACCTGCGGGAATGGAGTGATGGCCAGTTAATGAGTGAGTACAGACCACAATGATGAGTAGTGAAAGGGGCACCAGTGACGAAACGGATTGCTGAGTGATAAATCAGTGAGAATTCTTTGGTTGAAAATACATTGAATAGATGTCTAAACATCCTATAGATGTCCTGGCTAAATCAGGCTAGATTTAGTGTAAATGTGCAGAATACCTCTAAGACATGTTACATGTCTAAATGTAAACATCTAATCAATACTTTTTCCACTTCGGCTACTATTACTAAACTTTAACTGTTAGACCAAATATAGCCTGTTTGAGCTCATGTCATGGTTCATCTTAACCATGGTTAACCTGATTCACAATAAGACATGATGATCAATATCAATAAAAATCTTTATTCACGTGATAGTGTTGGCTGATGTCCAGTTTGTTGTTGTTAACATCAGTCAAACTTTATTTGTATAGCACCTTCCACTGCCTTTACGGAAGCCCAAGGCGCTGAACATGACATAAAAACCATAAAAGAACAGAGAACGATAAAACAATAAAAGCAGCATACAAAAATTGATTAAAACTATAAAAAAGAATAATAATCTAGAAACCATATTACATGAAAGCCAAACAATAAAAATTAGTCTTTAAGTGACTCTTGAAGACCTGTTGTGAAGGTAAGTAAGTAAGTAAGTAAATTTTATTTGTATAGCACTTATCACAGAAAAAGAATCACAAAGTGCTTCACAAAGATCAACAAAACACAAGATAGTCATCATAAAATGGTCTTAAAACAAAACAACAGAATATCATAAAATCATTAAAAATCAGAAAACAGAAAGTCATAAAATTATAAAAATGATAAATGATAATGATGGTGACTGACAGCAAGAGGTAGCTCATTCCAAAGAGTAGGAGCCACGACAGAAAAAGCCCGATCACCTCTAGACCTGTACCTAAATCGAGGGACAATCAGCAACTCCTGCTCAGCTGAGCGTAGAGATCGTAAAGGGGTATGTCGTTGTAGTAGCGCAGCCAGGTATGGTGGGGCACTACCATGAAGAAACCAGAAGGCATACAACAGGATTTTAAACTAGGTCCGGTAACCTACAGAGAGCCAGTGTAATGAAGCCAGCATAGCACAACATCAGCTCTGTTACCATGGTAACTGAAGCTGCTAGGTGTGTTAGCTTCAGTTATTCCATTGTCAGCTGGATCTGGACCCTCCTGGTCGTCTGTATCTGCCGTAAGCTCCAGTCAGAAGGATAGAAGCTGTATAAACTGAACGTTCTTTAATGCTTCCTGCTGATGTTTCTCTGGTTACCCCTCCATTAGACTGCTCTGGACAGAACGTTTCAAAGCTTTTAGAAGCTCTATTTGACTGATCTGACTAGTTACTTGATGAAGCTGACCTGCACCCCACCTTCAGAAACAGCTGATTGGACCATTAGCCCATCCCTGTGTGTGACCTAGGTAGTTTCAGGCACCAACTCCTCACAGGTGTTATGATGCAGATGCTTTAGCCCCCGATATATTAATACCAATGTCTTCGGCTGCTAACTGGTATAGATGAGTCCTGCTTCACCCACTGTAGGCCAAAGATAAAGTGTATAATTGTATAAATGACTCTAGATATGTCCAGAGCTGATGACGAGAACCAATAAAAGTTACTTCCACCTCTGCTCGGCTTCAGCCCGAGGAAGGAGTTAGATGATGGACTCTGGTTGTGTGTTGCTGATTCAGTTGTGTTCTTATCTACCTCTCAGGACTTTAGAAGAAGCAGCTCTAGTGGCAAACAACACGGTTGTCTGTGGCTTTCAGAAGGACTCAGAGTGGAGCCTGGTTGTCTGGAGAGCCTGGGGCTGCTGTGAACTGGAGGTCTTCTACCAGTCCTGGGAGAAACTCGGCCACCTAGAGGCCAGCATGAGGAGGAGAAGGTAGCTGTTGTCCAGCAGCTCCATGGAGAACAGTTACATTCCTGTTCACTAGACCAGCATGGGGGAATATACACCCACACTGCTAGAGTTCAGCGCAGGAGGGGGTGGAGCCCTGTCGTCATGACCCCCCCCATAACGCACAGAGCTGCAGTACAAAAGAGACCCTGCAGCAGAGACACACCAGGAGGCAGAAATAAACTTTGTTTTAGTTTGTGAGCTAGTTTGATGTGAATAAAACTTTAGAATGTGTTCCAAGACCATGACCTGGATGACTGAGAACCTTCACCAGCATTTAGAATGTGTTCTTTGTGACTTGACCCTTACAGGCACCAGCAGGTCAGAGGAAACAGACATAAACAGGCTTTTTGTTGACCGCTACTGCCAATGGGCGCTGACGAGCGGTGGCACCGCCATCTTAGATTGCCCCCCTCCTCTTTTTGACGGACGCAATGAAGTGTCAGCATGTTTAATCAGTCATAACTCCTTGAATACTGAACTGATTTTGATGCATTTTTTTCTCTGCAAACTTTATACATGTAGTTCTGACGCATTCCACATGTTTTGGTGTTTTTAATTATAGTGGGCTTGGTCTGGGGTACATATGAGGCGGGAATAAGGAGTAAAATAGTTATACTAAAATAGTTTATACTTTTTAAAATAGTTTCCAGCCCAAAACGGGAGACTTGACAGGTTTGATGTCACATTTCAGTTATAATGTGAACAGCCACACAAAAAAAAATCTGATTTACTCAAAAAATTGGATTTGAGCATCAAGACCTGCAGTGTGAACCTAGCCTAAGAATCAGTCAAGCACAAAGAATCAAAATAATTCAAAAATACAGCGGGAAAATAAGTATTTGACAAATCAGCATCTCTATCAATAACAATATTTCTAAGTGGGCAGTTGACACAAAATTTCCACCACATCCAAACCAATTTTATTTGTAAAACACATTTAAAACAGCATGACAGCTGACCAAAGTGCTGAACACAAAAAAGAACAAGCAATACAGCACAGAAAACCATGACTAAAAACATCACAGACTAAATATAAAATGCAATAAGAACAGCTACCTACAAACAGTATTGGATACTAAAAAACTAAATACAGTATATAAACACGATACAAATAGAAGGCTAAGATCAGGTATTGTAAAAGCTAGAGGACAACTGTGAAAAGGCAGAGCAGACATACCCACATCTACAGCTTTATCTGCCAAAAGCCGTTATAAAAAATTGTGAATTGAGGCTGGATTTAAAACATGCAAGTGAGGGAGCCAGACGAGAGAGGCAGAGCATTCCAGAGGTTTGGGACCGCGAAAACAAGGCTCGCTCACCTCAGGATTTATATTTCATTTTTGGAATGCAGAGCAGGTGGTGGTTGGCAGAACATAGAGACCTGACCAGCATAATGGATGAGGAGGTTGGAGAGGTAGTGAGGGGCCAGATTATTGAGAGCTTTGTAAGTGAAGAAAAGAGCCTTAAACTGGACCGTAGAGACCACTGGAAGCCAATGCAGCTCAGCCAACACTGGGGTGATATGGGACCATCTATTAGTGCCAGTGAGGAATCAGGCAGCTGTGTTTTTAACCTTCTGTCTGTGGCTAAGGGAGGTTGCATTGACACTGATTAGAGTGGAGTTTGCATAATCAAGTCTGGAAATGACAAAGGTATGAATAACTGATTCCAGATGCAGCCTCTTTAAGATATTTTTCAGGCGTGTAATTCGGTGTAATTGGAAGAAGCAAGACCTCACAGTGGCATTTATCTGCTGAGTCAAAGACAGGTCGGCATCCAGTTTCACCCCAAGGTTGGTCACACAAGAACTGAAATTCATGGAGGGGAGAGATACAGGAACAGATGTATTTTTCTCACTCCTTGGCTTAAAGATAATGGCCTCAGTCTTACCATCATTCAACTGGAGGAAGTTAGATGCAAGGCTTATCTTTGTCTGAGAGGCATTCAAGGAGCAAATGAGTGGAACCTAACTGATTTAGAGCAAAAATAAATCTGACAATCGTCAGCATAAAGACTAGTTTAGGCCATATTTAGCAAAAATGGAGGAAGGATATAAATAGCAAAGAGCAGTAGACCAAGAATTGAGCCTTGCGGAACACCCCAAGGAAGTGGGAGAAGGGGAGAAGAGCAGTCACTGATGTGGATGCTGAAACATCTGTCAGGTATGATTTAAACCAGCTTAAAGCAAGCCCATCAACACTAATTCATGATGCTAATCTACCTAAGAGGATATCATGATCCACTGTATCAAAATGTGGCCGAGAGATCAAGGAGAAAGAGCAGGACATGGGACCCTGCATCAGTCGCCACCAGGACGTCATTCAACACACAAATATGGACTGATTCTGTGCTGTAATTAGGCCAGAAAGCCAACTGAAAGTGATCAAACAAATTGTGGTCCACAAGATGGTGGGACAACTGAGCATGTGCTACTTTCTCCAGGACCTTAGACAAAAAAGGAAGTTTGGATGATAATTTGCCAAAACTGCAGGGTCAAGGCCAGATTTTTTCGGAAGAGGCTGAACGACCGCCTTCTTAAAAACCTCAGGGAACACTCCAGAGGACAATCTAGCATTCACAATTGCCAGAATTATGGCACCTACAACAGAAAGGGATCCAACTAGTAGCCTAGGAGAGATTGGGTCCTGTGGAGAGCCCGAGGGCTTCATAGATGTGATCAGGCTGTCCAGGTCACTAAGAGAAAGAGAAACAAAAGAGAAAAGGTGTAGACTGGGTGTGTCAGTCGGAGAACCTGAACTCTGAGAGATGAAACTAAGCCTAATCGCCTGGATCTTATGCAAGAAGAAATTTTGCAACTTAGTGCACAGAGCATTTGTTTACCCTAACAGCTTTCTGATAGGCAGATAGGGAAGCTCTGAAGATTGAGGGATATCTGAAGCAAGACTCCATTGCTGAACAGAAAGCATGTTGAGTCTCAGTTAAAGTTTGTGAAACAGCATTTGGAGAAGCCTGTGGATTACTGGGAGACTATAGTATGGTCAGGTGAAACCAAAATTTAACTTTTTGGCTGTTGTCCTAAACACAATGTTTGGAGAAGAAATGTCACTGCCCACCAGCCCAAGAACACCATAGCAACAGTTAAGTTTGGGGGGTGGAAACATCATGATGTGGGGCTGCTTTTCAGCAAGGGGTCCTGGCTGACTTCATATTACTGAAGGCAGGATGAATGGAGAAATGTACCGGGACATTCTGGATAAACATCTGCTGCCATCTACCAGAAAGCTGAAAATGAAAAGAGGGTGGACATTTCAGCAAGAAGATGATTCCTGAAGATCAAAGTTCATAAGAGGCCCAAGGAACCTTCAAGATTTAAAGACTGTTTGTGTGGAAGAATGGGCCAGAATCCCTCCTGAGCAATGCAGACGACTGGTCTCTCCATACAAGAGGCGTCTAGAAGCTGTAATCATCAACAAAGGCTTTTCTACAAAGTATTAAAGTGTGTTCAATACTTATTCCCTGTGTCATTTCACTTTATCATGACCCAACTTGTTGACTTAAATGTTCTAATTTCTTTGTATAAATTAAATATTTGGCTTGATGGCAACATCTGGTGCAAATATTTGTGTCAATTGCTCACTTAGAAATACCCTTACTGATAAAAATGCTGATGTGTCAAATACTTATTCTTACCGCTGTACATGGTAGATTTTTTTGAAAAAACATACTTAATATATGATAGAGAAGCAGAAGATACTGCTCAGCCATTTTAACAAATTATTAATAAATGCAATTTATATAGATAATAACTAAAATAAATGTATACAAATATATATAGTTTGTGTAATTCATATAATACATATAGTATCAATATAATTCAGAGGGTGAGAGAGAGAGACCAACCATGAGTTAACCAACCTACTTAAAGTATTGAAATTCTGTTAGTTTTCTAGTTTTAGTCTTCAGTGTTTTTTGTTATTCATTGTACTAGTTTCACTGCTTTAGCTTTGGTCTGCTTCAATACTCCTAGTTTTAGTAATTGCCTGCAACCTTAATTTTTTTGTAGCTCATATTCCTGGTCTTACCTACTCACAGTACCACCACTAGTCTGCAGCCACTTTTAGTTTTCTACTCAATGTCTTACTGAAGTTCTGTTACTTTTTAGTTTTAGTGTTCAGTGTTTTATTTGTAATACCATTGTTCATTTTTGTGTTTGTGTTGTCTGTTCTTGAGATGTAATTATTATACATACAGTAATTAGTCACCAGCCACTTTTAGTTTTCTACTCAATGTCTTATTCATATTCTGTTAGTTTTTTTTTTGTTTTAGACTTCAATGTTTTTTGTAGTTCATTGTACTAGTTTACTGCCTTAGTTTGGTCACCTTACACCTTTAGTTTAATCAATGTTTTCACATACTTAGTCTTTTCCTGGCTGACCACTTTTAGCTTTCTACTCAATGCCTCATTGATATTCTGAGTTTTCTAATTTTAGTCTTCAGTGTTTTATATGTAATTCTATGTAATTCTATTTTTCATTCTTGTTTGTTTGTAATGTTTGTGCTGTTCTTGCTGCTGTAAAGCACACTGAGTTGCCTTAGTGTAGGGAATGTGCTATATAAATAAAGCTGCCTTGTCTAGTAGAACAAAGTCTGGATAACAAGAACACGACAAGCTCCCTCCATCAGAACTGACTGCTTAAAGGAGTAAAAATATTTGTCTTAATTTATGTTATTTGTGATAAAAATAAAAAAAACTCTGAGTGTAGGTGTTGTTTCTGTACCTGCTATCATTGACTCATATTGATAACTTTGTATACCTCACTGATTGTTCCATACTTAACTTACTGTGTAGAAATCTGGGGATCCACATGTAAAACTCATACACAACCACTGTTTATTTTACACAAAACAGTAATGAGAATCATTAATAACAATCGCCAACCTGTTATTCATCAAATATAAATTACTGAAATTTTATGATTTAGTTAATTTCAAACTATTAGGCTACAATGTACAAAGCTAATACAAATACTTTGCCCACAAACATTCAGAAAATGTTTGAAAAAAGAGTCAGTAGTTATATGTTAAAAGGAACTGAAGTAGAAATACCAGAATGAAGGAGATGACTATTTCTGTAGACGGTGTGAGAATATGGAACAACCTCAGCAAGGACATAAAATAATCCGTCACTAAATATATTTTAAAAATGTATTAAATCAAGTGTATTTCAGAATTATGAAAATCTAAATTCAGATAGTGTCTGATTAGGTCTGTAAATTAGAAGAATATAGTGAAGATGAATCTGTGGTTTTTTTTATAGTTAGAGAATGAAAGTATTACTAAAACGTTTGGTTCATAGAGGCAGATAATATAATATTTTTCTTCCTTCTGCCCATTTTCATTCAAATTGTTTGGTGTTGATGTTTATGTGTTTTGTTTGTTTTTATTTTTTACATTTTGAATGAAATGAATATAAGCAAAATGAATTAACATTATTCAGTGTCTCCAGTGTCCTCTCTTATATCCCGTAGGTGCTTTCTGATTTCTCTAAATCTCATCAATTTCTCATTAGGAGCCTCACTTCGTCTACAGTGTAATTGTACCAGTTCCTACTCACCTTTGTCTGGTTGAGCCAACCCTTCAACCCATAGGTTCCTTGGCGGGGACCTCATGTACATTGTGAGACAAAAGCTGCACAGCATTCTGCAAACATTTGACTTACTCCATCATCTCCTCCCTTCGAGAGTCCAGACAGGGCTCGTGACCACTACTTAGCCTGGTCGTCAAATCACAGGGCACCAGCCGCCCTGTCAAAGTGTGCTGGGATGCCACAGTCCCTCCTCAGGCGATGATTAGGAACATAACCAGTGGGAGGGTTTCCAACTACTCCATGTTAGTTCTGGCACAGACCATAGCTAGATGAGGCTCACAGTCATCTGGAGCTCAGTGGTCTGATTTACTCTCTCCACCAGACCCCATGAAGCAGGGCTGGTATGCAAATCCATACTTGTGTCTCATCCTAAATCATTCAACCTCACACCAGGCCGCCGCCCAAAAGTGAGTTCTGTTGTCTGACCCAATCCATCTCCATCTTGGTGGGGAACGCATCGACCCACCCCACTTCAACTCTTCATCTCGGTCCATATTGAATTAAATGCACAAGCTTATTGAGATTGTCCTTCCATCAGAATTAGGAGGCTATGCAGTCCACGTTGCCAGTTTATTTATCGCCTAATGCTTTAATTGGTGGGCATTTCACAATTTGTCAAGGCCGTGCCACCTACTGTGTGCCATGTCTTAAATAAACCTAATTATGATCAGTACTCATCCTGGCAAAGTCTCAGATTACTCTTTGATGTGATATTGATATGATACTCACACAAATATGAATTCATGTAGACATCTAGTTTATTTAACCCTCCCGCTGTCCTATTGGGTGACCCCATCAGGAAAGGTGACATTTGAGCAGGGTTGATGGTTAATCCCTTGGGGTCCACGTGGCAGGGGTGAGGTGGTGCTCAGTCCTAGTGATAGATTCTGGAAAATCTCTACAAGTTTGATCGGCATTTCCGAGTTGTTCCCAAAAGGTTTAAAGTTAAAGCTTTGAGTTAAAGTCCCACTAGTTGTCACACACACTGGTGTGTGTGAAATTTGTTCACCGCATTTGACCCATCCCCTGGGGGAGTGGTGAGCTGTTTCAAATGTAACAGGGCACATGAGAAATCCACGTACAACAGGGATGAATGGGCATATGGACTTTCAAGAACCTGGAACACACTCAACACCATACCACCAAGCACATGTGGGAGTGCCCGTGGACCTGAAAACTCCACCCACCACTCACGCCGCGCTCCGGGAATAACAGATATAAGCCAGCAGGTGACAGCCCATGAAGAAGGCCTCGGCGAGAAGCTGAAACTGTTGGCAGGTAAAAGAAATTCCATCTATTCTCTAATGTTCAGTGCCTAGACGAATGAAATACGTGATTATACTTTCTGAGGCACAATGAACTTCATCTCTTATGTTCATGTTACCACCGTTTGTTTAGTTTACAATACGATTCTGGTAAATGTTGTAAAATAAACAAAAACTCAGTTTTACATAATTTCATCAGCTTTCACAAGTCAAATAAAATGCAAATGTAGAGATGCCATTTTTGGTTTTATTTTCTTAAATCAAATAACATACAAGCGCCTATTATTAAATGACGTCAATATTAGTAAAGGACCTTCCAGGCTGCTAAAGCTACATCAGACATACAGCAGAGCACTGATGATGGACGCTCCTGGCAGTGGTCCAGCTCTGAGCCTGGCGCAAATATTAATCAAGTGGGTTTTGAGTTGTGAAAGAAGAAACCACACTGACTGAAGCACCCAAGAGTTTCCACGCTCCAGCTCCTCCGGGCTGATCTTCAAGCCACAGAAGGAAATGTTTTTTTTTATTGTTACAGTTTTCATTTAGTGCACCATGTAAAATGCTTGAGTGCGTTTAAACTTTGAGCCTGTTGTGAAATGGTGATTTTACAATAATTATGAACGAGGATAAAGGAATGTTCCCATGGCTGCATTACTCCCAAAGCCAAGCGGCTAGCTATGCCAGGCTCAACAGGATTGCAGCCCCAGATCCAGATGATTATAGACTTGAAAATCAGCATCTTGGGTCTTCACAGCCTGGCAAGCCATCCTATATATATGACATGCAAAGCAAAATTATTTTGCTCTGGCAAATGACGGTCTAGATTCTAGGCTAGGATCTTCAAACTGGAACAGAGCAACAATGCACAGGAGAGAAGAAACTCACAAAACCTGTGAAGCTGGATCAAACAATGCAGGCTTTTTATTCTTAGCTCAATAGAAGTGAAGCTGTAGCTACTCGTCAGCCACAGCACTTTCATTTCAACAAGATAATCATTTTATAATAAAAACAACCAGCAACGAGTGATAAAACAGCCTGCTCCACCCTAACGGTCCCTTAGTCCCCAGGGGTCTACGCCTGGAAACACTGTCCAAACACACACACACACACACACACACACACACACACACACACACACACACACACACACACACACACACACACACACACACACACACCACTCGAGCTGACAGCAGAAGTCTTTGGTGACACCATGTTTGGGATCAGATAAAACAGATTAAAAACTATGTTACAAAATCATTTCAATATATGTATTAAAACAATCAAAGTAGAAAATGGAGCCTGAAATTTTTATAAATTAGAAAAGAATTAAATGCAAATCTCAGAGTCTCAAATCAGCAGAAAAAAGGAAAAGATAAATTCAAAAGAGCAAACAGTGTTAAACATCAGACAGAATAAACCATTAGACTAGATCAACAGAACCACTCAGCCCACTGGACAGCTGAAGGAGCTCCGACCGACACCTGCTCCCACAAATACATCCAGAAATATTTGTTTACTGAAAAATAAAGTTAGGTCCAGTTTGTTCATCATCGTTACATTTCATGTGGTGGGTTCATAAACAAATGTTCAAATATAACCATCTGAAACAATCTAGTAAAAAATAAATAAAGAAGTGAAATCACACCTATAAAAAGAAAAAGGAACACAGACACACTGCACTGATGACGTCCTAGTTCTTCTTCTGCTGCTTTAATCATGCTGTCCTGACGGAGCCGTTATTGTTGGACAGTCGCCTGAAGCTGTGGTTGTTCTTCTCCAGCCAGAGTTCAGCCAGCTGCTGGGTGGAACCGTATGATGAAGCTTTGGACCCCAGGCACATCTTATACTGCTTGGCCTCAAGGTTGGGGTCACATATGACTGGGTGATGGACGTGTACTATCCCAGTGTCTGTACTTCGGAACAACTTAATCCCTGACTGGACAAATTTGTTGTAAAGGTCCACATCCTCTAAGCCCCACCCCTGTATCGAGGTATCAAACCCTCCTGCTCGAACCAGGTCTCCTTTGTACACGCAGACAATACCAAAACCATAGGTCCTCCACAAGCCGGTCTTAGAGGTGAAGACATATTGGTTGTTACTTGGGACCTTCCCAGAGTACACCACTTTGGGGTCATACTGACTGAAGATGATGGGAAAGTAAGCCTGCTCCCCTAAAGCAGCATTGGTCCGACATCGTTTGAGAAAGTCACCGGAGAAGAGCAGATCCACGTCACAATAAAAAAGTAATGATTCGTTGGCGAAGTGCAGGGAACCCACCTCCAAAGCTAGAGCCCTGGAGAAGGAGCCTGCAACAGGCTTGATCTCCATCTCAGCCCGAGGATACTTCATGTGGTACTCCCTCATCAGCTCAACCTGCTTGACCCGCTCCGTGTTGTTGTCTGTGCTGAAAAGCAGGATTAATAGTTTGACATTCAGATTAGGGATCAAACAAACCCGCTCAAAGTTTGCCATGAAGCGCACAAAAATGTCATAGCGCCCTGATAGCGGTACCAGAATGTTGACTTTATCCTCCTTTGGCTCCCTTTGTTCCTGTCCAGAGTTGGCTAACTTAAAGGGCACCAGCATTTTGAGGGAGTTGGACAGAAACGAAAGGGAGTCAGATTCCTTATTGATGTGGCTAGCAAGAGCCTGAGCATCCATCTCCTCCTCCTCTCTGAACTGGATCTGGCTGAAGGTCTGCTGTAGGTAAGCGTGTCTCCTCACCGGAACCGTCATGGTCTTTCCTTTGTGCTTTTTGTACAGGAGCAGCAGATCCAGAACATATTCTGCTCCATACAATGGATTGAGTCTTCGGTAGCCATACTGGATCTCTTTGAAATCAATGACTCGTCCCCGTGTCTTGGCATTTGCATTAATCATCTCCATCACTTGCATAATGATGTCGTCTAGGGCCTGCCTCTGAGAGGAGTCCATCCCACGGCGAGGTGGCTGACTATCAGACGATGAAAAATGATACCTGCCCGTCAGAAACTCCCACTCCAGAACATCCTCCCGCTGATGAGGATGAAAGCGCATAAAGGAAGGAGGAATGCCAAGCAGGAGATCCTCTCGACTGGGCTCAGCTGCACCATAACGGCCCATCTGAACAATTTCTCTGTGCAGCTGAACTGTTCGGTGGCGCAGGTCTGCAATCTTCCGGCTAAGCATGTAGCTGTGCAAGCGATACTGGTAGGGGGGGTTCTTGTTGGGGTGCAGGGTGATGGCTCGGTGGATTTTGCTGTTGTGGAGCTCTCGAATGTAACCCTTCTTATTAGGTTCATAGTTCTCATAGAAAAGCTGCTGCATCTGTGGAGACATGAGAAGGTTTGGTGTTAGAGCTTCTGGAGTCCCCTCAGTGGATTCACACTCATTAATACTGTTAGTCACTGCTACTCTTATTATTGCTTATTAGTGCCATTTCTTAAAAGGTCACTAGGTACATTTACATGGGCATAAGTAATCAGAATGAATGCTCTATCAGAACAAAAATTCTTCATGTAAACATGTCAAATGGAATATTCTGATCCGATACGGCCCAATCGGAATGAAATTTCATTCCGATTGAAGAAGCACATTAAGGTCGTGGAGTGGCCTAGTCAGTCTCCGGACCTTAACCCAATAGAAAACCTATGGAGGGAGCTGAAGCTCAAAGTTGCACAGAGACAGCCTCGAAACCTCAGTGATTTAGAGATGATCTGCAAAGAGGAGTGGACCAAAATTCCTCCCATCATTTTGACAGAAACATGCCCCCTGACATATTACATAAAATACCTAGCCGCATAACTTAAAGAAATACTAAAGTTAAAATGGTTTATTTATACATAGTATGGCTCAAAGTTATTCATACCCCTAGCAGCCCTTTGTTTATTACATTAGCCTAAAGCCTAATTGTTGGCAGGGTTAACGCAGCGGCAATGTCCAAATGCTACTGGAGCCGATCCGTCGAACAGACTGCTCTAGTCACTCTCAGTAAATTACGTGATTTTCTCTCTCGTGGCATAACAGCTCACTTCCTTACTCACGTCCTCTCCCACATCCGCGCCATCCGCGTGTGACGCATCAGATTACATCATTGAGTGACAGGTGATCCTTCTCTCTTATTACTTTCCACTCTGATTGGAAACACCTGTGGACACACCTCAACACCCCCACTTGTTCACAGGTACAACATCAATGTAAATAGTCGTTGAATGTTCCTGTAACTTAATTTCCAAACATAAACCTAGAAAATTTTTCAATCTTCATACGGGGTAGCGGCTTGGTCATAATATCGGCTATCATTTCTTCAGTTGGACAGTACTCAACATACAGTTGTCCTTCTTGTATCGTCCATCGTATGAAATGATGTTTCACATCAATGTGTTTACTCCTTTGTCTGTGTACTGGGTCTTGTGATAAAGCGATAGTTCCCTGATTATCCTCAAGTATCACAGGTTTTGCATATTCATATCCATCAATGTCTCGTATCAGTTGCTTTAAGTATATGCATTCTTGAGCTGTAGCCGCTAATGCCATATACTCCGCCTCGCAAGTAGACAGTGCCACTGTCCCTTGCTTCTTTGTTTTCCATGAAATCAGAGGACCAGTTCTACTCAAACTCACACAGTAGCCGGTTATGCTTTTTCTGTCCGTAGCGTCAGATGCCCAGTTCGCATCACTATATGCTACTAGCCCGAGTTGTTCCTCTGAACATCTTCTAAAACATAGTCCCCTCTTTAGAGTACCTTGTAAATATCGCAGAACGTGTTTTACAACGATCCAATGTTCATCCGATGGTGCCTTGAAGTACTGTGACAGTTGATTAACAACATAACTCAAGTCTGGTCTTGTACATAGGCTCAAATAGTTCAAACAACCAACAGCTTCCCTGTACTTTCTGATGTCCTGTAATGGTTTTCCATTTACAGATAACACCGGCTTCATCTCACAGGGTGTGTAACGTGGTTTGCAGTTCTCCATGTCAAACCTTCTCAAAATGTTTTTCACATATGCACTCTGTGACATCATTATACAATCATCATCATACACAAAATCCATCCCCAGGAAATGAGTGAGTTTTCCTAAATCTTTCATTCTGAATCTTGTTGATAATGCATTTTTGATTCTGTGTAGGGCTTCTTTGTTGTTAGCTGCAATCAATAAATCATCAACCCATACGATCACTATGACTTTTTCCTCTTTTGTTTCCTTAGCATAAACACAATGTTCTGCTGCATTTTGTTTCAATCCATACAAACATAGATAATCGTGTAGTGTTTGATTCCAATTTCGGCCTGATTGTTTCAAACCATAAACTGATTTCTTGAGTCTATACACGATTCTACTGTGTTCTCCTGTTTGCGTTTCATATCCCTCAGGTTGTTCCATATATATCTCTTCTTGTATTGGTGCATGTAGAAAGGCTGTTTTTACATCCATGTGGTGTAACAACATATTCTCCTGGATGGCTTTCTGCATTAGCACTCTTACACTGGTTATATCTGCTGTAGGTGAGAAAGTGTCTTTGTAATCGATTCCTTTTGTCTGGCTATATCCCTTTGCGACATACCTTGCTTTGTATTTCTCTGTACCGTCTGGATTTCTTTTCAGTGCATAGACCCATCTACCCCCCACTGCTTTCTTGCCTGTCGGTAGTGGAGTTAAAATAAATGTGTCGTTCTCTCTGAGTGATAGCATCTCATCATCCATGGCTCTTTTCCATTCTCTTGCCTGATCTGATGCTACTGCCTCACTGAAAGACATAGGTACATCACATAGCAACCGATAACAATAATCCATGTCCATTTCTTTGCTTTCACATTCTTTTACATCTGTTACATAATCATCTAGATATGCTGGTTTTCTTCTTACTCTCTCTGGGTATCTTTTAGCTTCCACTTCCTTCTCTGCTTCTTTCTGGGAGTGTTCAGACATTCTCCTCTCTGAATCACCCTGGGTTGGCCTTTCTCCCTCCAGCTGACTTTCATCTGTTTTCTTTGCTTCTTTATGATTTGAGACTCTTCGCTCTCTTGTTACGATCTCGTCTTCAACCATGTTTCTGTTCTCTATTTGCTGCTCTGCAGTAGTCTCTCCCAGTACCTTTATCAGTCTGTGTTTTTCAACTTTTCCATTATACGGAAAATACACTAGGTATGCCGGGCTGTTCTTGTCGTAACCAATAAAAACACCTTTATCAGCTCTTGCGTCCAGTTTGCCTCTGTTTTGCTTATAAGCGTAACAAGAAGATCCAAACTTTTTCATTCTTTTCAGATTTGGTTTCTTTCCAGTCAACATCTCATATGGCGTCTTACCCACTCTTCTGTTAAAACATCTGTTCCGTGTCACTGCTGCCGTATGTATCGCATATGGCCACAGTGATTTAGGTAATCCGCTCTCTATCAGCATACATCTTGCCATATCGAATAAAGTACGCCAGTTTCTCTCCGCTGTTCCGTTTTGATGTGGCGAGTATGGTGCTGATGTCTCATGTTTTATTTTGTTCTTTAGCATCAAGTCCTTAAAAGACCTATTTACGTACTCTGTGCCATTATCTGACCTGATACGTTTGATCTTTCCATATGGTGCTACATCCGTGATAAACCTCTCTGTTGCACGGACTGTATCACTTTTCTGTTTTAAACAGTACACAAATGTTGCACCAGAATAATCATCAGTAAATGATAACACATATCTGAAACCATCTTTGGTATTTGGTGAAATTGGTCCTGCTAAGTCCGTATGAACCAACTCCAGTGCTGTTGTGGCCTTTACATCCGGCTCTCTATTCCTCGTCTGTGTGTATTTCCCTTGGATACACGTCTCACATTGTATATTTGNGTCGCATCCATATAAAATAGTCTGTTCTGTTCATATATCGGGAACTCAGTCCCACCACATCTCAAACAACTGTTTCCTTGTTGGAACTTTACCGTGGCT
Source organism: Aphyosemion australe (assembly GCA_006937985.1). NCBI lineage: Eukaryota > Metazoa > Chordata > Actinopteri > Cyprinodontiformes > Nothobranchiidae > Aphyosemion > Aphyosemion australe. Next base: position 172,918 of record SSNS01000280.1, on the reverse strand, counting down.
CCATTTCCAACAGCAGCTTTAACTGAAAATATGTTCTGTGGGAACGTGGGTATGTATAAAGCTTGTTTCAGTGTTACCTTATGTCCTCGTCCTCTGCTGTCACTCATCCACATTACCACATCACCTCTCAACTCAGCCGCTCCTCGACTCCGTGTTCCGTCCGCCAACTCCACACAATGGGCTTCTGGATTGAAGTCGTCATCGATTACATCAAAGTACTCCCTTCTGGTGATGATATGTGAGGTCGCTCCGGTATCCACCATCAGCCTCTCTTGTGTTTCACGTCCGCTGGCGTAGCTGGAACTTGTCATAAACACGTAATCCTTTTCGCCGTCTTCCTCAGCGACTCCTCTTGCCCCATCGTGTCTTCGTCGTCTTCTGCAGGTTTTGTCACTGTGTGTGTTGCTCTTACAAGAATCACACCACACTGTTGATCGACATCTTCTTGCTATATGTCCTTTAGCTCCACACTTGTAACACACAATGTCTTTATTAGTTCTCCTTAACTCATTCTGGCTGGCCTGAGCTTGTTTCACCTTTGTTTCCATGATATTATCACTAGTTGCAGCTGTTCGCATCTTTTCAGTCTCTTCATAACTCCTTAACTTTACTTTTAATTCCGAAAAAGAGATTTCACTTTCGCTCTGTGTAACATGTACAACAAACGGTTTGAACACCTCTGGTAGTCCCTTTAAAATCATCGCTACCAACAATCCATCACTTAACTTTTCTTCGGCCGTTTTCAATGCTGTGATTATTACTTCAGCTCGGATAACATAGTCTGTCACACTTTCATTCCTCTCTTGTTTAAGTGATGTGAGTTCTGTGTAGAGGCTGATGATTCGCGGTTTCCCTGTGCCCGCATAATGGTCTCTCAATATCTTTAGTGCCTTTCGACCGTCATCTGTGGCCTCTCTCATAACTAAAGACAGACTCTTGTCATCTAAAAATTGAATCAGTTCCGCGTACACGTCCGCATTCCTACCATCATCCTCTTCATCGGCGTCATCACCGGATTCCAGGATCACATCTTTCAGACCTTGTAATCGTAGATGTCCCATGAATTTCGTTTCCCATAATTCATATTTTGTCTCATCTCCGTCAAACAGCAGTCGAGACCATCGACTCCCGGCCTCTGAGCGTCGACTCATCCTTCCGGGTTTCACTCACACCAGTACGCGCTCCACACCAAACTTTTCCGACTCGAGAACACCCCTCTGGTTTCTCCTGGTTGTGCCTGCTTCTTTCCGGTAGCGCAGCGGAAGCGTGCTGGGCCCATAACCTGTTGGCAGGGTTAACGCAGCGGCAATGTCCAAATGCTACTGGAGCCGATCCGTCGAACAGACTGCTCTAGTCACTCTCAGTAAATTACGTGATTTTCTCTCTCGTGGCATAACAGCTCACTTCCTTACTCACGTCCTCTCCCACATCCGCGCCATCCGCGTGTGACGCATCAGATTACATCATTGAGTGACAGGTGATCCTTCTCTCTTATTACTTTCCACTCTGATTGGAAACACCTGTGGACACACCTCAACACTAATTGATACTTCTACGTCAGCTCCCCGAGGCAGAGACACGCACGCATTGACGGAACTGTTTTGCTCTCGAACTTCTCCGTCACCTGGAGAGTGCTGCAAAGCAGTTCCCCGCCAGGACAACAGAGGGCATAGCGCTTTTCTGGAGTATCCTGTCATGTATCCGGTCCAAAATATTGCATTTACAGTTTATATTTGCAGTTTATATTGTGCTTTTTTGCATTTAAGAGACTTTTTAACACGGACAAACTTGTCCCTCATTCTCCTGCACCTCTTTATGCGCTCGCCACCTCTAAACCCACGTTTCCCGTCATTTCCGTCCACGAATAAAACGCTTGCTGCACATCTTTATAATCCTCCAGTCACGGGTGAATAAACGTTCATATTTTCGGAGTTTTACCGCGAGGTATTCTTCAAGCTGCTCCTTGTTTGCCGCTAGATATCTTCGGCTCTCTTTTTATTTTTTGAGGCGGCGATGGCGGAGCTGGTGACGTATTTAAAGAAGCGGCGTTCTGACCAATCACAAGCTTGCGCTCTCTCTCTCTTTGGACGGATGTTTAGAAAAGAGAGCTCGACTCCATTCGACCTTGCAGGCCTGCTGCAGAGCTCTTGCAACGACGGATCATGGCGGTCCGTCCGTCCGTACTGACAAAAATGGAGAAGTATAAATTAGGCTTAATTCTGCTGCTCCCAGTCCAGCGTGTTGTTTTCCCTCGTTGTCTCTTCTGTGTATCGATGGCACTGCAGTAGAGTTCAGTCTGATTCTGTCCTTTTTTCTTAACCCCATCTTGCGTTCATTCAAGTAACCCCTGATATAATCATCCTCGCTGAAATGCGCATCACAAATCATGGAGTTGGCCAACACCATACTGCTGGTAAAATCCTGCCTTTAACCCCGACAAATCTCACCCAAACACGGAAAGCTGGGTTTTCCTGTTTTGGAAATCGATGGACACGGAGTCCAGACAAACTGGTGTTTGTACGACACCCCCCCATATACACAAGCATTTACCAACTTTAACCTAGTTCAATCAGTTTTACCTCAGCAACTATAAATGACCAGAATCAAACTCCTGTTCCTCTACGTTTACCTCCAGGACCGTCACGTGACTCCAAAATCAAGCATTTTATTGGGAAGTTTGCTCTCTTCCTTGTTTTAGTACTTTTAAACACCTGCTGGTTATGTGGAAACCTGGGAGGATAACCAAACTAACTTTATTTTACCTTAGTTATGTTTTTTGCCATTTTAAAGAACATTAAAGTAGACATATCATGCTTTTAAATTCTTCCTTTTTGCATCTAAATCATTCAGTTGTGGTCCATATACAGTGGAACTGCAGTTCTTAGGTCTGAATTCCTCATTATTGTTTCTGTCAGACCCCTTCTCTACCTCTGTTCTGAGCAGAGTCTCAAAAATGGCCCGTTTTGGTACTGTCTCTTTAAATCTGAATGAGGCTCTGCAAACCCCGCCCCCTCCACTGAGGGACTGACCCCAGTCGGACATTGTTGTAGTTTGATAGAGAAATTACTATTTACAGTAGCAGAAACGTTATATTTGCATTGTTAAAACATGAGGGGAGAGTTTCTCAACATCCTGCCCTCCAACACGCGACCCCCCCCCCACACACACACACACTCACAACGGCTCCAAATGAATGTAATGCAATGGTGTCATCACTGTAATTACATGAACCATCAATACCAGCACATTGGAAAATATCATTTAACACCTATGAATACCATATCTGCTACATATATATTTTTTGTTGGTATTTTATATTGGTGTCTTAATGGCTGAAAATGGATAAAAAGCACTTACATTTTGATTTAATTATAGGTTTGAGATTCCATAAAAAAGCCAAATGCTTTATTTTTTGAAGATAAATAGAATAAAATACATTTCTCCCCATGTTTTAATATGTAATCACCTAAGTCCTAATGCTTACATCGTTACAGGTTTTTATTTATTGCTTGTGCTGCATCTTTATTAAATGTATTTAGGTGTAACTGTGATAAATGCTCTAACATGCCCAGAGGTTAAAATCAATACTGTAGAGAAATCCCCAAGATCGGCCTGCTTTGCTAACAAATCTAGTTAAATCTTACCTGCATTCTAAATAAATACCATAGGTTAAAGCCAGAATGGAGGAAACATGAAGCCAAATGAAATGCATGCTGGATCATCTTGGATTGAGGCTGTCCTGTGTTCAACTACAGAATAAATGTTTACAAGGCCCAGTTTGGACCAGTACAACTAAGAAGAATTGTACAATCAGTGAATGTTTTTATTATTTGTTTATATTAATTTACAAACCAGTAATGTCACAGCAAACAAATAAATAGAATAAATAGAAAGAATGAACAAAAATATTGGAATAATAGGCTTTGGACACTTAATGTCTCCCCTTTTGGTGTTAGTTGTTCCAGGCGTTGTGCACACAGGTGATTTGTGTCCTGGTGATGGTGGTATGTAGGTCTCAGAGTTCCTGTCATCCTGTGTTGTCCTCAGAATATGGCAGGAATTTCCTGATGATGAGGGCCTCAAACCGGTCCTGGATTAAAGCGGGAGATGTAGGCAGAGACCTCCGTTGTCTGAATTCTGAGACGAGAGGGTTGGTGGGGTGTTTATCTTCTCTACCTCATCTACAAACGGAGATGGTTCAGGGAAAACTTTTCCAAAGACCAGTTCCATGATGTCATCGTCATCGACGTATGCTGAAATGATAAACAATAACTTTATTGACATATTTTGTTTACAAGCAGCTTTTGGAAAGTTGGTTCTGTTCTACTAATGTTTATAGTGACATTTTTGTTGTTTTGGTTCATTATTTACTTTGCTTATAAGTTCACTTTGCTACAGTGATTTAACAATTTATAAAAAATGTTAATAAAATACTGCCACTACAATTATTCAAATGATTGGAATCAAAATAAGCATATTAAAGAACAGCAGTTATTAAATGTTGCAGCTGTTTTTATAGACTTAGCTTGGGAGACAGACATTCTGTACACATGCTGCTCAGATCAGGTGGTTGTTTACAGAAAAGAATGTAATTCAATCATTTCAACAGAATGTTATCTTTCCAAACAGCGACTAAACCAATAAAACATAAAATAAATCACTCTGCTGCCATCAGATGGAGTGATTCAGGGGGTGTGATGTTCTAATGATAGTGGCTTCTTAGAGGTTTGAGGTGTAGGGCTTACCTAAACATCAGACTTTATGAACAGCTGTGTCCCAACTGAGCACATCTGGGCTTTAGTCTGACATCCTGTCAGTGAAAGATGCTCCAGCCTCCTGGATGTGGACTCTAAAAAAGCAAAGGTGCATTTTTACTTTTGTTATAATTATTTTACAGGTTATTTTAGCAGCTTTCTGACAGACGCTCATACAGAGTGTTAGTTTAGCTGTGTCTGACGAGTGTTTTTATTTCTGCAGTGAGCCATGAAACTTCACCTCACTTCACCCAGAGATTGTTCTTTAAAACTTGTATTAAATCCAATGTGTTGACGCATTTTAACAACCTTATTTTGCGCTGTATTTTTGCATGAAATTTGCTGCATGCTAGGTTTACTTCACTCTCAAAAAGTAAGACAGAGTCTCTGCTGGGCTACAAAGTGTGAGCAGATATCTGGTATGATAAAAGGCGTTGATTAGAATTTGCAGATCACGTTTTTTCCCACAAAGATCAGCCAAATCCACATTTATCTAGTTACTAAATAACTAGCACATAGCACTAGCTTAAACAGGCCTGATACTAATGCTAGCAAACAGTAGCCCATAAATACAATTCTAAAGTAAAGTTTGCCGGCATTTTAGAGTTATATGAAGCTTACCGCTTGCTGCTGTGTCCGTTACTGCCATATTCAGAAGAAATGACCCCTCAAAGTCCTTCTCCGGACCGTGCTGGAGGACTTCATATGCTGTCTGTCTGTCTGCTGCCCTGCACTGGGAAAGTACCTGCGTCTGCCGGCCGGTCTTAGCCTGGTCACGGCCGGTCCACGTCTCCTTCTGTGGTTTTTTTAGCAGTAGTCACCAGCCTGACATGTGAAAATACTGCCACACCACTTGTCCTTAAAGGGAATAAAACTTTAAAATTTGTGTGGCTCAGAAAAACGATCATTTGGGACTCTCCACTCCTGACTTATTCATTCTCCAGGTTGGACTACAAAAATCTTAGCGAGAAGAAAAAATGCCGGATTTACTTTCTGTGTAGCCGGAGGTCCAAGGCCATATTTGGAAGTTATCGTGACGACATAGTAAAAATATGAAATAGTCAAATTTAAAAACTGAACCGGTGGACAAATATGACCAAAACTTTATAATTAAATACAGAAATAGCACCTATAGTGAATAATATAATACTTTTTGCACACTTAGACACTTAAAATGTGAAAAATACTGTAAGGGATAAAAAAGTGGGTTTTTCATATGTCTCCTTTAAAGGTGCACTTTAAACATTATAATCTGGTGCACATTATTTATTTTGACAATGCATGCGCACCTGCGGACCACTAATGTGCAGCCCAGGTTATATCATTATATCCAGGGTTCGAATTACGGGGGAGCTAAAGGGAGCCCAGCTCCCCTGAAAGGGCGACGGGCTCCCCTGGAAGCCCTCAACTTACACACCCAGGGGGAGCCCGAAAAAAGATCCAGTTTCTACATATATTACATTATTTATTTGGACTCTCAGCGTACAGGGTCATTTTTTGGGGCGGAGAGGATGGAGAGCGGCAGAGCGCTGATTACTGATGTGCTCTGCTGGGCAGCAGCGTCCTGCACACGGCCACAGTAACATTCTCAAAGTGGTGCCACCAAAAAAAACATAATTAACACACGATTGTTCACGTTTGCTCATATTTCCTCTTTCATTTGTGCATGACGCGCTCCGCTGCTGCAGCTCCCGTGCTTCGGTGATGTCACCTCACTGGCGCGGCCGCACAGCGCACATTCCGCTATTTTTGCAGTTGACAGATCTTTCTGATCTGCTAATTTCAAAAGTAACTCATTAGTTGAAAATGAAGAAGCCATGCAGCAGTTTTTCTGGAGGATTGAGAGGAGATGCAGCTAAAACACAGACAGGACAGGAAAATAGTTGCATAAAAAAAGACAAAGTGCTTGAAAAGGAAAATGTAGGCAAATATATCCCACTACACGTTTGTAACTTTACAATAATAATACGGTAATAATTTATAAGTATGTAATATTTATTTATTTGATACAATTCAGATCACCCTCAAAACTCAGTCCCACACCCAGGGCTGTTTCTAGGCATTTCCTAGGCGTTTCTAGGACCAAGGCGCCCCCCTGCCCCGTCTAAGTGGGCTCCCCCAGAAGCCTGTGTGTAATTCGCACCAGATTATATCCGCAAATAATTAAAAGCCACAGAGGTTCCTGATCAGTAGACAAATGAGAGTACATGTAATGACTGCTAGCGGCAGCTGCATCTGCCAACTCTACAAATACAATGGTTGTATATTTATTGTATTTTCTAACCTTGTGTCTGCAAATGCCAACAATTCACGAGTCCTGTATGCGGCCATCAATTCCGTGTTAAATGTAGAAGATTATTCTTCTGTGCAGGCGTCAGGCTCTGTGTGTGATAGTTTTCTTAGGTTTTTTGTTGGAAAGGTGGAAATGTTACGGGCGACTCTGCCTAAGGTTAATGTGCACAGCCCTTCTATGCCTGTAGTGGGGCGGCTGCTCTCTTTTCAACCTCTTTCCATGGCAGACCTAATCAGGTTGGTGGAGGAGGCAAACCCTAGTGGGTCACCAGAAGACATTCTCCCCCCGCGTCTGCTCAAGGAAATTTTTTCAGCAGTTGCACCGCTTATTCTACACATAATCAACGGCAGTTTGTCTTCTGGTTTTGTGCCATCAGATTTTAAAAAGGCAGTTATTCACCCTCTTTTAAAGAAACCTGGGTTGGATGCTTCGTTGCCAGAAAACTACAGGCCGATCTCTAAGCTCCCTTTCTTGAGTAAGGTCTTAGAAAAATGTGTCTACAGTCAGCTACTGGACTTTTTTAATGAATTTAATGTTTTAGAAGCCATGCAGTCGGGTTTTAAAAAGTTGCACAGCACTGAGACTGCACTGATAAGGGTGCTAAATGACATTCTCGTAGCAACGGATGGGGGCAATCCAGTGCTGCTAGTCTTGCTGGATCTCACAGCAGCTTTCGACACTGTGGACCATGAAGTACTACTCCATCGTCTTGAGAACTATGTGGGGATTTCTGGTCTAGCCTTGAGTTGGTTTAGGTCGTATCTCCATGATAGGATGGTTTGTGTGAGGATGGGTGATTTTTCCTCTGCCTTCTCACATCTGCCTTGGGGGGTGCCGCAGGGTTCGATATTGGGCCCCCTGCTGTTTTCAGTTTACATTCTCCCGCTGGGTGACATTCTGCGGAAGTATGGCCTTAGCTTCCACCTTTACGCTGACGACTGCCAGTTATACCTACCTCTGGATGGTACTGGACACCATACAATCAAACAATTTGTAGATTGCTTGCATGAGGTCAAGGGTTGGATGGCTGAGAACTTCTTGTGTCTAAATGAAAACAAAACTGAGGCTGTGTTGTTTGGACCAAATAGTCACTTTGACTTTTCCAACGTGGATTGTGCGGAATTGACTTCTTACCTGAGTGTTTCGGCAGTCAATCTTGGAGTAAGGATTGACAATGCGTTTTGTTTTGATGCTCACGTCAGTGCTGTGGTATCTTCCTCTTTTTTTCATTTGAGGCGTCTGGCCAAAGTTAAGTCATTTCTTACTAGACATGATCTGGAAATTGTTGTTCATGCCTTCATCACCTCACGCCTTGACTACTGTAACTCTGTCTTATTTGGTGTAAGTCAGGGTACTGTAGCTCGCTTGCAGCTTGTTCAAAATGCTGCAGCGAGATTTCTGGAAGGCAAGAGAAAGTATGAACACACAACTCCAATTCTTGCGGCTTTGCACTGGCTGCCAGTCGCTTTTAGAATTCGTTTTAAACTTCTTTTAATGGTGTTTAAAGCAATGAATGGGTTGGCCCCAGCCTATTTGTCAGAAGTGTTGCAGCCACACATTCCTGGTAGGGCACTTCGCTCTGAGGGCCAATTGCTGCTCTCTGTTCCCAGAGCACGGCTAAAGACAAGAGGGGATAGGGCATTCTCGGTAGCGGGACCAAAACTTTGGAATGCCATTCCCTTAGCTATTAGGCTCTCCTCATCAGTTGAGGTTTTTAAAAAGAGGCTGAAGACCTACTTTTATGACCTGGCTTTTAACTCTGTGGGTTAGCTGTTGCGGATATTTTTACATGTTTTTATTGTTAGACTTGTATTGTTGGTTTTATTTGTCTCTGCTGGTTTTATTTTTATTTTTGTTGTTCAGCACCTTGGTGGCATGCTTCATGCCTGTAAGGTGCTTTATAAATAAAGGCTGATTTGATATATCGATATAAACATTACTGAGTCATCTTGTTTCTTTTTGTAAAATGTATTGATATTTTAAAAATACTGAAATATCGCCCAGCGCTATTTCATACCATTTATTATTCTTTGCATCTAGGGACATACCAGAAAATGCAGTAAATATGAAACAGAACCAAGCATGCAGGTGTCTGATGTACATTTTAGGAGATCCTGAGGGCTCCTGCGTCAGACATCAGACCATAAACAAAAAGAATCAGCCAGACAGAATGCTCTCAGATCAAAATTACTCAGAGAACAGCATTCTGTAGATGGCACTGCTGTCATTTTTTTAAACTTTATATACATCTTTGCATTTGTTACAAACATCCAAATAGTCTGTGGAAAATGATTGCACACTTAGAGGAAAAGAGAAGCACTATTTTCTGGTCATGGCCAAACCGTTGTCCAAATACGTTGTTAACGTGAGACGGTTAAAAAAATGGAAGATTTAGGCTTCTAACGGCACAGCGGTAAGTTTAAATTGTTCTGCCTTTTCACTGTACTTTTGCTGCAGTTATTTCATATTGAGTTGTAGTTATGTTGTGAGATTTACATAACCATGAATCATAAGACATGCTGATTTTCAATAATTCATTATAGCTGGCCAGTCTCATCTAGCGTCAGTGGTGCTGAGGATGCATGATGTCAGTTTAAACAGGCAAGTAAACACCTCGTCTATGATGGGTTTGTACATTAAACCTGATGCTTTTGTTGTATAGTCTGATGTCTGACAATGTTTCCTGAGACCTGAAGATGACCTTGGATGAACACCGTATCAGTAGCAACTCCATTTATGAAGAACAAACCCTTGCTGACAACCTGCACAGTCATTGTAAGACTCTTACAAAATAATCTCCTTTAATTGGATGCTAGCAGCTCAGCAGCACTGCTGTGAAGGGTGTGATTACTGTGTTTGGTAAGTGTTTTTCCTTCTTTGACTCCAAATAATGAATTATCCCAGTATAACACATTATTTTTATTTCAGAAGCTAAATGACATAAAAATGGAAGATAACTCCAGCTGACCAGAGCATAACCCCTCTACAAAAGTCTCACATAACAAAAATATAAAAATGTTAATGAACACATAAAAACCAGCTCTCACTGTAGATAAAAGCCACCATCAGCAACAGGTAACTCTTTAATGTCAGGGAGGATGAATTTATTTTTCAGTTTTCTGGAAATATTATTAAAAAACTGTGTATAATACCACAGTAGACTCATATTCTGAAGTGTTTCAACTTAAAATCCTTTTTAAAATTATTGCAACTAAAAAAAATCTCTGAAAATCAAAAATAGGAAATCATCCCTATTGAAAGGCTTGATGCATTCTTATTAATAAAAACAAATCTGAGCACAACATGAAATGGAATATTTGCTTATCTGAGTAAGAACTGTGGGTATAGTTTTCAATAAAATCACTTTTTTCTTTCAGTTTTACAAAATGACAAAGTGATAATTAGGGATGCTCTGATCTGATCACGTGATTTTCGAAAAATTGGAATCGGGTAAAAAAGATCGGATTTAACCATAGTAATGTGTGCATACTGGGCATTCAACATGCTGGAAAAGACAGCTGCATGATAAGCAGCCTTTAAATCAAACTACTTTCTCCATCTTCTTTCCCTTCAGCCAGGCGTCGCCACAGCAAATCATCGGTCTGCATAAAGTCCCAGTTCACAGCGGCATCTCTAACAAAACCTCGGAGCCAGTCAACAGTGAAAGATACGTTAATAAACACAGAGAAACTGTCGACAGACAGCAAACATCAAGGTTTCTCATTCTGTAGCACCTGAGCTGACCGTGCCGGTAGCTTCAGGTGTTGTGCAGGGAAAGGTTAGCCTGCTGGCTGTGGCTCTGCGTGCCTGCACCGTGACAGGAACGCGCATCACTCAACACAGCTGCATAATGAAGACATAAACAATTTGAAATATGAGCAACTCTGCTACTTTTAAATGAATTCATAATATTAACACATTTTTTATCAAAGTACTTCGTTATGGTTTTTTGGCAGATAAACTAAGGAAATGACATAAATACAGAAAGAAAGAAATACCTAAATAATAATAAAAAAATTAAAGGAAAACTTGTATATGTTTTGTCTTTTTTTTCTTCTTATTTTAATGCTTTGCTGAAGGATCAGATTGGGACTCGGTATCGGCAAATACGCAAAATCAAATGACTCGGACTGTGAGCCAAAAAATGTGATTGCAACATTCGTAGTGATAGACTTTACCATGGCGTTGTGCCCCCCCCTACAAAATGCCGCCCCCCCATCCCTCCCCTGCTCATATGGACAGTACGGCGGCGACGCAATCTGCGCGTGTGCGCAATCCCCCCCGCGGGCAACAACCACCACAGCTGGAAAAATTCCTAAGGGAAACACTGATACCTCCATACCCTCACATACTGAACACAACCTTAAACCTAACCCAGCTCACTTAGGCAGCCTCAGTCTGCTGGGTTCTGTCTTAAAGACTGAGTGAAGATAAAGTTAGATCTCACCTCATATGACCAGACACACTGGACCCTGGCAAACCTCCTCACACAACGCCCCACCTCCACGTCTTCATGGGTAGTGTACATCTCCTGTAGACACTCACGGATGTGGGGTACCATCCTTCTGAGAACCTCGCGGCTCATGATGACACCTGGACCTCCCATACAGAAATTCTCTCCAGGCTCCAAAGCCAGTTTCCCAAGCTCATCCCGAGCCCCCATTCCTGTCTGGCCCAGGAAGATGGCCTCGCTGCTGTTCAGGCTTCGCAGGAAGCTCTCCAGCTTCTCACTCTTTATGTAGACATCATCATCTGCCCTCATGAACCACTCATACTTGTCCAAGTAATGGTCGTGCATGTACTTCAGCATCATGAAAGACTTCTTCTGAGGGGGATAGGAGTCATCCACGTTCTTCAGAGACACAATAGGAATGGGAATGGAAGTGTCAGAGCCCTCACTGGAGAAGAACTCCACGCGACCCGGGATAGTTTGTGCCCATGTTCTGTAGAAACACACACACACACACACACACACATTACAGTTTGAATAGGACTTAAACTTTTAGGAAGGTTTATATCTGCCAAAAAAGAGATGCAAGTTATTTCTGTGACCATTTTTTTTTTTTTTTCATTGACCGAAGGGTACCAACAATTTTGTCCACGTCTGTACGTGGTGGGGTCACTGAGATATTCCAGATCTAAGGGGAACATTTGATGAACTTCAACCATTCCTGCTGACAATTTGAGTCTTGTGGAATCTTGTGCAAATTCCTACTATCACTACAAGTCTTCTCCGACATTTTCTTCATCTAAAAACAAAAAAACAACAGTAACAGGAGGATCGTAGTTCTAGTTAGGGCTAGCCTTTTGTTCTGGCTGTGGGTGCGTTTGGTTTATATATGGCGGAGACTAGAGGGGGTGGAGACATGCAGGTTTGATGAGGCGTGGCTCCCCCTTATGACGTGTTAAGGAAGTTTTTCTCAGATCAGAAGTTTTTCTCTCACCCTTTTCAACTTTCTAATTTACATAAAAAGTAGGTCACACACGCTTTGACTTTTTGGCATGCTACTGTTGACCACCCAAGCTGTCTTTATTCAACAACAACAAGGAAAATGTTGGTTTAGATTCTAGCTCCTCTTTCATGCACCAAAAAGTAATTTGAAGACATACAAATGAACGTAACACCTAAAAAATAATAGGGGAGAGTTTAATTTCAGTTCAGAGATGGGGGTCTGATTGTTGGTTGTGTGTGTATATGTGTGAAGGGTGTGCTTTGCACTTGTCCTAATCAGAGACTGTAAAGTTTTCATGCTGCTGATCCAGCGCTGGTTCAGACTGGTGGATTTCCCTGACTTGCAGCAGGACTTTTCTGAGACGTCAGCATATTGTGACTGCTTCAGCAGTGAGTAATGTCACTGATCAGCGCCAAAAAGCTCAATAATATTTAAAGTCTTATTCAGTTGAAATACAGCGTAATAGGGTATTCTACAGTTGACATCACCACGCAAAGGCTTCTGGGTAGGGTCATACACACTAACCACATTTGACAATAGAAAATATACAGTTTTAGAGTGCTTGGACATCGATGTGAAGCCACAAAATGGAGGAAGTTGTGTTGACGGAAAAAGAGGTGCACATGTTTGATGCTCCTTCTTTCATCCTGGAAGAAAGATGTTAAGCTCGCTAAAGTCACAGCCATTTTTCTTCCCGTGTCTGGTTCGATGACATCACTTTGGTGAGACAAGCATTTGTAGTCCATTACATGTTTTTACACAAAACTTAAAATAACTTTTGCTGCCTGTCAAAAATAAGCACTTCCTTGGCATTAAAATTGTGTCTTTAAAATTCAGACATCATATGTTCAATCCATGGAACATATCAAATGGGATCAGCAAATAACTTGTCCGCTCATAGAGTCTGATTCTTTTTTTTTTTGGTAGTTGGGGTCTCATGGACCATAAGTAGACTTAGGCTCCCTATAGTCTGGCAACAACCCATTGATGGCTCTCAGTCGTGGGGCGGGATCTACAGTTGTCTTTTAAACTGTCTCTGCATGCTATTGGACAACAAACAACGTGACATACTCATTGCTACAGATGTCAGACAATGGGGCAGTCTGCCATACACTGTTGAAGATGCAAATACATATTTTCTTTAAATAAATTACTTAAGTACCTCCATCTGCTCGCCTCAAAGAAAAGCCCAAGTCTAAACAGTCCAAAGTTGATGTCAAAGCCGTTTCAAACAAGCTGTCGCCAAATTAGTTTCACTCAGTCGCAGACTCGCAGTAACATCCAGTCCACCAAACCGATAAAGTGCTGTGATTGGCAAGCCACCACATTGGCCGGTGCTGCGGTGGTTCCAATGGAGCGTGACTAGACTGACATGCAGAGCAAAATCATTTTGCTTTGGCAACTGACGGTCTAGATCAGTGGTTCTCAATCCTGGTCCTGGAGGGCCGGTATCCAGCATGTTTTCATTGCTCCTCTGCTCCAGCACACTTGATTCAGTGATTGAATCAGCTGTTCAGCAGCTCATTAGGCTTGCAGAAGCCTGTTAATCAATTGCTGATTGAAATCAGGTGTGCTGAAGCAAGGTTAAACTAAAAGTTGCTGGATACCGGCCCTCCAGGACCAGAATTGAGAACCGCTGGTCTAGATTTCTAGGCTAAAAAATAACCAGTTTTCTATAAGGACTTGGCTCTCATTGTTCACTTTGAACCGCCATTCAAAAGATTTGATTCGTTCATGATGGTCACATCACTAGTCCTTGGGCAAGACACTTCACTCTCCTTACCTTCTGGTGGAGGAACCAGTGGCATGCCCCTGGACAGCTACAATGCACTTCCAGGGTAGCACCCACTGGTGTAGGGTGATGTGTTCTGTGTTGCAACCTAACGTAGCTCTAGTGAAACACAACTCGAGTGCATTCGGGCTGTGATCATGTTGGAAGAACCGGGTTAGGGTTGCTGCAGAAGAGCGTGGGGGTGGACACCAGCTGTGAGAAACAGCGACAGTCAGGATGATCAGATCATCAGACTCTCTCCTTTTTAGGGACAGAGAGAAATTAAAACTTGTTACAACATTGTGCAGCTGTGTCAGAAGTTCAGGCTAAACGTTATTATTCTTTTTCATGGGCCAACTTGATGTTAAATTCAACTTTAACCTGAGACCTGAAGCCACACCTGCACTGGGGCCCAGCTCAACCTTGCTACGCCACTGGTCGCATCATAACTCTCTGCTTATCTGTGTGTGTGTAGTTGTATATACTACATGCTGTGAGAGAGAGAGAGACAGATTTACAACAGGTTTATGCTAACCGGTTAGCTTACTGAGCTACCTGTGGACTTTATTTGGCTTTAACAGACACAGACTTTCCGGTGGAGCTCTGGTGCGAACCCGTCAGTTTCCCTGGGCACACTCGGCAGTACGAAGCTAACCACTGATCACGTACCTGTGTGCCGCCACTGCTCGGTTCTTCAGGTACTTCTGGGCCGTCATGACACCGACGAACAGAAAGTTGTTATATCTGGTCCCTGGGTTCTCTGTCGTGGGTGAATCGTTGACTTGGGGGCCCCATATTGCTCCGCCATGGTCCTTTTTCAGGCCCCCGTTGATCCCGCAGGCTGCGGGGTTAGCTTTCCGCTTTTGCCCGGCTCTTTTCAACTCGGTGGCTCTGGGCAGGATGAGTCTGGAAGCCAGCGTGAAGCCGACTACCAGCCCCAGGAGAACACTGAACCACGCTCTGCGACTCCGACCTGCCATCACATTAACTCTAACCACTGCTCAAAGGGCTAAAAATAAAATTATAAAGAAAATTAAATCTAGTACTTAGCGGAAAACCTTAAAAACGACTTGATGGAGTGGCAGTGAGCTGATCAAACTGCCTCCTAGTAAAACCCCTTTTCTTCCTCCAGATGCCTACGTAGCATCGAAGCGTCTCCTTGAAGCTCCACCGGGAACTTCGCCGCTCCTCTAACGGTCCACAAGTCTCCACCACACTCAAACTCCACGCCGATCTGTTAAACAATACTTTTATCCCAACATGGGGGCATTCCCGTGGCGTTTTCTTCCGAATAATGTAGATCGATTATCTCGAAGGTTTTACTTCTTTTTTTTTATCCTAGTGGGTTTCCGTAGAAACTATTCGACTTCCTGTTCAGTAATTTCCGACTTCAGACCATACATGAATACGTAGACTGTTATTACTTTTATCTTGATTGTAGCCAAATGGCATATCCACAAATGTCGTTATACTAACAACAAGAAACATTTTTTCTCAGTTTTTAAAAATGAAGTCAAACAATATATGAAGACTATCAAACGCTGTAACAATGCAAAAGCTATTAAGACGTATAACCTATGTGTTTTCCTGTAAAATTTCTGTTAACTGATTGTAACCCATCGTCAACCGATATGTTGTTGTTAAAATATTATTGTTAATAAAAAAATGAATACGTAGACACCCCATTGGGCGCTGGAGAGCGTAACAGCGTCACCGCCATATTGGATGGGTCCCTCACTCTCCAAAACCAACTGGGGTCAACGCAGAGTGAGCAACTATGCCCGTTTCTAGCATAGACATTGAATTATAATGTCTATGGTTTCTAGACCTTTTTCACAAAAACCGGAAGTGCGCGATCGTTGGGAAAACTCCTTCCTAACATATTTCAGTCAGCATGGATCGTGTCTGCACTAAAAACCTTCTACATTTGCCCAATATAAAATTCTAAATAGGTCGCAGAAGACCACAAAACACACAGCAATATGATACTGGAACGCAGAGCTGCTACCCATAAAAAATAAATAAATTACAGCGATATTACATTACAACATGATGATCTTATTGTTCTAACAATATAATTTTCATGTACTGAGAATAAAAATTTCACTTTGAAACAATATAATATCATGTTCTAACACCATACACATGCATAATATAGAATATATAATATAAAATGTATGATAATTATATTGTACAACTGTGATAAACGTCTATGAACGTGAAATTTATATTGTTTGAATAAACTGTTAACGTGGCATCGCGTTAATTTTATTTTGCGTGGGTGGCAGCTCTAAACTATGAGTTCAGCATCATTTACTTGTCATGAACACATAAAAGAACTTACATTATAGCAGAGTTAGCTTTGGAGAACTTACCTGCGGGGCTAACGTAGCATCATCATGGTCCAGCCTTGTCGCCTACTTTACCTTTTCTAGCTCCTGGCTCTCCAATTCCTGTGCTGCACAAACTACCGTTTGTGTCCGAACATGTAGACTGCTGGGGTGAAGTTATTCCAGGAGAATAGACATGGTACCGCATCCGAGTTAAGACGGCTAACACTTAAACATAGCTGTGAAGTGTCTGCTGCAGATGTAAGTATTTCCCTTTTAATTAACAAAATTGAGCCTCTCCTCACGCGTGATCGCCCTTAGACAGTTTTGTCTTACATCGGTAGATGTTGGAAACGAATGGAAATGGAGATAGGGCTGCTTCAGAGCATGAGAAAAACAGACATTTGATCACTGGACCTCAGGGACCTGCTGGGGGTGTAGGGAGGGACTGAGAAGATCACCAATGCTACGAGGACAGTGTGGGACACTTCATGTGAATTGAGACATGTAGGAAGTGGGGGTGAGCATATAACAGACTTTAGTTTTAGAGAACATCAGCACAGAGTGCTGGTTCTGGTGTTACTGCAGGCCACATCCTTTGATCTGATAAAAAAAACATCTTTTTACTGTGATAGCTGCCATAAAATCAAACTTTTCACTTTAGTCTCTTAAAAGGGAAGACATGGCTCTTTATTTAAAAGCGAAGCCTTTTGGTATATATTATATTTTAATTCTGGATTTTTGAAATAGAAGAATGGTTATAAATTATGTCAAATAAAGATTTTCTTTAAGTTTAAGCTCCTGTTATATATTAGTCTGCTAGCTATTATAGATGCACGCTACTTAGATTTAACTCCTCACAAATTCTCTCTCTCTCTCTCTCTCTCTCTCTCTCTCTCTCTCTCTCTCTCTCTCTCTCTCTCTCTCTCTCTCTCACACACACCCCTCTCAGATCAAGTCCTGTAAAACCAATGAAGCCTTGAGGGTTTACACCACTAATATCTGTAGAATACTTTAGTCATGTGGGCGTTTGATGAGTACTTGCTCTTGAATCAGAGCTACTTCAACAACTACAATAGCCACACACCTCTATCCTGCATTTGTAGAGGGTCCCTGCTCCGACTCACCTGGCTTTAATCAGCAGGTGATATACAGACTTTAGCAGAGTGTGATCACCTGCTGATCAGGAAGTGATTCAGGTATTCACTCAGTTGTGCTGAAGCAGAGAAAACTAAATCCTGCTGGATGAAGGACCAGGCTCTGTCATAGCTGTAGTACTTGAGTGAGACCAGCAGGGGTCAGCAGCGCGGAGCTTGGTGTCTTTTACCTCTAAAGAAGAAGAGATGCTAACAGCGCTGTTAGCTAGTCTCTGCTCTGACTCTGGTCTTCGGTTCTTCTCGTCTCTTCCCTAAAGGCTGGAGGAAAGTTTCCTTTAACCCTGAAACCTGCGGCCATGGACGGTAAGTGTACTCGGAAGGGTTCGATGTGTGTTTGTGACGTCATCTTATGGCGTAAAGCTGTATCTGGACAGAAACACGAACTATAGTTGTTTCCTTTCACGAACTCATCCAGCAACATTTCAGGCAAAAGACAATCTAAGTCAGGGCTTCCCAAAATCTTTTCTTTGGGGACCCCCTTGCCCGTGTCCAAGACAAGCCAGGACCCCCAACCCCAACTCCTACACACATAAACACATTAAATGTGATCATTTACAAACTTTATACAGACATACAGAGTTATAACTTTTATATGGAGTTCTGATCATACTGTAGGGTGTGTTATTGGGATTTTATAAATGTAATTTTTACAAATAAAATCTTGCTAACCTCACAACCTCAGCAAAGATAAAATTGTGGGGACCCCCTGCAAATCTTATGGGGACCCTCTTGGGGGTCCCGACCCCCAATTTGGGAACCCCTGATCTAAGTGGTCAGCAGCAGGTCTCCATAAATAGATACCAGAGCTGGTTTATGGTGAACGTGTCCACGTGGGTTCATGTGTGTGTGTGTGTGTGTGTGTTTCAGCTGAAGCCCTGCTTTGTGCCACGGTACCTAGGGAGCTGGTGAAGGCTCTGGATGTGGAGGTAAGTAGTGATCTGTGTAATCCACGCATCGTCTCAGTATCCTGCCTGCTGATTGGTTAGTTGTGTTTTGTGGGATATGACCTCATTCTGTCCCTTTAGCCTCCTAGCAGCTCAAAAGCAGCAGCGTTCACTAAGGCCTTCCTGAAGAACAGCATTAAGACACCTGCACGCCTAGACCTCGACACCTTGCTGACTCACAAGGCTGTGATCCTGGGCTACACTCGGCCTAAGAAGGACACAACTAACAGGAAGAGCAAGAAAGCCAAAGGACTGAGTGCTCGACAGAAGAGGATGATGAAAATCTTCCAGATCAAAGCTGAACACCAGAGGTTTGTTGGGGGTGGGGGTTGATCAGGACACTCTGGGATCCATGTCTGAATCCTGTCTGTTTGCAGGTATGAGCTCTTCCTGCCCCTGCATCAGCTCTGGAGACAGTACATAGTTGACCTGTGTGGAGGACTGAAGCCAGCGAGGTAAGATGGTGGCATGTGGCCCTGTCCACACCTGGCTGGGGCTAATATCTGTCCTGTGTGAGCTGAGACACGTGGGTGGAGCGTTGACAAAGTGTCACAACATTGGAAATATTGAAAAGGTAGAGCATTTTTGTTCTGAACCAGAAGTTTAAACGGTTGTTTAGGTGAGTTTGGAGCAGAACGCTTTTTGGGAATGTCCTGTCTCTGCAGTGGGATGTTTGTTGTTTATGCTGGGGTCATCTTGTAAAACAGCTTTAGTCAAAAATACCAGAAGAATCTGAGCTTTCCAGCCTGGTGGTGGATAAATATCACGGTTCTGATGTGGTTGTAGCGACACCAGCTGACTGAGTTCTGTTCATCGTTATTATCAGACCTAACCACCTGTCAGGATGCACGGTTCTGTTGATCCCAAACAGGCGACTCCGAAGCCTGATGGTGTGTTTCTGATGTCACAGAACCACCGTGGCTATGTGTTCATTAGCATGTAGGACATCACTCAGGACAGGTGTCACTGCCAGGTGTGGACAGAGAGGTCTGTGGTGGTGTCCCTTCATGTCTCCTGTTTTCACAGCAGTCCACAGCTGATGCAGCAGAAACTTCTGAAAGCAGACCTCCATGGAGCCATCTTGACAGGTAGACGTTCCTCTAGGGCTGGGACGATAATCAATAAGTCAATATATCGTACATAGATGGAAATGAACTCAATAATTTTTCCAGCCTCAATATATCGCCATGTGCCTGTGTGTATATGTTTTCCTTGTCTCTGGCCTCCAAAGACGCTGGATGACAAGAGCGTTCAAGTGCAGTTAGGTTGTTGACACTGGATAGGCCATTGTATTTATTGTTTTGGAGAGACAGGGTCATTTTAAAGGATGTACTTGCATTATTATGATATATTAACATTACATAAGTGGTTATTTTGGTCTCGATAATGTCGACAATAATATCGTTTATCGTCAATAATTTGTTGGACAATATATCGTCCAGCAAAATTTGTTATCGTCCCAGGCCTACGTTCCTCTAAGCTGCAGAACCTTGTAGGGACTCATGGTTCTGGGTCTCAGAAGGGTTCGTCTCACAGGCGCTGCCCTGAACCCAGATCAGGTTCTGCTCCTCATGTTGAGTCATTTTAGAGCTTCTAGTTCATTTAAAATTTTATTTCCTACTAAAAGATGCATGCAGAACCAAAGTAATGCTCTAATTAAAGTTCTGTTGGAACCTTCCAGCTTGGGCAGACTGGGCCCACCCTGTGGGTTCTGCCCTGTTCCATAGATCCAGTACTCTTGTGGTTGTGTTGTTAGCGTGTGAGCTCTGCAGGGACAACCTAACGTGTTCTCCTGTCTCAGTGGTCCGGTCCAGGTGTCCATCATACGTGGGGACGACAGGGATTCTAGTGCAGGAGTTCAAACACGTCTTCAGACTCGTCACCAAGGAGGACAAACTCAAAGGTCGGAGGACAAGACCCAACAGAACCCTCTGACTCGGTTCTTTACAGACCCGCTGCAGAGGAACATGGTGATATTTAACACGGAACCGTTCTAACCAGCAGCTTCTCTTTCCTGTCTCCGTGTCAGTGATTCCAAAGAGAAACTGCGTGTTTTCCGTGGAGATTAACGGATTCGTTTCACACATCTATGGAAGCAAGTTCCAGCAGCGGGCCAGCGAGCGCTCCGCCAAGAAGTTCAAGGTCAGAGGGACCATGGACCTGTGAGGGTCACAGACCTCAGATCAGCTGACTCATCAAAGGGAAGATCTGAGAGCTGAACACTGATGACATCATCAGCTGGACTGGGTGGAGCTGTGTGATGGAGAAGAGCTGGAGGCTCCTGATGGTCCGTCTGATTAAAAACAAACTCGCAACTCAGCCGTAGGACAAGTGTCCTTCAAGTTGTCTCAGTCTCAATGGAAGCTTGTCCTAACACAGGACTGAAGCCTACATGTATGTAGGACGGGAGCAGCAGAGCTGATCACATCAGACTACATACACACACACACACACCTACTGTCGTTATTTATAATAAACAAAACAGTTGGTTTCTACTTCTTTTTAAAGCATGATTATGTTTTCACAAGGCAGAGCTCTCTGCTCCCAGGCTTCTCTCAGGTGGAACCGACTCATTCCTTTAGTTATGCTGCTGGAGAGTCCCCACTGAGTGAATGGACTGGTTTGTTAATTTAGCTGATGAACCAGTGACAAGTGAGCTGCTGCTGCTGCAGGTGGTCCGCTGATATCTGAGAACCGACTGAAAAACACGTTTGTCTGATAAAGGTCATCAGAACTTTAACAGGTTTCTGGTAGCGAAGCTGCAACAGGTTGATTTAAAGTTAAAGTGCCAAGTATTCATCACACACTGGTGAAATTACATCTCCGCATTTGACCCATCCCCATGGTGGGGAGCGGTGAGCTGCAGCTGTGGCCGCGCTCGGGAACTATTTGGTGGTTTAACCCCCCAATCCAACCCCTTAGTGCTGAGTGTTAAGCGAGGAGGTATTGGGTCCCATTTTTTTCAAAGTCTTTGGTATGACCTGACCGGGAATCGAACCCTGATCTCCCAGTCCCGGGGCGGACACTCTACCACTAGGCCACCAGAGCTGATTTCCCGATAAATGGTTGTTCTGCACAAGCTGATGATTCTCATGAAGGTTTCATACGGTCCGGTTTAGTTTCCTTCCTGTTTCTGTAGAACAGCTTGGCTTCAGTGGAAAGTCCCATCTTAGTGAGGGCTAGGGCATAACACTTAACCCACCTTGCCTGCTGGTGGTGCCAGTGCTCTGCAGCCTCACCTCTGCTGTGTGAGTAGACCCTCAGTGCATCTCTCTCTCTCTCTATGCTGTCTGACTGCAACTCAGCCCATTGAGTTTACTCTGGGCTCGGTCTCAGGTTAGAACTCCAGCGCTCAGCCCTGCAACACCACAGAAAGGCGGACCAATATTTCCTACTCTCTAAATGTGTGTGGGGGGGTCCAAACGAGCATTTTTAAAATGTGTGTGGGGGGGGGGCACGTCTGACTTAATGGTTGTGATGCCAGTGCATCAGGGCATCTGAGCATTATCTCACACTTGGACACCATTCTCAATGGACCTCAGCACTGAAGAGCTGTGGCCAGGAGCTCGGAGCGTGTCTAACTACTGGTCCCAGACGTGCTCCAGTGCAGCAGAACCACTGCTTCACAATAGCCCATGAAGCAAGTGCTTTCCAGGAAACCCTTCTTTCAGAGAGTCTTGCCAACTTCTGGTTATTTCATTTGGAGAAGTGTTCCCTTTGGCTGAAGTAGTGCTTGTTATTCCAGCAGTGTGGCAGCGGAGCGCAGGTTCCTCCAGAAGAACATTAAAATAGCCATGAGTCAGTCTGAGGCAAAGGTCCAGAGCCTCTTCAGCAAGCTCCCTTAGACATCTGATCACACACAAACAGGTGACCAGTTCAGGTTTACACGGAGCAGAAGGAAGGTGAGTGTGTTCTGGCCACAGCAGGTGAAATGTTCCTACTTTAGGAGAAATTGTTCAATTGCATTGTTTATATGTTACTGGGGAACTCTAAATTTTCATTCAAATCAAATGAAAATGAAATGGTATCGAATGTTTATTATTTCAAAATTGAAAGAAACAGGAAAAAAATTGATCATGACCTTTTTTTTTACCCTGTTGGTCAAAATGAGGACAAAAATGTCTAGCGTGACCTCGGCTAAGGACTAAATGAATGTGAACTAGATAAATTGCATTTCTTGCAGAAATGCGTTTGAATGCTTTATTGCTGAAAATTATAGCTGAAGCTGCTTAAGAAATGAAATGAAGCTTAAATTGAGCTTAATTGTCAAAATGAGCAGAATGGATTTAAACATTTAGGAGGAAAAATCCCTAAGAAGTGTTATTAAGCTCAAAAATTAATCCACGACAGCAACTGCGACGTACCGTGTCTGGTGACCGGGGCCAAACAGCTGTGACAGACCGTGTCCTGCGACCGGGTCATGTCCGGCACTGTGACCATCATCCACGACAGCAGCCGCAATGGACAATGTATGGAGACCGGGGCCAGCAGCCTCGACAGACCGCGTCCTGCGTCCGGGTCGTTTCCGGCTACTGTGGCCATCATCCACGACAGCAACCGCAACGGACCGTGCCCGGCAACGGGGGCCAGCAGCCTCGACAGACCGCGTGCTGGTCGTGTCCGGACTCAAATGCCATCCACGACAGCAACCGCAACGGAACGTGTTAGGCGAACGGGTCGTGTCCAGCTACTGTGGCTATCATCCACGACAGCAACCGCGACGTACCGTGTCTGGTGACCGGGGCCAAACAGCCGCAACGGACTGTGTCCGGCAACTAGGGCCAGCAGCCTCGACAGACCGCGTGCTGGTCGTGTCCGGACTCAAATGCCATCCACGACAGCAACCGCGACGTACCGTGTCTGGTGACCGGGGCCAAACAGCCACGACAGACCGTGTCCTGCGACCGGGTCATGTCCGGCACTGTGACCATCATCCACGACAGCAGCCGCAATGGACAATGTATGGAGACCGGGGCCAGCAGCCTCGACAGACCGCGTCCTGCGTCCGGGTCGTTTCCGGCTACTGTGGCCATCATCCACGACAGCAACCGCAACGGATCGTGCCCGGCGAACGGGTCGTGTCCAGCTACTGTGGCTATCATCCACGACAGCAACCGCGACGTACCGTGTCTGGTGACCGGGGCCAAACAGCCGCAACGGACCGTGTCCAGCAACTGGGGCCAGCAGCCTCGACAGACCGCGTGCTGGTCGTGTCCGGACTCAAATGCCATCCACGACAGCAACCGCGACGGATCGTGTTAGGCGAACGGGTCGTGTCCAGCTACTGTGGCTATCATCCACGACAGCAACCGCGACGTACCGTGTCTGGTGACCGGGGCCAAACAGCCGCAACGGACCGTGTCCGGCAACTGGGGCAAACAGCCTCGACAGACCGCGTGCTGGTCGTGTCCGGACTCAAATGCCATCCACGACAGCAACCGCAACGAATCATGCCCGGCGAACGGGTCGTGTCCAGCTACTGTGGCTATCATCCACGACAGCAACCGCGACGTACCGTGTCTGGTGACCTGGGCCAAACAGCCGCAACGGACCGTGTCCGGCAACTGGGCCCAGCAGCCTCGACAGACCGCGTGCTGGTCGTGTCCGGACTCAAATGCCATCCACGACAGCAACCGCAACGGAACGTGTTAGGCGAACGGGTCGTGTCCAGCTACTGTGGCTATCATCCACGACAGCAACCGCGACGTACCGTGTCTGGTGACCGGGGCCAAACAGCCGCAACGGACCGTGTCCGGCAACTGGGGCCAGCAGCCTCGACAGACCGCGTGCTGGTCGTGTCCGGACTCAAATGCCATCCACGACAGCAACCGCAACGGAACGTGTTAGGCGAACGGGTCGTGTCCAGCTACTGTGACTATCATCCACGACAGCAACCGCGACGTACCGTGTCTGGTGACCGGGGCCAAACAGCCACGACAGACCGTGTCCTGCGACCGGGTCATGTCCGGCACTGTGACCATCATCCACGACAGCAGCCGCAATGGACAATGTATGGAGACCGGGGCCAGCAGCCTCGACAGACCGCGTCCTGCGTCCGGGTCGTTTCCGGCTACTGTGGCCATCATCCACGACAGCAACCGCAACGGATCGTGCCCGGCGAACGGGTCGTGTCCAGCTACTGTGGCTATCATCCACGACAGCAACCGCGACAGATCGTGTTAGGCGAATGGGTCGTGTCCAGCTACTGTGACTATCATCCACGACAGCAACCGCGACGTACCGTGTCTGGTGACCGGGGCCAAACAGCCGCAACGGACCGTGTCCGGCAACTGGGGCCAGCAGCCTCGACAGACCGCGTGCTGGTCGTGTCCGGACTCAAATGCCATCCACGACAGCAACCGCAACGGAACGTGTTAGGCGAACGGGTCGTGTCCAGCTACTGTGGCTATCATCCACGACACCAACCGCGACGTACCGTGTCTGGTGACCGGGGCCAAACAGCCGCAACGCACCGTGTCCGGCAACTGGGGCCAGCAGCCTCGACAGACCGCGTGCTGGTCGTGTCCGGACTCAAATGCCATCCACGACAGCAACCGCAACGGAACGTGTTAGGCGAACGGGTCGTGTCCAGCTACTGTGGCTATCATCCACGACAGCAACCGCGACGTACCGTGTCTGGTGACCGGGGCCAAACAGCCGCAACGGACCGTGTCCGGCAACTGGGGCCAGCAGCCTCGACAGACCGCGTGCTGGGCGTGTCCGGACTCAAATGCCATCCACGACAGCAACCGCAACGGAACGTGTTAGGCGAACGGGTCGTGTCCAGCTACTGTGGCTATCATCCACGACAGCAACCGCGACGGAACGTGTTAGGCGAACGGGTCGTGTCCAGCTACTCTGGCTATCATCCACGACAGCAACCGCGACGTACCGTGTCTGGTGACCGGGGCCAAACAGCCGCAACGGACCGTGTCCGGCAACTGGGGCCAGCAGCCTCGACAGACCGCGTGCTGGTCGTGTCCGGACTCAAATGCCATCCACGACAGCAACCGCAACGGAACGTGTTAGGCGAACGGGTCGTGTCCAGCTACTGTGGCTATCATCCACCACAGCAACCGCGACGTACCGTGTCTGGTGACCGGGTCGTGTCCGGCACTGTGACCATCATCCACGACAGCAGCCGCAACGGACAATGTATGGAGACCGGGGCCAGCAGCCTCGACAGACCGCGTCCTGCGTCCGGGTCGTGTCCAGCTACTGTGGCTATCATCCACGACAGCAACCGCGACGTACCGTGTCTGGTGACCGGGGCCAAACAGCCGCAACGGACCGTGTCCGGCAACTGGGGCCAGCAGCCTCGACAGACCGCGTGCTGGTCGTGTCCGGACTCAAATGCCATCCACGACAGTAACCGCAACGGAACGTGTTAGTCGAACGGGTCGTGTCCAGCTACTGTGGCTATCATCCACGACAGCAACCGCGACGTACCGTGTCTGGTGACCGGGGCCAAACAGCCGCAACGGACTGTGTCCGGCAACTGGGGCCAGCAGCCTCGACAGACCGCGTGCTGGTCGTGTCCGGACTCAAATGCCATCCACGACAGCAACCGCGACGTACCGTGTCTGGTGACCGGGGCCAAACAGCCGCAACGGACCGTGTCCGGCAACTGGGGCCAGCAGCCTCGACAGACCGCGTGCTGGTCGTGTCCGGACTCAAATGCCATCCACGACAGCAACCGTAACGAATCATGCCCGGCGAACGGGTCATGTCCAGCTACTGTGGCTATCATCCACGACTGCAACCGCGATGAATCGTGTTAGGCGAACGGGTCGTGTCCAGCTACTGTGGCTATCATCCACGACAGCAACCGCAACGTACCGTGTCTGGTGACTGGGGCCAAACAGCCGCAACGGACCGTGTCCGGCAACTGGGGCCAGCAGCCTCGACAGACCGCGTGCTGGTCGTGTCCGGACTCAAATGCCATCCACGACAGCAACCGCAACGGAACGTGTTAGGCGAACGGGTCGTGTCCAGCTACTGTGGCTATCATCCACGACAGCAACCGCGACGTACCGTGTCTGGTGACCGGGGCCAAACAGCCGCAACGGACCGTGTCCGGCAACTGGGGCCAGCAGCCTCGACAGACCGCGTGCTGGTCGTGTCCGGACTCAAATGCCATCCACGACAGCAACCGCGACGGAACGTGTTAGGCGAACGGGTCGTGTCCAGCTACTGTGGCTATCATCCACGACAGCAACCGCGACGTACCGTGTCTGGTGACCGGGGCCAAACAGCCGCAACGGACCGTGTCCGGCAACTGGGGCCAGCAGCCTCGACAGACCGCATGCTGGTCGTGTCCGGACTCAAATGCCATCCACGACAGCAACCGCGACGGAACGTGTTAGGCGAACGGGTCGTGTCCAGCTACTGTGGCTATCATCCACGACAGCAACCGCGACGTACCGTGTCTGGTGACCGGGGCCAAACAGCCGCAACGGACCGTGTCCGGCAACTGGGGCCAGCAGCCTCGACAGACCGCGTGCTGGTCGTGTCCGGACTCAAATGCCATCCACGACAGCAACCGCAACGGAACGTGTTAGGCGAACGGGTCGTGTCCAGCTACTGTGGCTATCATCCACGACAGCAACCGCGACGTACCGTGTCTGGTGACCGGGGCCAAACAGCCGCAACGGACCGTGTCCGGCAACTGGGGCCAGCAGCCTCGACAGACCGCATGCTGGTCGTGTCCGGACTCAAATGACATCCACGACAGCAACCGCAACGGAACGTGTTAGGCGAACGGGTCGTGTCCAGCTACTGTGGCTATCATCCACGACAGCAACCGCGACGTACCGTGTCTGGTGACCGGGGCCAAACAGCCGCAACGGACCGTGTCCGGCAACTGGGGCCAGCAGCCTCGACAGACCGCATGCTGGTCGTGTCCGGACTCAAATGCCATCCACGACAGCAACCGCAACGGAACGTGTTAGGCGAACGGGTCGTGTCCAGCTACTGTGGCTATCATCCACGACAGCAACCGCGACGTACCGTGTCTGGTGACCGGGGCCAAACAGCCGCAACGGACCGTGTCCGGCAACTGGGGCCAGCAGCCTCGACAGACCGCGTGCTGGTCGTGTCCGGACTCAAATGCCATCCACGACAGCAACCGCAACGGAACGTGTTAGGCCAACGGGTCGTGTCCAGCTACTGTGGCTATCATCCACGACAGCAACCGCGACGTACCGTGTCTGGTGACCGGGGCCAAACAGCCGCAACGGACCGTGTCCGGCAACTGGGGCCAGCAGCCTCGACAGACCGCGTGCTGGTCGTGTCCGGACTCAAATGCCATCCACGACAGCAACCGCAACGGAACGTGTTAGGCGAACGGGTCGTGTCCAGCTACTGTGGCTATCATCCACGACAGCAACCGCGACGTACCGTGTCTGGTGACCGGGGCCAAACAGCCGCAACGGACCGTGTCCGGCAACTGGGGCCAGCAGCCTCGACAGACCGCGTGCTGGTCGTGTCCGGACTCAAATGCCATCCACGACAGCAACCGCAACGGAACGTGTTAGGCGAACGGGTCGTGTCCAGCTACTGTGGCTATCATCCACGACAGCAACCGCGACGTACCGTGTCTGGTGACCAGGGCCAAACAGCCGCAACGGACCGTGTCCGGCAACTGGGGCCAGCAGCCTCGACAGACCGCGTGCTGGTCGTGTCCGGACTCAAATGCCATCCACGACAGCAACCGCAACGGAACGTGTTAGGCGAACGGGTCGTGTCCAGCTACTGTGGCTATCATCCACGACAGCAACCGCGACGTACCGTGTCTGGTGACCGGGGCCAAACAGCCGCAACGGACCGTGTCCGGCAACTGGGGCCAGCAGCCTCGACAGACCGCGTGCTGGTCGTGTCCGGACTCAAATGCCATCCACGACAGCAACCGCAACGGAACGTGTTAGGCGAACGGGTCGTGTCCAGCTACTGTGGCTATCATCCACGACAGCAACCGCGACGTACCGTGTCTGGTGACCGGGGCCAAACAGCCGCAACGGACCGTGTCCGGCAACTGGGGCCAGCAGCCTCGACAGACCGCGTGCTGGTCGTGTCCGGACTCAAATGCCATCCACGACAGCAACCGCAACGGAACGTGTTAGGCGAACGGGTCGTGTCCAGCTACTGTGGCTATCATCCACGACAGCAACCGCGACGTACCGTGTCTGGTGACCGGGGCCAAACAGCCGCAACGGACCGTGTCCGGCAACTGGGGCCAGCAGCCTCGACAGACCGCGTGCTGGTCGTGTCCGGACTCAAATGCCATCCACGACAGCAACCGCAACGGAACGTGTTAGGCGAACGGGTCGTGTCCAGCTACTGTGGCTATCATCCACGACAGCAACCGCGACGTACCGTGTCTGGTGACCGGGGCCAAACAGCCGCAACGGACCGTGTCCGGCAACTGGGGCCAGCAGCCTCGACAGACCGCGTGCTGGTCGTGTCCGGACTCAAATGCCATCCACGACAGCAACCGCAACGGAACGTGTTAGGCGAACGGGTCGTGTCCAGCTACTGTGGCTATCATCCACGACAGCAACCGCGACGTACCGTGTCTGGTGACCGGGGCCAAACAGCCGCAACGGACCGTGTCCGGCAACTGGGGCCAGCAGCCTCGACAGACCGCGTGCTGGTCGTGTCCGGACTCAAATGCCATCCACGACAGCAACCGCAACGGAACGTGTTAGGCGAACGGGTCGTGTCCAGCTACTGTGGCTATCATCCACGACAGCAACCGCGACGTACCGTGTCTGGTGACCGGGGCCAAACAGCCGCAACGGACCGTGTCCGGCAACTGGGGCCAGCAGCCTCGACAGACCGCGTGCTGGTCGTGTCCGGACTCAAATGCCATCCACGACAGCAACCGCAACGGAACGTGTTAGGCGAACGGGTCGTGTCCAGCTACTGTGGCTATCATCCACGACAGCAACCGCGACGTACCGTGTCTGGTGACCGGGGCCAAACAGCCGCAACGGACCGTGTCCGGCAACTGGGGCCAGCAGCCTCGACAGACCGCGTGCTGGTCGTGTCCGGACTCAAATGCCATCCACGACAGCAACCGCAACGGAACGTGTTAGGCGAACGGGTCGTGTCCAGCTACTGTGGCTATCATCCACGACAGCAACCGCGACGTACCGTGTCTGGTGACCGGGGCCANCCGGCCCAAAAGGCCAGTACAGCCCTGGGTAAGTGTCTTGCCCAAGGACACAACAGCAGCATTCTCTGCTGGGAGCCAGGATCAATCCTACAACCTTTTGATTACTGGACTTCCCATTCTACCTCCTGAGCTACTGCTGCCCCCTTCGTTGCCTAGCAACCCAAATCAAACCCCCTCTTCCATGTTACTGGTGTTGCTTTGTTGTGGGCGGGGCTTAATCTGTGGGCGGTACTTACGTGTCCTTTGATGTGTCAGAGACTTCTGTCAGTCAGTGGTGACAAGACAAGCTCTTGAGAAGACGATCTCTTTTGGAGAAACGGTTTACCATTCACCATGGAAACTTACAACCAACGCGTCTCAAAGCTGATTCAACAGTTTAATAATCCCGAAAAGACTTCGGTCCAACAAGGGATTAACAAAACTGATTTGAAAGGCCTTGCATTTGGAAAGTTGGGAAATCTTGTTAAGCTGTTTAACAATGATGAAAAAGCATCGTTCCCAGTCGCCCCACAGAGATTTAGCTCTCTGATCGGCCACGTCACACTGAAATAACTCCACTTGTTCGGAGGAAGAGATTGTCTTTTTGAGGAAGAGATTGTCTTTTTGGAGTGACTAAATAACTCAATGAGGTGTTGCACAGTTTTTGCCGCTGCTGGAATTTCATTTTCTGTAGAAATATTTCCTTTGTTTGATTCAGGAGAAAAGGCAGTGGTGTTTGCTGGCTTGTGAGGAGACGTTTTCCTTTGTGTGACGACTTGGGCCAATCTCTTTTCATAATTATTGAATTGTTTAACAAAATTCGCCACATTTCTGTCCACAGCTGGGCTTTTCTTGTCCGTGAATGTAACGTTTTTTGTCGTAACTGGGTCTGAATGTTTATCTGAGTTTTCAAACCGCTTGATCAGATGCGTCACGTTTCCTATCACGGCTGTTTTTTAAATCTCAGTTGTATTTTTCACGTTTCCAGATTGAACACCCAGGATGTCTGTTGGTTTAGTCACAGAGATTTCACATTTGAAAACAACTGAGATGTCTGTTGGTTTAGTCACAGAGATTTCACATTTGAAAACAACTGAAATCTCTGTGACTAAATCAACAGACATCCTGGGTGTTCAATCTGGAAACGTGAAAAATACAACTGAGATTAAAAAAACTTAGATAAAACTGGGTCTGAATGTTTTCAGTTGTTTTCAAATGTGAAATCTCTGTGACTAAACCAACAGACATCCTGGGTGTTCAATCTGGAAACGTGAAAAATACAACTGAGATTTAAAAAACAGCCGTGATAGGAAACGTGACGCATCTGATCAAGCGGTTTGAAAACTCAGATAAACATTCAGACCCAGTTACGACAAAAAACGTTACATTCACGGACAAGAAAAGCCCAGCTGTGGACAGAAATGTGGCGAATTTTGTTAAACAATTCAATAATTATGAAAAGAGATTGGCCCAAGTCGTCACACAAAGGAAAACGTCTCCTCACAAGCCAGCAAACACCACTGCCTTTTCTCCTGAATCAAACAAAGGAAATATTTCTACAGAAAATGAAATTCCAGCAGCGGCAAAAACTGTGCAACACCTCATTGAGTTATTTAGTCACTCCAAAAAGACAATCTCTTCCTCAAAAAGACAATCTCTTCCTCCGAACAAGTGGAGTTATTTCAGTGTGACGTGGCCGATCAGAGAGCTAAATCTCTGTGGGGCGACTGGGAACGATGCTTTTTCATCATTGTTAAACAGCTTAACAAGATTTCCCAACTTTCCAAATGCAAGGCCTTTCAAATCAGTTTTGTTAATCCCTTGTTGGACCGAAGTCTTTTCGGGATTATTAAACTGTTGAATCAGCTTTGAGACGCGTTGGTTGTAAGTTTCCATGGTGAATGGTAAACCGTTTCTCCAAAAGAGATCGTCTTCTCAAGAGCTTGTCTTGTCACCACTGACTGACAGAAGTCTCTGACACATCAAAGGACACGTAAGTACCGCCCACAGATTAAGCCCCGCCCACAACAAAGCAACACCAGTAACATGGAAGAGGGGGTTTGATTTAGGTTGCTAGGCAACGAAGGGGGCAGCAGTAGCTCAGGAGGTAGAATGGGAAGTCCAGTAATCAAAAGGTTGTAGGATTGATCCTGGCTCCCAGCAGAGAATGCTGCTGTTGTGTCCTTGGGCAAGACACTTACCCAGGGCTCTGAGGACTGTACTGGCCTTTTGGGCCGGCCGACTGTAATTTATTAAATAATATTGGGCCGGTCTTTTTTTTTTTTTTTTTAACATTCTGACTGTCCCAGCCCGGTTCGGCCCACAATGGCCCTGTCTACTTGTGTGGGGGACCGATCAGCTAATAATAACAACAGCTTGAGCACATGCGTTTCTGTATTGATGTTAACAATATACTTTAAACGCGGTACTTTTGTTAAAGCTGATCGTCGAAACTGCCTGATATTTACATCAGCCAACTCCATCTCTCTGTCATGGTGCAGCAGCTCTCCATCAAACTGAAGCTAGTTTATAAATGTCATCCTTTCATTTTTTCAGGTTTTGCATTTCTCATGTCAGTAATGGTAATGTTACATTTGCTGCCAGTAAAAGTGAATCATAATTAATTTATTTTATTTCATTTAAACAATTTACAAAAACAAAGCATGCTGGGAAATCTGTTCATCCAATAATTTTCATAGACGTCATCACGACAAAACGTCTAGTTTAGCTAACTTTTTAGTGGGGAAAGCTAATAAGCCTTAGTTCAGCGCTAATGTTCGGAGCAAGAGAAGAAAAGGCACAGGTGGCCGTATGCAACTCAGAACTTCCTTGGATTGTTGTTTTAAAACATTTGTTGCGTTTAAATTCAGTTCAGCCGCGCATCATCTGAAAATGTCCCTGTGAGAACAGAACGGGGAGACTGCATATCCCTCCATCACTTGCTGCGTAGAAGAAACGCAGAACCGACTGAGTGCAGCTGCGTGTGTGTGTGCGCGCGCGCGTGAGTCAGTCGCCTGCTGTGTTTTGCTTTTTGATCAGGACATTGTTTTATTTCTTTCCTCGTGAAATTACAGCTGAAACTCAAAAAATGAGAATCTGGTTCTAAAGTTGGTTAATGTCAGCGATCCAGAGGTGAAACTAATCTATGAGACATACGTACTCACTACATACAAAGCAAGATATTTCAAGCCTTTATTTGTTATAACTGTGATGATTATGGCTTACAGCTGATGAAAACCCCATTAGAATATTACATGAACTCAATAAAACAAGGATTTTAAATAGAGAAATGTCTACAAAAGTATAGCCTACTCATATATGTACTCACTTGGTTTGGGTCCTTTTGCTTTTACCGAAATAATTAACTTTAACGTGATATTAACATTTTTCGAGCTTCACCTGTAGATGGGATTAATGGTTCTTTTAAGGGATTTGGAGTATCTGTTCTTATCAAAGACTCATCTAAAAGACTGACTCATTTTTAAACGAGTTTACAAAAAACCCTGTACAGAGCAACTCATTTTACTCAGTAAATAATCCATGAGAATAATTATTCTGAGAAAATTCTGATCAAAACTAATTAAAATCAAACATTACATCAATATATGTTTTATTTTTCGTAGTTTTCTAAGCTTAAAATATTATGAAATAATTATTAATTCCATCTGACATGTGTGGAGGATATTTAAAGGAACATGGGGCAGGATCTTTAAAA
>SSNS01000280.1:32298-138804 GCA_006937985.1 Aphyosemion australe | reverse complement strand
ATGACAATGATCTGACCTCACCGATGACTCAGAGAGAGCTAGCGTGCAGTAGCATTAGCTGTGATCATGCTACAGTAGTAGCATTAGCTGTGATCAGGGCTGCAGCGTGGATTGCTTCACCGCAATATTGTCCGTGAGAGCGGCGGGGAGTTGCCTTTTCAGCGTGAGATATTGGAGGTGTGGCGTGAGAGCGTGTGAAGAGGGTCAGGTAATGGTATTTTTGTGTTTGTGTAACATGGGCAGCAGTAGCTCAGGAGGTAGAGCGGGTTGTCCAGTAATCGGAAGGTTGCAGGTTCGATCCCGGCTCCGGCCAGAGAATGCTGCTGTGTGTCCTTGGGCAAGACACTTAACCCGCCTTGCCTGCTGGTGGTGGTCGGAGGGACTGGTGGCGCCAGTGCTCGGCAGCCTCGCCTCTGTCAGTGCGCCCCAGGGCAGCTGTAGCTACATTGTAGCTCATCCCCACCAGCGTGTGAATGGGTGGATGACTGATTGTGTTGTGAAGCGCCTTGGGGGGTTGTAGAACCCTAAGAAGGCGCTATACAAATACAGGCCATTTACCATTTACCATTACCATAGCCGTCTGTGCACGCTCCCGTGCTGGGCTGCAGTTACTCGCAGAGCCGGGCGCGTCGCTCGTGAGCATCGTTTCTTTTTTCCTGCCCCTAGCTCCTTTAAGTGATCAGCCATTTAAAAAAACCTACAGGGTGGCACCATAACTCTCTGCTTATCTCTCTCTGTGTGTGTGTGTGTGTGTGCGTATGTGTGTGTGTGGGTGAGTGATCTTTAGAGCATTCATGGCAACTTAGTTTTCTGACTAATTTTATATTCTTCTGTACTGTTTTCTTTACTTCACTTAAAATGAGCAGCTAGATATCAGCAGTTTTTCTAGGTCTGTTGATGTTTTTTGCTTTAAGCAGTAAAATAAGCCCAGTTTTTGTGCTGGAGCAGGGAAACAACTAAAATATGATGGATATGAAATATTGAGGACCAGGGTTAGAGAGCTGGTGTAAAAAATAGGCGTCATTTTTTTTACTTCAAAAGCTGGTGGGCTAGTCTCAGCTCAAAATGTCCGGGCTGATTTTTTGTCCCAGTCCAGCCTTACCAACCTTGCCTGCTGCTGGTGGTCAGAGGGACTGGTGGCACCTGTGCTCGTCTTTGTCAGTGTGCCCCAGGGCAGCTGTGGCTACATTGTAGCTCATCACCGTCAGTGTGTGAATGGCAGTGTAAAGCGCTTTGGAGTCCTCTGACTCTGAAAGGGGCTATACAAGTGCGGGTCATTTATTATCATTTATCATAAATTTTCAACTCAGCTTAGACTTTAAAGTGCAAATAACATTTTACATTTTCCTGAAAAAGCCTCTCAAGCAAGCTACATTTGGAAAAATAAATACTAGATAAATTGCATTCTTGCAGAAATACGTTTGAATGCTTTATTGCTGAATACGATAGCTGAAACTGCTGAATTGAAGCTAAAACTAAGCTTAATTGTCAAAATGTGCTGAATGTATTTGAAGTTTTAGGAGCAAAAATTGCTAAAAAGTTTTAAAAAGTCCGAAAAGTAAGTAGAGAATAGAGAAAAAAAATCCTAAACAGCAGAAAACTGAAATCTCTAAACATAGTTAAAAAACTGAGCAGCTAAAATGTTTAAACAGCTCATATTTGAGTATAAGTAGTTACATATTCACAATTAATTGAATTGTGAAGTTAGCAGGATATGCTGAATTTTGAAACTGATAGCTGAGTAGCTGAACTGAAATAAGCAGTTTTCTGCTGCGAAAATTTAACGTAATTGTAAAAATGAGCTGAAAAGATTGAAAGATTTAGGAGCAAAAAATCACTAACAAGTGTATTAAAGCCAAATAAGTAAGTGGAGAAAAGAGAAAATAAATCTAAACAGCAGAAAACTGAAATCTCAGTACACAGTTTAAAAAACTGGACAGCTGAAATGTTTAAACAGCTGGTATTTGAGTAGGAATAGTTTAATAGTTACATTTTCACAATTAGCTGAACTGTGAATTTAGCAGCTGAAAATGATGAACATGCATTAGAACTGAAGTGAAGTTGCTTCAGATGTCCGATCTGAGGCCTCCAACTTCTCATCACCATTCGAAAAGTATAGCACCGATTCGAAAAATTGCAAAAGCGTCAGCATCAGAAGGCTTTGGTGGTGCTGTATTTATTTTTTGTGTGCCTACCTAGAATATTTGTAGGAGAAATGATGAGATGATTTATACTGTCTGGAGCAGAAAATGCCTGTTTTTTATGGGAGGAAAATGTGGCTGAATCCTCCTTCTGATGCTTGTAACTCAAGAACCGTGGCAGATACAGCTAAAACGGAGACATCCCATCGAAGCTGACATAAAAACCTTCTGTTTTTGAAAAAAATTACACATGAACTATAAAAGATGTGGTCGTAGCAGATTTTTCTTTAGAGAAAGTCATCGGATCCTGCAGCTGATCTGCAGCTTCAACAGTCACATTGGAGGCCTGGAACCTCTCATCACCATTCAAAAAGTATTGCACCGATTAGAAAAATTCCAAAAGCGTCAGCAGCAGAAGGCGTCGATGGTGCTCTGTGTGAATTTTTGTGTGGCTACGTCGAATTCTGTAGGAGAAGGGACGGAGGAGAAAATCCTGAAATTTAAAAATCGTACCTCAAGTTTAACCTGTGATTGTAGAAAAACCGTAAAAGATATCAAGAAGCTGAAAAAAATTTGAAATAGTTGAACTTCTTTTGAGTTTGTTAAAAGTTGAATGAAGTCTCTAGGTTGAAGTTAACCCTGGCAAGTAAGAGGTCAAAAAGATGAACGATTTTGTGCAAAATTAAGCGATTTTAAGCATTTTCCATTCATTTCAATGGGCTGAAAAATCGCAGAAAAAGCTGAATAAATCGGAAACGGTTGAAGATATCAATACCAGGAGATATAGCCGGAAAGAGCTGAACGAGCTGAACAGTTTGATACCAAATTTGCTGAAATAGCTGAAAAACTGTAGGAGGAGATACAGTTCAAAAAACGTACGGAAACTGAAAAAGTGGAGGAGGAGAAAAACAATACTTTGAATGCTTTAACAAGCATTCAAACTAATGATGAGAGTTTGTAGCAGTAACTACTGGTTAACTACCTATTAGTCCCTGCTTCATTACGCATTAACCCCTACGTAGTTCCCTAGTAACTAAGCACTATTTTGCGTACCTTATTGTAAAGTGTTACCCGTTCTCCTTCAGGATGTTCTGCTAGAGAGCAGAGTTCATGGTTCCATCAGTTACAGCAGGTGGTCCTGAAGCAGCAGAGCAGCCCCAGACCATCACACTACCACCACCATGTCTGACTGTTGCTATGGTGATGTTTTAGTGTTAGTTTGAGTCCAGATGGAACAGGATGTATACTTTCCTTTTGTCTCAGTCAATAGAATATTTAACCAGAAGTATTTAGGATCATAAAGATGTCTTTTGGTTAAATGTGAAACAAGTCTTTGTGTTGTTTTTGGTCAGCAAATGTTTTGGTCTTACTTTTTCAGATCGAACCAGTTTAGTTTGGATAGTTTGGTTTAATGAAATCATTTGAGAAGTACATTTCACATTTACACAGCTCATTAAAAGTGAATTTTATTTGTTGATCTGAAATATTTAAGTGCTAGAAAAGCAAGAAGAACAGAAGAAAACCGTCAGGAGGCAAATGCTGTTTCACAGAACGCTGAAGAATCCGACCTCCCTGATGTATTTAGAAAGCCTGTGACAGTGAATCAGTTCCACCAGCTGACCTCCCACTGCAAGCAGCACTTGATTCCTGTCATGTGACATGACTTCGAATCATATTTCACCAGAGGTTAATCTAGTTAAGTGATTCTTGGAAATAAACAATGTTGATAATTATTAGATTAAATGTTCAGTTGATGGTTTACTGAACAACATACCTTCCTAATGGGACAAATTAAATAATTGTCTGCAGTTGTCTCTGTAAATAGCTGACTTCCTCGTCTGAGCCAGAGAAGGCTCTCTCTCACACACAGTAGGCTGCGTAAATCTGTGAAAAATGTTTTGCACTTTGACTTTGAGCAGTAATTTATATCCCTGTTTAACATTTGAACATATGGAGTGTGTTAATGTATTGTTTATGCTTGAGGCTCAAATGTCACAAAGTTCTTTAAATCTATGCATCAGTGAACCGAGTACACACTTCTAAAACTAAGGTTCTTATTGTATAAAAACATTATACCTGTAAAAACATTAATTAAAAGACTTAAGGCCTGACTTGATTCAGCCAGTCTCACCCAGGTTGTAGCTATGCCATAGCGTGACGTGTCCTGCCACAGATATATAGAAACAACCCGCAACAGCTCCGATTGCTCTGACTTCCATGTTGTTTGCACTGCGTAACTCTTTGTTTAGGTATGTTACCCCTGTGAAAAAACTTAAATAAATCCTAATTGGTTTAAGCCTGTTTGGGATGCTACCACAATAACCAGAATGTTAGTTTTGTTTTTTTCAGAGTGTCAAAGACACTCAGTTTTTTCAGTGATTTAATAGAAAATACATTTTTATCGTTTTTTTCATTATTTAGCATTAATTTTATTAAATCTGATTGTTGTTCAGTAAACTTCCTCCAAACCTAAACAACCAGTCTTGGAAGATGTTTATATAACTGTTGTTTTTTTCATGGGGGAAATTAAAGCAGACTAATATAAATAATGAATTGTGCCAGTCATTATGAGGCCTGAGCAGCGAGAGACATTTTTCAAATCTCTGATTTTCTGATTATAATCAGTCACACTGAGTTTTTCATGCAGGCTGAACATGAAAATAGTCTCCTCCACCTACCTCCTGCATTAGCTTCTGATAGAAAACAGACGGTGAAACTCTAGGATTAAGCCTGAAAGATCTATGACACACTGTCACTTAACATTCATGGACTCACCCATCTTGACTCACGACGGGGAAGGCTGTTGTTGGAAACAGCAGAGAACGTCTCAGCTAGTAGAAGCTAACCGTTAGCATTAGCAACTCCACCACACAGCAGAACTCCTCCAAGCTTGTGTTATTTGTGGAGATAAAACATCCAGGATGTCAGTGGCAGAGTCGTGTTGCCATTAGCCAATCAGAGGCAAGATGTGCAAATATCAGGAAATTAGACTCCAAAACCCTAACCCCCCACCCCTCTCGACTATGACTTACAAGGCATTTGTTCCCACTAGCGACCACGGCAAATGTATTGATTAAATGAGTGATCCTCATCTTTAATAAAAACGATAATCCCCCATAGTTTGGGCTATTTTTAGACTAGCTGTTAGCTTGTCAGTCTGGTCAAAAATGACTTGTTTCTCCAAACTGAAGCTTTTCAAATAGCTAGTTGTTCATAATTGTATCACTAAGTCAGTTGAAAACTAAATGAATATCTGTCCATCTTCTATTTCATCTACTGAAGCTTTTCTCCCATCCATCCTCTGGAAATCTAATCCATCTTGCCCTTCAGTTAGTCATGCGGCTCAGTCACTTCCATAATGAGCAGGGTTGCGTTTCGATTTTGTATTAGAGGAGGAACTAGAAGCAATCGATACACTTTCTACTGTTAAAAGGATTACTTTGCTGAGGTGCTCGCTCGCTCACCTTGAAGAGAGCTCTCAACCAGAAGTCTGTGCTAAATTAGGTGTGACCTAAAAAATCAAATTCAGTCAATACAGTCCCGTTAATGGTGATGAGTATGAAGTAGAAGACCATATATTTGAGCAAGCGTCTCAGTCCTGTAGCACTTTGTAGTATAGTCAAATCTGAGCTAATTAGTGACTAAATGGGGCTTTCTGTAGCAAACAGGACTCGTATTACACAAGCCTACAGATTTACCAACAAAACACCCTCCTAAACAAAGAGCTTTTCTCTTATGTAACTAATGTTTTGAGTAAAGCTAGGCTAATTTTGTTCTCATTAAACCAAAAAAAGTGGTTGCATTGACTAAACTGAAGATGATAAAAAAATCACCCAGTTTATGACTTTCACATCGAGCTTTTGACTCCTACTTTTTTCTGTCATCACTAACTCACAATGACTTCCTTCCAGCAGAAGCTAGGGTTGTTCCATTGTTGCTTTCATTGTTCACACTTAAATCAATCAAACCAGTAAAGTCCAGAGATCATGTGCACTTGATTAGCGCTTCCCACCCTCAGCTCTGTGACTATCTCCCTTGCCTTATTGAAGGCTTAACAGCTGTAGATTAACTTGGTCCAACTGTTTAGAGTACTAACCTGACACTGCCTTTGCTTAAAGGTGAAGCATTCGATCTTTTTCTTCTGGGTGGATCACCTAAACCATTGGTCCGCATAACTGTCAATTTCTGGTGAAGCCAGTCCTGGGTTAGTTTTCACTTCCTGTGCATGTGCACTCCATACACCCCCACGCTCTCAGGGAAACCAGGAAGAGGCAAGCGTGGTTCGGTTTGGCTCCCCAAAGACGACACTGTCGGCGGTTTTCTGCTTGAGAGGTAAGCTAACGTTCGGCATGCTATTTTTACGGCCTCACAATTACATATTACGGCCAGCCGCTGCTTGTAAACAGGCTCTGGTAGAGTGTTGCGCAACGCGGAGAGGGTTACAATGCAATAGAAAGCAAGATAACAGAGTTAATAAGAAAAGACAATTCAAAAACATTAACCACAAACTAACGAACAAAACAACAAAAACACACAAAAAAAACAACTCTCGCCATGGTGCATCTTAAGTATATGTAAGCAGAAAAAAATCCAAAGCATTCCTAAAAATCAATTTAAATAAAGCACAAAAATTATATCTATAAAGATAAAGTGGGTAATAAAAAATCTAAACCAAATACAAATGGGCATAACATGCTCATATACAGAAGTTTTAAACAAAAAAATGGATGTAATAGACCTTAAAGCAAAGTTCATGTAAATATTCAATAACTGCAGTATTTCTAGACCTCTAAAGTTTACCCTGACACCTGTCAATCAACTTCTGGTCCAGATCCGGAGTGATGGCAGCTCATTCAGTGTTAGTCAGAATTCATGGGTTAATCTTTGTCCACCTGCTTAATGAGGAGTGACCAGAAGTTCTCAGTGGGAGTCTTTGGGGTTTCCTGGACTTGAAGCAAACATGTTGATGTTTTGTTCCTGATCCACTTAGTTTATCCTTAATCCTTCTGGGTTGGTGCTCCATCATGCTGGAGAAGACTTTGTTCATCACCAAACTGTTGTTGGATGGTTGGAGGAGTTCCTCTGGGACGATGTTTAGGTACCATTCTTTATTCATGGCAGTTCTGATGCTAAACTGTGAGTGAGTCCTCTCCCTCGGCTGGGAAGGGTTAGGGTACAGTTGTATCACATGGACATGTCATCTGGCAGATCTTTTCTTGGCAGCAAGATTCTCACCTGTACCATTAACATGGAAGGTTAGTGCTTGAGTCCCAACTAACTTCCTGGTTTAGTTTAGTTGTAAGATTACAATAAAACTCTGCTTATTGGCAAAAGATGATCTTAACCTGCATTACAACC
Source organism: Aphyosemion australe (assembly GCA_006937985.1). NCBI lineage: Eukaryota > Metazoa > Chordata > Actinopteri > Cyprinodontiformes > Nothobranchiidae > Aphyosemion > Aphyosemion australe. The sequence continues at coordinate 131,305 of SSNS01000280.1, read as the reverse complement.
CTGCATTACTGTTCCATTGCTTTTAAGAGCATAATTAGGTCATTATCAAAACTGCTTCATCTCTGACTATAAATGTATGTGTCCGTGAAAACTTTTCTTCTGTGGGCTTGTTTTGGGTTGCTGCCTACCGCTAATTTGCACTTCATATAAAATATGGCCCTCAAATGTAGAAACTTTTAAGCCATAAAGAACAAACATCTGCTTTGGGTATAATTTGGTCATTGAGTCAGTCTGGGATTGTGTTTACTGTTTTTGGCAGATGAGAGAATTATGTTGCTGAAACAGCGGGGAAGCACGTGCTTGAAAGTCAGTCAACAGCCGTGGCATGAGTGTTTGAACTTTTGAAGTTTTTTGTTTACACCATTTGCATTCCAGCCTCTGACTTGCTCAAGAACACAAATTATTTGTCTAAGTTGTTCAAACCAGAACAGAAATCACTGTGACTCACTTGTCAGGAACTTTTGTATGAAGCACAGTAACTTTATGTAAAAGTTTTAAAGTAAAATTAAATAATTGATATTTTGAAAAACACCACTGTTTTCCACTTTGAGACTTTGCAGATCAATGACCCAGAGATGACCCATGCATCATGTTGATGAGGGTAAAACACTAATTATCATCAGAGTGTGGAAGTGGTGATCAGTGGCTCAAGGGTGGCTGCAACTGGTTGGTTGCCAGTTTGAACCCAGTCTCAGGGTGTTTTCCAATTCCAAAGAACCTTGCCTTGCCTGTCAAGGCCAGACGCCTTGCTTACGAGGACACTGTCCTTCCTTGGTCAAAGAAAACGGTTAAATGAAACAGACTTGCTCCACGTGACCGCGGAGAGCCCGCCCCCTGCTTATGTGCCCTGTTTATGTCCCGCCCATCATAGTAATGTTAAGTTTCAATATAGATGTATATCGAGTCTTTTACTTTATTAATTGTGTATATATTGGTTAAATCAAATGTGTAAGTGAATTAGTACCTGCTAGCCACCAAAGCTGCAACTACTAAGCTACTAACCAACCATAGATAACTGCTTTGGATGTAAAAGAAACATTTTAGATAAAAACCTGATAGATACAATTAATTGACTTACATTTAAAATGGAAATTTGCCCCTGAAGCAGCTGCTGCCAGTTCCTGATCACATCTGTTTGAAAATACCGCGCTGCATTCTGGGAAATTCTTGACCAAGAGAAGGCAACAAGGCACCTCTCATGTATACTTGGTGAATTAGCTGAACGGCTAACAAACGGAGCTCAGATGCCTTGCTAGCACATGAACATTGGAAACCATTGGAACACGCCTTGGCGGTTCCTGATGATGTATCTCCTAGGCAACCGGGGTGGGACCAAGGCATCAAGGCGAGGTTCCTTGCAATTGGAAAACACCCTCAGTCATTGTTATTGAATTATTGTGTCCTTGGGCACTTCGCCCCTTGTGCCTGATGGTGATGGTCAGGGGGCCAGTGGTGCCTGTGAATGGCAGCCTTGCCTCTTGTCAGGGCAGCTGTGGCTGCAATATAGCTCAACACTATCAGCGTGTGAATTTGTGTGAATGACTGACTGTAGTCTAAAGCAGAAAAGAAAGAGAAAGTAAAACTCTCTGCACGTCCTCCAGTCACGGGTTGGTGCTCTACAGCTGGAGGACATCAAGGATGAAAATCAGGAGAGCTGGAGCACTCGAGTGAGTCCAAACGGTTTATTAGGTGCAACAAAAAAAAGAGGAAACTTTTGACACCATATGTGTCTTTGTCAGATTTAACTCTAAAGAAGACACATACGGTGTTGAAACGTTAGTTTCTTTGTTTTTTGTTTTTTTTACCTAATAAACCATTTGGACTCACTTCAGTAGTCTAAAACACGTTGTAGTCCTCTGACTTAGAAAAGTGCCATACAAATACAGTCCATTTACCATTTAATTGTTATTAAACAGCACCAGGAGGCTGTTCGATATAATCTCCGCTGTATTTTCTCTCTCCTCTCAGCTCAGTGGCCTAGTAGTATGAGCGTCCGCCCTGAGACTGGGAGGTCATGGGTTCAAATCCACAGTCGGGCAGGAGAGAGGAGGAGTGGAGCTGCTCTGCAGAGAGCCGGAGTCTGAATGTCTGCAGATCAGCCCAGAGTCCGTAACAGGGTTGAATTGGGGGGGTTGAACCACCAAATAGCTCCTGAGCGCGGCCGTGTCTGCAGCTCGCCGCTCCCCCAGGGGATGGGTCAAATGTGGAGAACAAATTTCACACACATCAGTGTGTGTGACAACTAGTGGGACTTTAGTCTTTAATATCCTTCCAAAGTTTGCCCAAATCCTGTCATTTCAGCTGATCACGCACGTCTCAGTTTTTAAAACATTCAGAGTTTATTTTTTACCAGAAAAAGCAGCAGGACAGAATCTGCAAGTGTTTATTCATTTAGACATTTATACAAAACCATTAAGGTACAATTTTTGCATATTATTGCACTGAGAATGTATTTAATCTGCCTTATTCTATTAGCAGTGACGCCTACTTTTGACCATAAAACTGTGGTGAGTGCTCAGCTTCTTTATCACTATGACAAACCAGAGCAAAGTTCTCAGCACTGCAGATGAAGCCTGATCCATTGGTCTATCATCTGATTCTTAAAGCCCCAGTGTGTAAAAACATTCGACTCTTTAGCGCCATACAGTTCAGAGTAGGTATTGCAGCCACAGTAGCCCACACGCATCAAAAATTTGTCAACAACTTCCTACTTTGACTCCAGTAATCAGGTCTGTTCTTTATAAATAGCATGAGCTTGATAGTATAATCGTCTCTAGAGGTGAGTGAGGGAGGCTGCTGAGAGTTGGGCATGATGAGGTACTGTCAAGTTCAGTGTGTATTTCGATTGCATTGTTTTGTTGTGTTATTTAAACTAACCAAGTACAGCAACAATGTACATAATCTCTTCTTCTTAGTTGGTTTGGCAAACTCCATGCTTCCAGGGCGTACTGCTGCCCTCCACTCTTCCTTTCAGTCATGTCAAAGTGCAAATGCAAAACGTGGCGGTTGTGCATCCCTAAACAGCTAGCGTATTTCAAGATGGCGCATGTCTAGAGCAGTGATCCCCAATTCCCTTCCCCGAGGGCCGGAATCCAGCATGTTTTAGTTGTTTCCCTAATCCAACACACTTGATTCACCTGTTCAGCAGCTCATCAAGCTCAGCAAGAAGCCTGTAAAACATGCTGGATACCGGACCTCCGGGGAAGGGAGTTGGGGATCACTGCTACAGAGCGATGATCACCGTTTATGTGTATAAAAATGTGAAATTTCAAGCTAAGAGGAATACTTTGAATAGACGGTGGAATATTAATGAAAAAGAACAAATTTGTGAACGGGATATGGCTGTTCAAAGTCAGAAATCCTCTTTTCCATGATTATGTACTGAGTTTCTGTCTATCAACAATAGAAACTGCATTACAGACAAGCAGCAATCCACTCTTAGAGCAAGCTCAACTTTGTACTGAGAATGCAGACACAGCTAATGCTTTGGTTATACAGGAGCCTTTTAAAGTGACTCAGCTCTCCTAGGCCCATTCATCCTCCACCAAAAGGGGACAAGGTCATAAACCTTTTCCAGATGCATAAAACACATGTGGACTAGAGAACTAAACTCCCATGACCTCATAAACATCTCTGCAAGGGTGAAGATCTGGTCCCCAATTTCATGACCTAGATGAAAGCCACAGTGCTCCTCCAGGAGTCCATTAATCAGAGCTTCCTATCCAACATCTCACCTGAGCAGTGGTTTCTCCTGATACGGTAAACACTCTCTACAAAGAGAACATGCATTTTGACTAAAACAACAGAAACAGTGGTGAGCCTAACAGGATACAAATTTATCATGCTGATAAAATCGTGATGTTTTTTTTTAAGTTACTTAAAAGAGCTTGTCGACAATGACAGGCCCACCACATCCATCAGCAAAGCTGTCAACATCCCAGTGTGAGTCTCATCCATCTCATCATCTGGCTGCCTAATACCAAGGACAATCACTGTGACCTCTGCCATGGTAATGGTCTCACCTTTCCCCGACCCCTCAGACTCTACTTATTCACTTGTTGATTGGATTAAAGACGTCCTCACACATCACTGAAACTACTCTGAAGATTAAAGAGCTGGAAACAAAAGAAATTTTTTTTTCTACTACCAATTTTCAAAGTTTTTTTTTTTTTTTGCTCAGCCCAGCCCCCAGAGGCAAAGAAAGTTTTTTTTTCTCCTACCAATTTTCTAAGTGTTTTTTATTTCTTTGCTCACTCAGCCCTGGAAGGCAAGAGAAAAAATGTGTTTTTTCCCTCGTAAATTTTCTAAGTGTTTTTTTTCTTTGCTCACTCAGCCCCGAGAGGCAAAGAAAATTTTTTTTTCTACTACCAATTTTCAAATTTTTTTTTTTTGCTCAGCCCAGCCCCCAGAGGCAAAGAAAGTTTTTTTTCTCCTACCAATTTTCTAAGTGTTTTTTTTTCTTTGCTCACTCAGCCCTGGAAGGCAAGAGGAAAAATGTGTTTTTTCACTCGTAAATTTTCTAAGTATGTGTTTTTGTAATACCGTTTCTGTCCACTAGAATGCGCTACGGTGAAGCTCTATTCAGAAATTAAGAAGTTGTTCATTTTATACTAATTCTTGGCTCTAAAATACGTTTTAAGATGTTTTTAGGCGAGAAATTAAACATTAAAATTCCATTAATGAAGTCACGAGGTTAGAAATGAGCCTACTTTTTAATTCACTGGGGTGTTTTCGGAGATTCAAAAGCCGTTTACTATTGCATCTGACCGCAGGAGTCAGAGCTCGACCAGTCCGCAGATAACAGCCTGTCTCTGTAGGGCATGCTGCCAGTTTACCTCTACCATGACGGAGAAAATAGCACACGTAAAATATGCGTGTCCAATTGTGGACAGATTATCCCCATGCGCGTTCTACACTGCGCCAAGACGCTCTTTATTGTCGATATCATGTACATCTTCTTTCCAATTTCCAAGTTATTTTTTGTAGTGTAGTGTTTAATGCTGTGGTTTAAGGTGCTGTTTTGTCATGTTCTGAACCTGGTTCGATTCTCCGTGGCCTCAACGTTGTATTTAAATTATTTTGGCTAGATTTACTATCAGTATTATGTTTAAACCCAATATTGATCAAATATTGATAAACGGGCATGATTTCCTACATGGAAATCTCGCAGCTTGAGCCTGCCTCGCTGAATCACTGTCTGCTCGTGCTTTGTTCTGAGCTGAACTGGTAAATTGAGCAGGTGAAAATTCAACAATTAGTTGCCCACATACAGGTGTGGAGCGCCCACAGGTGTAACAGAGACTAATTAACAGAGGATATAATGAACGAGGAAGGAAAGAGGAGAGACATGGTCGGAGACGCTGCCGGCCGGATGCACGCACACGCACTCATCATTTACATACAGAAACGCCCTCAATTAACCATATTTGGTCACACTACGTGCGCAGCTCATGGGGGGAATCTCTGGGTCCCACCCCTACTATTATTATGAGTTAAAGACATTTCAGACACGATAGCTAGTAATAATGAAATTAAAACAATGAACTACAAACATCTACATTCATAATTTAGTCAACGAAAAATAATTTAATGATGTTTCAAAATAAAATGGGTGAAATGAAAATCATAATTAGTAACAACCAGAATCAATATGTGAAATGAAACGTTAGTTGAGAAATCCACAATGTTAACAAAGAGTAAAAAAATAACTTGCAAATATCAAAACCTAAAAACCATATCAATTTAAAAAGTGATCATTCAAAGCCATACAATGTGATGGGTACAAATGTTTTTCTGGATGACTGGATACATGGAGGGATTTTGTTTCTGTCAGAAGAAGGAAATAAAGCCAATAACTGTTAAAGGGGACCTAGAATGTAAACCAACATTTTCCTTGTTGTTGTTTAATAAGACAGCTTGGGTGGTCAACAGCAGCATGCCAAAAAGTCAAAGCCGTGTTTGACCTACTTTTTATGTAAATTAGAAAGTTGAAAAAGGCGAGAGAAAACCTCCTGTTCTGAGAAAGCCTTCCTTAACACGTCATAAGGGGGAGCCACGCCTCCTCAAACCTGCATGTGTCTGAGGCCTTCTGGGGAAACCAACCAATCAGCATGTCCTGGCCAAGTGGGAGGGGTCAACAGCTCATTTCACTGAAGGCCTGAGTAAGGGGGTTTAGAATGGCCTGTATCAGGGCTCCTGGGACAGATGAAAGCCAAAAAAAAATTCTTATGCTTTTTGGAGGCTCAAAGCTCTGTTTTAGATTGTTGATTAATTGCATTCTAGGACACCTTTAAAACATTCGATAGACTTTGGTAGATCACTAAATCTCTGAACTCTAAACCATCTTGAGTGTTTTTATCATGTAGAAATAATGAACTTAATTAGCTTTAGTTCAAGTTAAGCAAGATCTTATCGCTATGAAAAAAATGGTAAAATGATATTTCTAAATTTACCTGCAACCATCAAACACCTGGTAGGGCAGACATACATGTAGTGATAAACAAAAGTAAGCTACAAGCAGGTTTTCAACAGTTTTAGGTTGAAGAAAGAGTGGAAGTGATGGCTGCGTTCCGCCTTGGGTTCCAAAATGACAAAATCCACCTCTGGGCTCTGTGCTGGGTTTGATGGAATGTGATGTCTTACTGTTGACAGTACTTCTGACACGATCCAGTTACAGAGTGAGGTTTTCAGTCTGGGCAGAGAGATTTGTAATAAGCTAAAAAACATCCAGCTGTTTGCCTCGCAGAAGAAAAATGTTTTTAAGCACGCTCAGTGAGAATAAATTGTGCCTTTTACAGGGAGCATGTAACCTCTAATTGTGTTTGACTAACAGTACAAAACTCAACATGAGGGATGTGTAAATGTTTTCTGTGTAACAACCAGCATTTCTAAGATAAAAGTCTGTGACCTAAATGAGGCATTTTATTTACAAAAGGCTTGTGAAACTGTAATTATGCATGGTGTAGAAAATAACACTTCCTGTTACACAAAAGCTGTTACATAGTTCATTTGTTTTTATTGGTGCATAAAAAGGAGTTTCTGCAGAATACTTCAGACATTCTGTAATATTTGAGGCAAAGGTGGTACATTGTAAATCAGATATATGGCTTTCAGAAAAGTTCACATTAAATTGTTACAGCAGATTTAAAGTAACCAGTTCTGATGATGCAGGCTTTTCTCTGCAGATCATAGCAAAACAGAAATCACTGATGCTTCTTTACAACTTTTGAAGTTTAAAAATAATCTTCGCAAGTTAAAATAAACAGTGTGGGGAATCCTAATGTAACTTTCTATGCAGTTTCTGGCTAAATGAAATTCTTAAGATTTGTTTTAAAAATACAAAGTGTTTGGCAGACGTTATTTATGTAGTCACTTGAGTGCTGTGTAGAAGAAAAAAACTTGTAATCTTATAATATTGTTCCAAGTTTGAGAAAGAGCCCCTTGGGAACTGTTGGCTGTTTGAACTGCACATGCATGCAGGAAAAATCATTTTATATGGACCAAGATTGAAGTGTGATGGAGATCCAGCTGAGCACGTCTTTCCAAGTATAGTCACAGCGGTTGGTTATTTTTAATAGATTGAATTTGACTAGTAACAGATGTACTACATGGGTGGGATGCCATAATGGTCAACAATAAATAATCCGTGATTATTTTTTCACAGTGCAGGGATCAGATTTTCTCTGCTGAGCCAATCCCTTTCCACTTATCACGTCCCTTCACTAAAGGCAGAGTCAAAGGCATCAGTCCTCACTGTTCTCTGAGAGGTAAGCAGACAAACTAAAATGCTAATCTGTAGATTAACCATAAAGCTTCATTTGAATCAAGACTCTACAGAAAGTTTTTGTGTTTGCGTTTAGAGCTCTGAGCAGAAAAACTCCACCTGAGTGAGCTTGGCGGCACACAGCAAAGGACAGCGGAGACTTTAGAAATAATATAAGCCAATCAGATAGCAGCATTTATTCTTTTAGATGTGACGAAGACAACTTGCTGAAATTCAAACTGGGCAGAATGAAGAAGAAAGATTTATGGGACTTTAAACATGATGTGGTTTTTGGTGTCAGACAGGCTGGTCTCAGTGGTTCAGAACCTGCTGATCTACTGGGACAACCATCTCCAGAATTTACACAGAATGGTCTGAAAAGATGGACTCCAGCAGCAGAATGTCACGATTCTATAGCTCCTCGACCACCACCTAAGTTACAGTCACCCCAGAACTCACCACCTCAGACCCAAACCCGCCCCAGTACACCAGAAACCAGCCTTCACCCAACTCATCCCTTAGACCTAACCAGCCTCAGGACTCCATTTCCCATCATGCCCCGCACTGGACTTCCTGCCCACGTCATCAGCGCGGGAGTATATCAGGAAGTCAGCATTCCTGCTCGTGGCTCAGTCTTTGCTTCAGCATTCCGGCTCAATTAGTGTTCCAATCACTTCCTGAGGTTCGTGTCCAGAGCTCTTCCAGGTCCAGTCCAGTCAGTCTTCCAGTCCAGTCTGTTGACTACCAGTAAAGCCTAATTTATACTTCTCCGTTTTTGTCAGTATGGATAGACGGACCGCCATGATCCGTCGTTGCAAGACCTCTCCAGCAGGCCTGCAAGGACGGACGAGTCGAGCTCTCTTTTCTAAACATCCATCCAACGAGACGGAGCGCGCAAGCTTGTGATTGGCCAGAACGCCGCTTCTTTAAATACGTCACCTGCTCCGCCATCGCCGCCTCAAAAAATATAAAGAGAGCCGACGATATCTAGCGGTAAACACGGAGCAGCTTGAAGAATACCTCGCGGTAAAACTCCGAAAATATGAACGTTTATTCACCTGGAGGAGTATAAAGATGCACAGCAAGCGTTTTATTCGTGGACGGAAATGACGGGAAACGTGGGTTTAGAGGTGACAAGCGCATGAAGAGGTGGAGGAGAATGAGGGACAAGTTTGTCCGTGTTAAAACGTCTCTTAAATGCAAAAAAGCACAATATAAACTGCAAATATAAACTGTAAATGCACTATTTTGGACCGGATACATGACAGGATACCCCAGAAAAGCGCTACGCCCTCTGTTGTCCTGGTGGGGAACTGCTTTGCAGCACTCTCCAGGTGACGGAGAAGTTTGAAAGCAAAACGGTTCCGTCAATGCGTGCGTGTCTCTGCCTCGGTGAGCTGACAAAGAAGTATAAATTAGGCTTAAGTTGTCTTCCTTAATTCTGGGACTGCACATGCTCTCGTTCCCCTTTTAACTGCGTGCAGCAGTTCCTATACAGTACAGTCCAAAAGTTTGGACACACCTTCTCTTTCAATGTGTGTTCTTTATTTTCATGACCATTTTGGGTAGATTCTCACTGAAGGCATAAGGGCAATTTGACCAAGAAGGAGAGTGATGGAGCACTGCGGCAGATGACCTGGCCTCCACAGTCACCGGACCTGAACCCAATCAAGATGGTTTGGGGTGAGCTGGCCCGCAGAGTGAAGGCAAAGGGACCAACAAGTGCTAAACACCTCTGGGAACTCCTTCAAGACTGTTGGAAAACCATTTCAGGTGACTCCCTCTTGAAGCTCATGGAGAGAATGCCAAGAGAGTGCAAAGCAGTAATCAGAGCAAAGGGTGGCTATTTTGAAGAAACTAGAATATAAAAGATGTTTTCAGTTATTCCACCTTTTTTCTGTCAAGTACATATCTCCACGTGTTCATTCATAGTTTTGATGCCTTCAGCGAGAATCTACCAGTGTAAATGGTCATGAAAATAAAGAACACACATTGAATGAGAAGGTGTGTCCAAACTTTTGGCCTGTACTGTATTAACTGTGTGTCTGTTCAAACCCAGTGTCAGACCACTCTGCGCTTGGGTCATACAACACGCCACATTTAAACTCACGCTTGTGTCTGTTCAGTCCTAGCCAGATCCTGACACAGAAGATCACACCTAATGTCAGTCCTGTCAGCGAAGAACAGGAAACTGGGGCTACAATTCACACTGGATCTCCAGAACTGGACATTCAGTAAAATAAACCCTCTGCATTTGTGAAGAAGGATTCAGGGCACCCAAGAAAATCCAGAGGGCCAGAACCATCTCTTAAAGTAGATCCAGCTCCAGAATCAGGGCTCCACCAGAGTAGATCTTGCTCAGGACTGTCAGCAGGCATGATTTCATCTGCAGCATGCTCAAGAGAAGACTTGTGTCAATATGGGCAGCACAAGGGACAGACTGATATTGTGCTAAAGGTCAAAGGATTGGACTACTTAGGATTTCGGTTGTTTAGCCTCAGAAAAGCCATGAATAAAGAATGATACCTAAACATCCTCCCAGAGGAACTCCTCCAACAATGGTCTGGTGATGAACAATGTCTTCTCCAGCATCATGAAGCACCAGAATTAAGTTGACATTCATCTCTTCTGCTATTAATATGTAACCAACTTTTAAACCTTCAGATGATGTTTTTTCACTTTTACTTTAAGTGATTTTTACTGTACTAAAGTAAATTATTTACCCTAACCCTAACTATTTAAGTGGACTATTTATTATACCACAACACTGATACAAGGCAGTGTTGAAGCTTGCAGACTGACCTAATGAAGAGGTGTATTATAGTGTGTTCTGAACAGATGATAGTGACCATCTTGCTTTTGACTATCCCTGTTCACAGGGGGAGGGGAATCGTCTTTATTTACTCTCCAAAATGGAATGCAGCTTGAGTATGGTCAAATTTTAAGTTATTCCTGTGTTTTTTACGGCTCATAACATCAATGATGCATGTATTCTTTACCAGTTGAATTCAAGAACACCACGTCTCTCCACCACTTTAAAACTAAACTTAAAACCCACCTGTTTAAAGCTGTCTATTTGTTGTAATCAGTTGTGATTTGTCATTTAATTATATCTTATTTTATTTCTGCTTTTATGTACTGTATGGATGTTTTCTTATACTTGTTTTGATGTTTTAATTCCCTTTCTTGTACAGTGACCTTGAGTTTTTAGAAAGGTGTCTTAAATAAAATGTTTTATTATTATTATTATTATTATTATTATTATTATTATTATTATTTCGGCTGGACTGGAATCATGGTTTTCGGAACTGGGAGAACACCATCTATAAAAATCGTTTATCTGCTGCGCACTGTGAAGTCTCAGTAGACGGTGTGTTCTGACCCAGTGGCTCCTGTTGCAACCTCTGTCCACCCAACTGTGTGAAAGTGATGTATGTCTCCCAAACACAAGCCAGACAATGAGCTGCGGCTACTTCAATGATCAAACTCAACAGCACACTTTATGGCAAACACACACCAATACAGAAAGAAACTAAATATATGATAAAAATCCAATTTAAATGTAAAAGTTTTTTATGTTTTGAGCTGAAAATGTCTTACTTTTTTCAACAGTATGCATTTTTCCACTTATCATTTATAAAACATTCACTCAATTTCTGCAATGCATATTCCTCAGTAGGGTCTTGGGGAGCTGGTGTTTTTCTCTAATTGCCATCTGGTGAGAGGCGGTGGACACCATGGACAGATCTTCCAACTATCACACATGCTCATACAAATGAGACAAACGTCCAATCATATACGCGTACACCTAGGGACAATTTAAAGTCTCTGACTAACCTGATGGTCTGTGGGATGGAAGTATCCAGAAAAAATTCATGCCTGCTTGGGGAGAACATGCTAACTTCATACAGAAAGGCTGCAGCGGGATTTGAACCTGTGACCTTCTTGCTGCAAATCAATATATTGATTCTGGTTGTAACTAATTATGATTTTCAACTTTGCTACCATGAAGCCCTACTTATAATCCAAAAAAAATCATAATTTATTTTGTGAAGCATATTTAAAATAAGTAAAAGTGCTGCACAATATGTAAGCAAATAAAAAAAATCTAATTGGCATATAACAATTAAACAAAAACACATCAACAGGATTTAAAGTCAAAATTAACAAAAGATCAAAAACCTTAGGAGAAATACATCACTCACACTGCACTAAGCTCCACTCAGAAAAGATGAGTTTTGAAAAGAGAGACAGGGTGCCATGACAGATAAAGCATTCAGCCATGTCTTTGGTAAGACCAAAGGCATGTGGTCAGCTGATTGCATACACATATGACTACTGACTGTCTCAAGTTTGGGAGATTTGGGGAGGCAATGTCATTCAGACATTTTTAGGCCAGCAAGAGATTTTAAAATAGATTCTTTGTTGTACTGGGAGCCAGTGGAGGGACCATCTACCTGATGTTGTGTGTGCATGTACCAGTTAAGGCAGGCAGTTGAGTTTTGAACCAGCTGGACACATGAAAAGAGGACCTGACTGACTCCAGCATAGACAGCACTGCAGTAGTTGAGATGGACATCTATAAATGCATTACTTTTTTTTTTTTTTATCTACAAGACCTCAAGAACTTGTCTTGATGGGGTTGGCTTCAGTTTGACAATCGGTCTGAAGCTGATCCCGAGTCACTGCTCTACTAGTCCTTCTACACTAGAGCTGGCTCCACTCCACTCCGCCCGCCTGCCGGGTTGATTAAACACATCCTTCCACACATCCTTAGGAATGTGAATGTGACTGAGCATATGGGCGGTCTCCAAAATTGGCGTGAAAAATTGGCTCGAAGATATCAGTGATGTCATGAGCGCATCTCCGAGCACGTGGGCGGGGCAAACAAGCGCAGAGAAGTCTGCTGTCTCCCTTAAATTTAACAAAGGCGGCCGTGAGCAGTGTTGCTTTTGGAGACTCTGACGTGCTCTGCTGTGTCTGTCCCCCCGCGGGGCAGCTACAGCCTGGCAGCACTGTGTGTGTATGTGCTCCTCACAGCAGAGAGAGACAGAAACACGGCTTCAGTCAGAGGCTTGCTCACGCCACAGTATCCAGAATGATAATGAATCGCGCATGCGGGAAGCCCCTGCTGGCTGATTCTATCTGCCAGTTGGAGGCTCTCCCTAATGGTAGATGCAAATTTGAGCCAGTCAATCAGTTGGCAGTGGGTGTGTTGGACCAGTTCAAAGAAGCAGACCGCCTTGGGAAGAGGGCTGAAAAACGACCGGTTGCGCATGGAAAAAAATCCAGGTTATGCTGATGTGGACACTCGCTACCCTAAGCAGAGGGGAGCCGATGCTAGTGTGAAAGAGGACTACTGAGGTCGACAGTATCAAATGCCACAGGTAAATCCAAAACAACCAAAATCACAGTGTTCCAATGGTCAGTGGCTTAAAAGATAAAGATGAGGTGAAAACCCCTTAATGTTGTTTCAGCTCTATGTACCAGTCAATCAGACTGGAAAACCTTCAGAATAGAATTTTTCTCCAGAAAGGCATTTATGTGGCCAAAACAATGTTCTTTAGTAGTTTTGAGAGAAACATTAGTTATACATAGTTTTGTCAGAAATTTGAACAAACTGACGGGTCAAGGCCAGGTATTTTTACTAGAGGGTTCACCAATTCTCGTTTGAATGCACAAAGGACAACACTAGTGATGTATTACCTAAAATCAGTGGAAATGAACAGACTCATGATTTTAGAATGTGCCTGAGGTCACAAAAATATCTCCAAAGGGGACTCCGTAGCCTGGTAGCTCTTTCCCACTGACCACTGTTTATTCTCACTCTCACCTCTCAAAAAGAAGAGCCATTATGTTTCTCTGTTCACACTTACTGAGGTGTTCCTCCTGGGATCAGAGTTTAATGCTGAGGCACTCGCAGTAATTTCAAAAACTCTAAAAATGGTAATTAGACATGAGTCTCTGCTTTAAACTACACCCAATTAGGTATTTAGCTCCAGTAACTCAAGTCAAGCAGACACACGTCAAATGTTGTTAAAGAAGACAGCAGACAAGTGGATTTTATTAGATTTAGTTGATAAGGTTTACTGAAGACAAAACCAGTTTGCCACATTTAGACAACATTTAAAATAAATTCATTGTATCATGGTGCCTGAATGCATCCACACTGTTACATAAGGTGTTTTCTCTGCTTGCATGTTCTAATAAATCTACATCAAGGTTGCAAATAAAAGCCAGAAGTTCAACAGAATGTGTTCACCTCCTGCAAATTTGCTAAAGATAAAGTGTACTTGTGAGATTTAACACGTGCTGTGGTTTAGTTGTGAATTCCATCAATCAGAGCCAAATCCACAAAACTCCATCCCACTATTAACACGGCCCAGTTTCCTGGTATCAGACAGCCTAAAAGTTGTTTGTCAAATATTTGAGCAAATAAAGGCAGTAACTCACTCCACTGCAACTGATTGTAACAACTTAGAAAGCCAAAATTGCAAGAAAATTTGTGAACCTTTTGTCTTTATCACATTACTTATGTCACTTTTGCATAAACAACATTACCAAATTTAGTTCGGTCTGATCCTTAGTTTCACTGGTCATCAATCCCTCCCAAATTTGTCTCAGGCACAAAACAAAAAGGGAAAAGAGTTTCAGATGATTAAATTACTATTTTGAGAGGTATTGCACCTTTATTTAAAGCAGGTTTTCAAAATGGAGCAACCATGCAATTCAATAGGTAAACAAAACCCAGTGTAACCACAATAACAAGTCCCATCTTAAAGCTGTCCACATGGCTAAAGCAGTCTCTGGTCATATTGTTGTGGCAGATTTAGGGTGTTTTCCAATTGCAAGGAACCTCGCCTTGATGCCTTGGTCCTGCCCCGGTTGCCTAGGAGCAGTGGTTCTCAAATACTTTCGGTGAAGCCCCCCCAATGTGCGGGGGGTGAGGGGGTGGGTTGCACAATGTTCATTGTGAAACAGTAAGATTGTTTTATGGATATCCGGAATGTTAATTTCTGCTAGGAACAATAAAATTATAGATTTCTGAATACATATCCAGTCTGGAATAAATATTAAAATGGCTTGCCATATTAACGCGCTGATAGTTCGTCGGCGAATGTCAGGAGGTAGGGGAAAGTGCGGGGGAATGATCTTGATCCCAGAGCAGGGGTGAGAGTGTGGTAGGGATGGGCGATTAGACAAATTATTCAACCATCAATTATTGGCTGAGTTGTTCAACGGTTGTTTTTAACAAGAGGCGATTTATTTATTTATTTGTCCATGAGTAAGTGTGTTAATGATTCATGCAGATGCGCAGATATTTTACCCGTTACCACAGAATCCATCGTGGAGGTAACATCATGGAAAGATTTCCATCAGAGCGTCTGTGTTATTCTCTGCATCTGGCATGCGCACAAGCGACGCGCAATAGGAGCTCAGAGCGCGTCTGACAGATCTGTGCACAAGAGCGCAAATGTCGAGAGCTTCTAGATCTGGAAAGTGGAAACCCTTCTTTCAGAGTCTGGTAGACTTCTGGTTATTTCTTTTGGAGAAATGTTTCCTGGTTTTAAAACTCTGGCTGAAGTAGAATTCGGCAGTACCCGCTTTGGATGTTCGGATCCAGCGTGTCAGCGGACCTCTGAAACATCAGAACATTTAAACAGCCATGAATCTGTCTGAGGCAAAAGTCCAAATCCTCGTTAGTCTCTTCAGCAGCTCCATAGAGACATCTGATTACGCACAAGCAGGTGACCGGTTCAGGTTTACGCTGGAGCAGAAGGAATGTGCGTTCGGGCCGCAGCAGGTGAAATGTTGATCATTTAAGTGAAATTGTTTAATTGCATTGTTTCTATGTTACTGGGGCACTCTGGTCAGCTTGTTTGGACTAAATATTAATTAAAATGAATGGATATTTTATTGAATGTTTATTATTATTATTTTTAAAATGAAAGTGAAGGGAAAATGCGGCTTCTGGTTGCGTGCGTCCTCCTCCGTGCGTCCAAATGCAGCAGCGATTCTTTCAATTTCTCATATAAGACAAAAAGAAAGTTATGTTAAAAAACATTTTATTTAAACAAAATACCACTATGGGAAACAAAGATGAGGCTTTTTAATATAACCTGTTTAATTCAGTACGTTCATACGTCACTCTAACAAACAACCAATATAAAATAAAACAAAAAGTAAGAAAAATCTAAATTTCTTGTCCATCTAACACATGCACTGCCTTTCCATTAAATAAAATTCATGTTTGGACTTTTTCTGTGTTCACAAATCAGTCAGTGATCCTCATTTATTGGACTGACAGTGGAGGTTGGAATACCCTTTTGTCGGGGAGGCTCCGAGCGGGGTGGGGGTGGTCGGGTGCATCTGCCGCGCCCCCCCTGCTCTTCTCCCGCGCCCCCCAAGGGGGGTGCGCCCCACTAAATGAGAACCACTGCCTAGGAGATATGTCATCAGGAACCGCCAAGGCGTATTCCAATCGGTTCCAATGTTCATGTGCTAGCAAGGCATCTGAGCTCCGTTTGTTAGACGTTTAGCTAATTGAGCAAGGATACATGAGAGGTGCCTTGTTGCCTTCTCTTGGTCAAGAATTTCCCAGAATGCAGCGCGGTATTTTCAAGCAGATGTGATCAGGAACTGGCAGCAGCTACTTTGGGGGCAAATTTCCAGTTTAAATGTAAGTCAACTAATTGTAGCTATTGGGCTGATATGTAAAATATTTTTTAGCTCCAAAGCAGTCATCTATGGTTGGTTAGTTGCTTAGTAGTTGCAGCTTTGGTGGCTAGCAGGCACTAACTCACTTACACATTTGATTTAACCAATATATACACAATTAAAAACGTAAAAGGCTCGATATACATCTATATTGAAACTTAACATTACTATGATGGGAGGGACGTAAACAAAGCGCGTAAGCAGGGGGCTGGATCTGGCTGGCTGCAGTCACGTGGAGCAAGTCTGTTTCATTTAACCATTTTCTTTGACCAAGGAAGGACAGTGTCCTCGGAAGGAAGGCGTCTGGCCTGCCAAGGTGCTTCCTTGCCAGGCAAGGCAAGGTTCCTTGAGATTGGACAACACCCTTAGTCTTAGTTCTCTAAGTAGTCATTGAGCAGGATGTCATGAGTTCATATTTGGAGAATTGGAATGACAAGCAGTTTTTACTCACACACAAAAATAGAAATACATTTTCACTTGTTTATTTTTCTGTTTAATATTTGCTCAAGTTTAGGGTGTGCTTACTTTGTGTTTTGTGATAAATCAATATAATCTTCTGTCTAAACGGCGTTAATCAAAATTAATTAAATAAACACCTTCCCATGTAGAAAGTTTGGGAGAGACGGAGTCAGGGAGGCAAGTTTGTAAAAAAAAGTTCTTGTAATCACTCAGAACTTTTCTCTGGTTCTCGTGTCAATGTCAACAAACAAACGTTGGGAATTGAAGGGTTTATTATTTTAATGTTATTCTTATTATTAATCAAACTGATATTCCAAAGGCGAACACTCATATGGTGTACATGTGATAGTTGCTGTTTAAATGATCCAGAGCGCTGGTTGTTTGGTTTGGACACAATCCCAGATATTTGTCATTAAAAGCGTTCAACAAGGGCCAAATAAAAGGAACTCTGTCAAGGAAATAATTCCTTCAAACCCAGGTGAGGTAATTGATTAATCTTTGTTCTCGTGTAGTTTTGTTTTCTTTTGTCAGTCACAGTTTATCTGTCAACAGTCAGTTTGAGTTATGATGTTTTTGTTTCAGATGAATGACTGTAAACACTCACATTATTATACTTGTGTTTTACCAGCTTTACTGCTCTGGAACAGTTAAATCTCTACTTATCTTTAATAACGGTCATTCTTTAAAAGCAAATTTACCATCAACCTTTTTCATTTGTTTTTTGTTTTTTTTGGTAATTCAAAATTCAGAGAAGGATTTATAATTTATTTTTGCAGTCTCGTCTAATTAGACCGTGGCTAAGTTTTAAGAGAAAATTTGCACAAAAACAGCAGCAAATCAAGTCTTCTAAGATTTATCTTCAAGATGAGCACAATTTATGGAATGAAAAGAAGAAATCTGTCAGTGAAAGAAATGTAATGAAAGAAATATAATAAGAGGGAAATTTTCAGAATAAGAAACTCGAAACAAAAAATATGGAAATAAAAAGATAAGGAAATAGAATGCCTAGTATTTTTGAAGGAATGAAAATCACCTGTTGCCTTTCAGGCCTGAAGTTTGTCACATTCTGTCTCGTCTCCCCAGGCCCAATTCCAGTACTCGCACTTGCACCCTTGCGCCCTTCAATTGCGCGTTCCCGGCCAGAGGTGCGAGTGCGTAGGGTGTCCCAATTATAGATATCATATATATTGATAGATGCCTTACCTGGGAGTCGACAGCGTCCCTACATAGCGGCCATCTTACTTCGGACAGCTTACGTTCCGTTCTCAATGGTAGCAGATGGAAGGTGAGTGAACAACTTAAACAAAAACACTCTTAACTCGATTAAATATTAACAGATTTACACACGGGTTGCCTTATTACAAACCTCATAACACATAGGCTTGACACAACATACTTGCACATTTTGAATTAACGGGCCAAATCCGTCATATTTCACAGCCTCATCTCTGGCGTTTATAACAAATCAAACCATTTGAAAATTGAGCAAGTTAGAGTTATTTAAATAGTGCATGCACCATTGACACCAATGTTACGAAAGGGGGCAGCTGTCCGAAGTAAGATGGCCGCCGCCTAGGGATGTTCGTCCAATTGAAGAACAGCGCGGGTAAGGCATCTAGTGATATATATGATATCTATGGTCCAAATTCCCAAGTGCGGAAGTTGACCATGCCCATTTTGCACCTGCAGTGATGCGGACTTGGGGCAAGGGTATTACTCACAATCCATTGCTGCGTGGGAATTTTGAGAAGAAGGCGGAGCAATGACTCAAGTGCCTTTTCTGAAAAAATGTATTTTCAAGTGAAATACGTTCATTTTAAGACGATTAATCATATTTATTCATGTTTTAGACTAAGATATAAATGTGGACAGCAATTAATTGAAATTTAGTCAAATATTGTTTGTTTGAAAGTTGTTAATAAAGATTTTTAAAAAAGCACAAACAGCGACCGGCATCTCAGCATGCGTCGCGGTCGATGACGTAATGCTCACTGTCTCAATTCGGCAATTATTTGCACACTTGTGTACTACGCACTCGAAGCCTTACTGCGCACTTCCTCTAAGCGCACTTCACAGAAGGGTGTAGGGTGCAGTGCGAGTATTGAAATTGGGCCCCAGTTTCTGTTCAGTCTTGTGTTCATGTTAATTGGTCCCACCTGTCTCTCGTTTGCCTAATCACCCAGGTTCCCAGCTCCTCATGTATTTAAACCCTGTCATTCCTGTGTTGTCTCTTGGTTCATTGTTTCAGTCAGTCCTGTGTTAGTGCACTCAGTTCATTATTAAAGCCTTTAAAACTCCTCAGCAGCCTGCTTGTCTCTTCTCACCTGCGTTTGGATCCTCACCTGAGCTCCAAACTGTGACAAAGTTCAAACTGAGATCATCGCTTATTGAAAAATGATGGAGTTCTCTGCTTAGGTAAAATCTAGGAAATAATGTTATGTGTAATTGGACTTATTTGAACCTTCGAGCATGCTTTGGGTTGTCCATCAGCTTCTACAACACATTATCTGCTCAGTATCGGTTAAATTGAATGCACCGCGACAATGTTTGTGTTTGCCAATACTTATTAGTGTTGGTGGCCATCTTAAATATTTCTGATTGACTAAAAATAAGTGATCAGTACATGTGCACATATTGATTTGGTTCTGAAGTTTCATTAAAGTTCAACTTTTCCTCTTATTTTTAATACATTTGCATCTCTTCTGATTGGCTAACAGCAACATGACTCTACCACTGACTCTGTTTGCTCTGCAACGTTGATGTTTTATCTCCACAAATAACACAAGCCTGGAGGAGTTCTGCTGTGTGGTGGAGTTGCTAATGCTAACGGTTAGCTTCTACTAGTTGAGACGTTCTCTGCTGTTTCCTGGACGCTAAACCAACAACAGCCTTTCCCGTCATGAGTCAAGATGGGTGAGTCCATGAATGTTAAGTGACAGTGTGACGTAGATCTGAGGATTTTCTAATCCTAGAGTTTCACCGTCTATTTTCTATCAGAAGCTAATGCAGGAGGTAGGTGGAGGAGACTGTTTTCATGTTCAGCTTGCATGAAAAACTCAGAGTGACTGATTATAACCAGAAATAATATTTAAAAATGTTTTTTTTTAGTGAAGTTGATCTTTAAAGTCGCTTTAGAATTATTTTGATAATCTTTAAACACAGACAGGCTAAAAAATGATTTCCTGCCTTTTGTCAGTGAGCAACCCGGGGCCAAAATATCAGATATGTTTTCATTTTCTTTTCCATGTTCATTTATCTTATTTAGCTGCTTATCAAACTGATGTTTCTGTTACTTTCTCTATGTTTTACAGCAGTTATGAAATCCTGGACCTTTTATTTCCAGGTTAGTGACACTAACCTTAAAATATACCAAACATCGTTTCTAACTTCCTTTAGAAAAACAGGACCCAACGTGT
Source organism: Aphyosemion australe (assembly GCA_006937985.1). Lineage (NCBI taxonomy): Eukaryota > Metazoa > Chordata > Actinopteri > Cyprinodontiformes > Nothobranchiidae > Aphyosemion > Aphyosemion australe. The sequence goes on along the minus strand of SSNS01000280.1, from coordinate 110,950 downwards.
TAAAAACACTCACGTAAACATGAACAAAATATCTGGGGACTTCATCTTTTTTCTTTTTCACACCTATTCTCACATTAATCTCTCCTCTTGATGACATCGAGCCCTGAGACAGATATAAACGGATGCTGTTTCTCATCATCCCACGCTGCTAAGCTCCCCGTGGTCGTGATGTTTGATTTGTCTCTCTGGGACCCAAACACCAACTTGTTTGACCTTGTATTTGTGGAATTATTTGATGGATGTATTTCAGTTGCCCTTTTTTGAGTTATTATTCCGTAGGGTATTGTTCCAACCCTCCAGAGGATCAGTGTGTGCGTTTTGGCCAATCATAAGCAAGCATTGAAATCTCTTTTATTAGAGAGCAGATATTCCTGGCCTGGAACTCTGAGTTGACTACAAGTTTCCCAAAGCTTCTCTTTGGCAGAAGAATTATTTGTACTTTGACGTTAGCCATGGTACAACGGAAGAAAATCCCAAAGGTTTTATGTGCTTATTAATTTCTGTTCTAGTTTTTCACACAGCTACAACATTACAGCCTCTTGTCTACCATTATGTAGGAGTTTCTGGTGCTACCAGACTAACTCACTGGTACCGGAACAAGAACTCTCTTGGTAGTTCTGAGGTCTCTGGCCTGCACTCTGCTACCAGATCTTTTGTCTCCTGTGATTTTCATTTTCTGTGATGATGTCTTAAGTCTTGTCTCAAAATAAAAAAACAACTTTAAGGAAACTTATCCAATATCAGCACAGAAACCACATTTCTAATGTGATTTTACTGGTGATGGGCCTGAACACCAGAACGTCCTCACCACTCACCGTCTGTCAAAGTTTCAGTCTGGTTTTTCTTTTTAAGAAAGCCGTTGTAAAACATTTTGGGTTTTCTGGAAATCTTTCATTTGTCAATCTTTGAGGAAGCTAGAAACATAAAATTATCAGCGGCACCAAACATTATGATGTCATAGTAAAACATTTGGCTTTACGATTAGAGAATGATCAGATCATCCATCCATTTTCATCCGCTTATCCGGAGTCGGGTCGCGGGGGCAGCAGCTTAAGGAGGGAGGCCCAGACTTCCCTCTCTCTGATCAGATCAGACTTGCTAAAGTTCCATCTGTGCTGATGGAGGGTCACTTTAGCGTCAGAAGGACCCATCTAAGTTTATGTTTACTGATTTTTGCAGATGCAAAGTTACTGACAGTTTAACACAACATGCATATTTTTGGTCTGTGGGAGGAAACCAGAGTACCCATAGAAAACCTACACATGCAGACCACACCGTACTAGTTTATTTATAAAGAGCTTTTAACACGGCATTACAACTTACCAAAGGGCCGTGCATGAATAAAAACAACACAGGAAGAAATAAGCACACAAATTATAACAAGTATAAAAAACAAGGAGATTAAAAAGATCAAACAAGATGGAACCACTTGATACTAGATAGATTAAAAATTGAACATCCAAGATATAAGGAAGAATGGCAAAATGTGACTCTATGCTGAAGACAATTGAGCATGGAGAGAACATGATAACTCCATGCAGAAAGGTCACAGCTGGAGTTTGAACCTGCAACCTTCTTGGTGCGAGGCAACAGTGCTACCAACTGTGCCATCCCATTTTCATGAGCATGTCTTCCATGTCTCCATGTTTAAAAACAGAGATTAGGTAGATCATTGTAAGTCACAAAACTAGCTCAATCTAAGCTCTGCCAAGATTGATGTTTTAGCCGAATCAGTTCTGAAAGTTCAGTGTTGATCCAGGGGCTCTCACGCTTTCTATTCACATTTTACACCTCACACTTCACCTACAACACCAGCAGCTGTCATCTCCAGAAGTTTGATGCGCAATGTTTTCTCTACACAAAAACAGCATGAGATGATCAGTAAACAGTGTGAGGTAACCTGTATGCTACACACAAACACAAATCAGCAAAAAATGGTGGTGTTGCTGGACATTCTGCTCAGTTTTATGGCTTTTTGTCAGACTCTGAACCAGGAAATGGCTGCAGTGAGTGAAGCGGGAGGAAGATAGCTCGGGAGTGACCAGTGACTCCGCCCCCCTAGCCAATCAGCAGCCACAGTCGCACTGCTGGCTCGACTCAGCCTTGCCAGGGACCTAAACGGAGCAGGGACTAAAAATTGGGGCGAAAGTAGAGGGAAAATACTGAACCGTGCTCTTTGAAACTGTGGTCAGGCTGAGCTGCACCAATCAGAGTTACTCTGAGTAGAGCCCTTCGAAAACTAGCTTTAGTGGCAGATTGAGACATCCAAGATGGTCATTCATAGGTCATTCATTCCCACTGCAGTAACAGTGTATAACTCCATGGTTTAACTGTTACTGGTATTATCCTTGTACACGTTAACATCAGTGCAATACTCAATACCTGTGCAATACCCAGATGTACATTTGATGTAGATGTACATGAATTTGTTATTCTAATTGCTGAAGGTTACAATAATAGCCTACTCTCTTTGTGTATTTGCCTGTATTAGGTTTTCCTATTCTCTAAGTGCATGTGCTGCCTTAACAAGTGAATTTCTTCACTGTGGGATTAATAAAGTCTATTCTGTTCTATACAAAATAGAACAATGGTTATGTATTGTAACCCCAGATTCTATGAGTATAGCCGCAGCCTTTTAAGTGGCGTGCCTCACTGGTTCCGGTAGGTTCAAGAGTCTTTGGGAGACGGAGTGGCTAGCGCATTTTACATACCAGTGCAGGGCCATTGGTAGGTGGGCGTATGTCGAAAGCTCTTCAGTGACTAACTACCTGAGAATGTGGCTATCCAATAGTAGCCTTAAAGGGCTACGCCTATACTCATAGAATCTGGAGTTACAATACATAACCATCATTTTTGGCACTCAGACATCAATTCTGATTGCTTTACAGCTGGACAGAACATGGGAAGAAAAAATAATTTCAGATTTTCCTGTTGTGTGCAGTGTGTAGTATTTGCCATGTGGCCGGACACCAGACACTTTAGATCCAAATCTGTTATAGTCAATATCTGTGAAAATCAAACTCGGCACTCCAGGTTCAGGAACTAGAACTGAACCAGATGAGAGGTGATCTTCAGATGACAGGATTTAGTGTCTTGTTTCTTGATATTTGGACATCCTGCCTGTCATTGGCTAAAAGCAACACAACTCTACCACTGACTGTTGGCTTTGCAACGTTGATGTTTTATCTCCACAAATAACAAAAGCCTAAAAGAGTTTTACCATATTGTGGAGTTGCTAATTCTAACAGTTAGCTTCTACTAGCAGAGATGTCCTCTGCTCTCTCCTGGACGCTAAATCCACAACAGCCTTCCCTATCGTGAGCCAAGATGGGTGAGTCCATGAATGTTAGTTTTCAGAGTGATGTAGATCTAAGTAGCTTTTTCTAAACTGAGCCTTTCCCTGTTTATTTTCTATTAACGAGTGGATGAAGGAAATAGGGGTACAAGACTATTTTCAAGTTCAGCCTGCATGTTAAACTCAGCTCAGTGGCCTAGTGGTATGAGTGTCTGCCCTGGGACTGTGAGATCGGGGTTCAAATCCCATTTGGGTCATACCAAAGAGAAAATGGGACCCAATGCCTCCCTGCTTGACACTCAGCATGAATGGGTTCGATTGGTCGGTTAAACCAACAAATGGTTCCCAAGCATGGCTGTGTCTGCAGCCCACTGCCCCTTCAGGGGATGGGTCAAATGCAGAGAACAAATTTCACTCACACCAGTGTGTGTGACAACTAGTGGGACTTTAACTTTAAAGGGACACTTTGCAACTTTTTTATATTTTTAAATCATTTTCTTGAGCCAGTATGTGCTAAAATGACCCTTTACAAGGTTAACGAAAGGCCACCCAGCCCCTGTCGTCCCCTGTGGCCAGACTTCACAGTTGCTGGTCCGGTCTATTGGACTTAGAAAAATTCAGCTTGACCTACCTGGATCTGCAGTCTATTTCCAGCATGTTTCCTGCATCTTTTAGATTGTGAACACAGCTGACTTGTTTAATTTAGTGACGAATCACTCTCATAGAAACTAATGAAGGCTGAGGAGACATTTCAGCAGTTAGATTAAGGTCAAACGCACAGCGAGGAGATATGTTTTACTTTCGCTTTCGCCAACGAACACTAGGGGGTGCTAAAAACAAGCCAAAACTGACTAGTGTCCCTTTAAACTCAGAGTGACTGATCATATTTCAAAAAGAACAAGTATGATTATAAGTCATTACGCCCCCAGTGAGGAGGACTCTTGGGTTTCATGTGTGTAAGATAAAAACATTAACTGTGACAGAGCAACTCACATTAAAGAGCCATCTGAACAAACCACAAGTCTCTTTGTAAAATGTGATTCAGAGAGAGAAGAGAGGAGACCAGAATAGAAACATTTAATGGCTTTCATAAGATGATCCCACTAATACTCGGAAACCTCCATGAACTCAAGGGATCTTTTATAAAAGAGTGACTCAAACGAATGCATCTAGAACAATGTTAGAAAGATAAAGCAATGCAGAAAAATGTTATTGTTGTTTTCAAAAAAATGCTTATGCATTGTTCAGGTAAGTCATATTTATCTCATTTTGAGGCTCAGTGAAAATGAACTGTTTCTATTATTTCCTGATGATTAAAATGGGAAGAGGATGTACATACCTATTCCATGACTTGGTTTGGGCAACATACGAGGCTGATACAGGAAAAGATAACAGCTTGGATTATGAATCCTTCATCTGTTTACCACATGTTCAAAGGAAAATTTCTCCCATCTGTAATACACTTCATTTCAATGTGTATGACCTCGAAATTCTTTGGAATAATTGATCGTACGTTCTGTTTTTTGTGCATCAGAACAAATGAAATGCACTAGAATGATTAGTTTGTTCCAATCTGGAGAATATTTATGGGTGTAATAACATCCGATGGGGCCCATTTAGTGGATTGGTGTGTTCAGAAGATGCTGTGCATCATTTTGAAAGGCATGTTTTTATTAAAGTGCATGACTCTAGCAAGCTATAGTTACTGCAGCCCAGACGTCTCTGTGAGATAAAACCAAAATAAATTATTTCTCCTTTATTAGATAGATTTATTAGTGTTTTTATTTATTTACATGTCAATCATTTGTTTGTTGTATGTTTAAATACAATATGCACTGCAGTGTAATAACAGGTGTTCAAAATTGGAGCTTTATTCAGTAATTAAAAGTTAAAAATTCGGGATCAAACCCACAAACATCTGATTACAAGATGAGCGTCTAACCTCTGGGCCACAGCAACACTTACTAACATGCTCATAAAATAACCCATAAGATATGTAGCTTGCTCTTTTCAGGTTTTGGTTAACACCATACACGCTATCCAGAACCGAGCTGTCTGTGAACCGCAGATTGATAAAAATTTTAAAAATAGTCGCGGTCTCACAGTAGAACCGTCCAAGAGAAAAAAATGGAACTGACAATACTGTTCTGAAAGTGCAGCCCTAAAAGTAAAACTGACGACAAATGAACAGTTTCATCATGTTTGATATTAACCTAAGGTTTAGGTTAGCTAAAGCGCTAGCTAGTGTTTATTATTCAGCATGCTGATTACCGATTGGATGGGACAGATTTCCCAGCATGCCACACTCTTTTTTAAATGTTGAAAATAATCTAAATTCATTAATTATCCATCCATCCATCCATCCATCCATCCATCCATCCATCCATCCATCCATCCATCCATCCATCCATCCATCCATCCATCCATCCATCCATCCATCCATCCATCCATCCATCCATCCATTATCCTCTGCTTATCCGGAGTCGAGTCACGGGGGCAGCAGCCTAAGCAGAGAGGCCCAGACTTCCCTCTCCCCAACCCCTTGGGCCAGCTCCTCAGGGGGACTCCTAAGCCATTCCCTGGTCAGCTGAGAAACAAAGTCCCTCCAGCATGTCCTGGGTCTTCCCATGGGTCTCCTCCTAGTTGGACGTGCCCAAAACACCTCACCAGGGAGGCGTACAGAAGGCACCCTAACCAGATGCCTGTGCCATCTCAACTGGCTTCTCTCGATGTGGAGGAGCAGCGGCTCTACTTCGAGCCCCTCCTGGAAGACCGAGTTTCTCACCCTACCTCTAAGGGAGAGGCCAGACACCCTGTGGAGAAAACTCATTTCGACCGCTTGTATCCCGATTGTATCCTTTCTGTCACTACCCAAAGCTTGTGGCCATAGGTGAGGGTTGGAATGTAGGTTGACTGGTAAATCGAGAGCTTCGCCTTCCAGCTCATATCTCTCTTCACCACGATAGACCGGTACCACGCCTGCAGATGCAGCAACAATCCGCCTATCAATCTCGCGCTCCATCTTTCCCTCACTCGTGAACAAGACCCTGAAATACACTCGGCTACGAACTGCTGGAGATCATGGTCTGATGAAGCCAACAGGACCACGTCATCTGCAAAAAACAGAGACCTGATCCTTAGGTCATCAAAACAGATCCCTTCACCACCTTGGCTGCGCCTAGAAATCCTGTCCATAAAAGTTATGAACAGAATTGGGGACAAAGGGCAGCCTTGGCGGAGTCCAACTTTCACCGGAAACGAACCCAATTTACTACTGGCAATGCAGACCAAGCTCTGAAACTGGTCATACAGGAACCTAACAGCCTGTATCAAGGGGCCTGGTACCCCATACTCCCGAAGTACCCCCCACAGGGCCCTCCGAAGGACACGGTTTAATGCCTTCTCCAAATCCACAAAACACATGTAGATTGGTTGGGCGAACTCCCACGCACCCTCCAGGACCCCCCTAAAGGTATAGAGCTGGTCCAGTGTTCCACGGCCAAAAGGAAATCCACATTGTTTCTCTTGGATTCGAGGTTCAACTATCCGATGGACCCTCCTCTCCAGAACCCATGAATAGACTTTACCAGGGAGGCTCAGGAGTGTGATCCCACTGCAGTTACAACACACCCTGCGGGCCCCTTTATAAATTGGGGGACCACCGCCCCGATCTGCCAATCTAGTGTAACTGCCCCCGATGTCCATTTTGCAGAGCTGCGTCAACCAACACAGCCCTACAACATCCAGAGCCTTAAGAAACTTTGGTCGGCTCTCATTCACCCCCAGGGCCCTGCCACCGAGGAGTTTTTAACCACTTTAGTGACCTCAGCACCAGAGACTGGCGAGTCCAACCTACAGTCCCCAGGCTCTGCTTCATCACTGGAAGATGGGATTAACCCTTTATAGGACACTCATTGAAGTAGTTTCAAATTTTAAATTTCAACGCCAGGGTGTTATTATGGTCTATAACAAAAGTATTTTTCTGTTGTTGCAATTTTCAAAAATATTTATTTTCATGGAGAAAATCAGAGAAAACAAAGTGCTCAAATATGGACGCTGGCCCTGTTACAGAAATCCCAAAATAAAAAACATGAACAAGTTAAAACAAACATTATTTTTAATAATGTAGATAATTATAAGACACTTTAGAATAATCTAGCTAATTTTAGAACTTTATATCATTGTAGAATAATACTGAATATATCACCATTATTAAACAATACAGTAAACTTTTATAAAAACAGATTACTGTGGAATATTTTTGAAAGTTATAGAACATTAAATGCCATTTCTGATTGAATAAAGATTATTAGAATATTTTAGAATATTATGTATTTGAGGATCTGCCTCAGCGTCATCTTCCTCCTCTTCATCACTGATGGTGAGACTCGCTGGCACAATAACTGTCCCCCTTTGTTTTTTATAGAAATCTTAGTTTAAAACTGAAAAATATATTTAATATTATAATAATTATTATTATTGTAACCATGATCATGAAGATTATGTCTAAAAAACAACAGAATTTTCCTAAAAATCTACATAATTTCTTTTACTTGTTCAGGGCGTATGATCAAATATGGCAGCTTTGATTTTCATGCTCTGATTTCACCAACTTCATTGAGTTTAACATTTACAACACATGTATCCTTATTTAGCACCACTAGTCAACCTTGTGATGTGAGAGTTTCATAAACCTAGCGTTGTTAGTTTTAGAGCTCCGACCGTAAACACGAGAGGAGACGAGCTCCAGGAAGGCAGTTTTCTGGTTTTTCAGGAACACCAATATTTGGTGCGTTGTAGCCCCGCCCTGATTGGTCGAACGGCGCCACGGTGCAAACTGTGACTAGCTTGATCTCTGATGATTGGTTGGGTGAAATTTCGTAATTCTAAGAGTCCGTGAAAAGGCACACCGACATCATTTATGATGTGAGTGGAAGTGTCTGAATATAGACGCTGGCCCTATAAAGGGGGATTGAGAAGGTCTTGACAGTACTCCGCCCACCGATCCACTACGCCCCAAGTCGAGATCAGCAGCACACCGTCCCCATTATAAAAAGTGTTGGTAGCGCTCTGCATTCTCCTCCTGAGGTGCCGGATGGTGGATCAGAATCTCCTCAAGGCTGTCTTGCTCAATGGTCTCACCAAACTCCTCTCACGCCCAGGTATTTGCATCTGCGACCACCCGAGCCGCATTACGCTTGGACTGCCGATACCTATCAGCTGCCTCTGGAGTCCCACAGGCCAAAAGGACCAGATAGGACTCTTTCTTTAGCTTGACAGTCCTAACTGGCGGCATCAACGACCCAGCGGCTGCAGCTCCGGTCACCTGCCTTGATAATGGAAGCATGGAATATGGCCCACTCAGACTCAATGTCCCCCGCCTCCCCTGTTACGTGTTCGAAGTTCTGTCAGAGGCAGGAATTGAGGTTCCTTCTGACAGGAGACTTCGCCAGACATTCCCAGCACACCCTCACAATACATTTAGGCCTGCTAGGTCTAACCGGCATCCTCCCCCACCATCAAAGCCAACTCACCAGCAGGTAAAGGTCATTTGACACTATCAAAGAACAATCTCTCACCTCTAAGAATGTGAGGTGAACACAAGCTAATCTAAGAGAATTCATGAAAAGTTCTCATCTACATGGTTAAAGTCAACGTTTTTCATGAATCTTCTTCCTCAAAGTTTTGTCACCGGTCAACGACTACAAGTGCTCTGTATCCAACGCTTAACATGAGTAGAAATAGGCCTTAATGCGCACTCAATATGGAGAAACGCTGTTTTTGATTGATTTAATTGTAGTACTTCATAGATAAGTTTTTTGTCCTACATCAGAAGAACAGTTGCCTTTCATGTCATAATACTAAAAGAGTAAGATAACTTTTCTTTAGCTTTTTTTACACTAGCTTTCAGTGTTATCATGTTTCTCCTTTAAAATGAGTCAAAAGAGAGACTGAATAGGAAAGCGGCATGCGATTCAAGTCTAGATAAGATGGAAACACCTATCCAACTTCTTTTGTAAATGCATTTGCAAATAAAGAGCCTCCAGGGAGACTTATAGTTCTGGCGGCACTATGTAATTATTTTAACAAATTTGAGGTTGTTGATTACTCTTTATTGACACAGCAAAGGTTATTTTCCAGCCAAAATTCTTTAGGGTGTTGACACAATGTCAGCTCATTGTAAAAAAGTATGGAAGCTCTTATGTAGTTCATTTATTAGTTTCTGATTGTAATAACAGCACACCAGATGGTCTGATCAAACCTACAGCAGTTTTCGTGTGGGGGCGAGGTGCTGACCAACGTTCCCTTGGAGAGGAAACACGATTGCACAGAAATGGGATCTTCTCCAGAAATAAAAGGCTGAAGTTAAGTGATTCACCAACAAGTAGAGCTGAAGAGGCCTGAAAGCAGCATTCAGGAGCCACTGAGTCACACTGTGTGGAGGGGTGACCTTAGATCAGATGACGGGGGCTGGAGTTGTACTGCACTCTCTCTCTGCTCCGAGGTGACGTTGAACAAGGACTCTAAAGGCTCCCTTGTCCGTGCATTTCATCTGCCCATCTATCCTCTCAGCTCCCCAGCACAGGTGGACAAGCATTTGGATCATCCCTCACTTGCTCTGACTACTGAGCCTTTACATTTCCAAAGCTTAGTAAGTAGTTTCCAACAAACCAGACAACTAGATTTTTCTAATAACAGATGAGTCTATGCTTTCCACACACAGACGTTTAACATGCACCTGCACTCTTACTATTGACTGCTTTTTGACTGCTGTGTGCCTAAATAATGACATCATTTATTTATGTGTTACTACATGACACAAGGACAGGTGGATGATCCTCCAGACTTTCAGATCAAAAGATTTTGTTTAATTTAACACAAAATTCCTTTTTTTTTATTCATACTATTTTTTTACTTTTTTGTCACATGTGCAAATTATTATTGATAGGAATTTAAATAGTTCTTATTTCTTGAAGCATCAGTTTGAGGAAGAACAGATTACTTCTGATTGAACTGGCTAACCATGGAATTCTACGTAAATTAATGTGTGATGCTAGCTTAGGGGCAGCAGCAGCTCAGGAGGTAGAGCAGGTTGTCCAGTAATCGGAGGGTTGTAGGATCAATCCCGGCTCCTGGCAGTGGATTCTGCTGTTGTGTCCTTGGGCAAGACACTTAACCCCCCTTGCCTGTTGGTGGTGGTCGGAGGGACCGGTGGCGCCTGTGCCCCAGGGCAGCTGTGGCTACATTGTAGCTCATCACCACCAGTGTGTGAATGGATGAATGATACACTGTATTGTAAAGCGCTTTGGAGTCCTCTGACTCTGAAAGACGCTATACAGGTGGTGCGGGTCATTTGTCATAAGAAATCTAGACAAACTGTAGCAGTAACAAAAAGATTTTGATCTGCAGGTTGGTCTAAGTGTAGCCTCAGCAGGTCTACCATTGGCTCGGCTAAATTTAAACCGGGCCAATCACAGCGCTCTGTGTTTGTAGAGGGATGTTGGGTGGGCTTATGACCATTATGGCAGAGCTGTTTTTTACATTTTTTAAGGTAACTGTAACGGTTTGAAACGTCTTTGTTATTAACTTCAGATGATTTAGACTTCAGCTTTCCTTTGAGACATGAGCAGACAGAGGTACTTCTTCCTGTTCTACGGTGTGTGGCGGACTGCACCGTTGACTGATTTTCATAGCAATGAATATGTCACATTTTTTGCTGCTCTGATTGGTCCTAGCGCTGTCCAATTGCACGCGGAGACAGTTTGAAAGTAGATTCTGCCCCACGACTGAGCTCTGTCTGAGGGTCGTAGCCAGACTATATATTTACGTATATAGGATGGCTTTGTAGGCTACTGTGACCTCACCTACTTGGTCAAATTTCAAATATTAAGGTCAGTTTTATGTAGCAAACACTTGATTGAGCCCCTGTGAATTTATTTGAATTTGAGTGGTTTAAAAATGGAACAAATCCCATTTGAAGCTGTTCTCAAGGCAGGCCTAATCTCCTTCTCCAAACTGAGATAGTTCACAACAGGTGAGGTATTATTTATTAACATTTCTAAGGTGGTTATTTCTTCCCTGACATTGTGTCATCTGTTTATTTTGAAACATTCACACTACTGTCAGTTTTATTTTACTTGATTTTTTTTTGGCAGAAATCAAATTAGTTTCCAATGGAAGAATCCTAATACACACAAGTGCTACACATGCAGCCCTTCTGCTGGTTTCCACAGCTAATAACCCAATAATTCTATACACAGTGACCATGTAATGCAAATGACTTGGTCATCTTGGAAACATTGGTGTCAATTTTGGATTTTCAAAATTCCAACCGATTTCCACTGCAAAGGAATGACATGAATGTAAATAACCATTTAATCCAATTTAGAGCTGTATAAAGGTTATAGACCAGGATTTGTAGAAATGAAATTTTCTGGCACTTGAGCTTTCAGTTGGTGTGTATTTCTACTTTCACATAGTTATTTGTAAAAAAAAATTGTAAAATGACAAATCAACAAATCAGATATTAAAAAAAGGTTTAATGATTTTCCTAAGGTCCACAAATAAAATCAAAATTTATAAAATAAAACTAAAATTCTCTAGATAAGAGTGGGTCCAACATAATATAACACTGTCCATGTATGGGGACATTGGGTCTCAGGGTCTAACCCTAACCATAGTTCTGTGTTATTACCAAATTCAGGTTTAGTTTCAAGAACTTCATTAAAGATTTGTTCAGGTTCATATTTGAAATACCACATTACATGTCAGGCATTTTCAAGGATCCCCCCCCCCCCAAACTTTATTTCATTCATGCACACCAAAATCAATATACAAAACTAAATTACTAAAACCAAACTGAAAAGGGGACAGATAGAAGAAAACTTGTTATCTGCCCCTTTTAACTAAATTAACATTAATACAAATGTAACAGCTGTATAATAGTAAGTTAACTTAGAACAACTCCAATTAATAAGTAACGAAAAAAGGGGAAAAAAATAAAAAAATAACACAGAAAGAACAAGAATATATGCACACATACACACACATACGTACGTATATATACACATATGCATACAAACACTTTTTTTTTCACTCTTATGTAACAGATCTAGATAAGTTGAGCATTTTATTTTTAATCAGTTTTTTAAAGTAAATATTGTTTTTGCATTCTTGATTTCAGTAGTTAATTTATTCCATAATTTGACTCCATATATAGACACAACGCTCATTTACAAGTATCCTGTGCCTAGGTATTATATATAACTTGTATTCGAATCGATTTCAGCAGCAGTAAAAATTCTGCATTTCTGCTTTAAAAGCATATGTTAGATAATAAAAGACCCACGCCTATGTTTAGTGCCGCATAAGAACATGGCTCACATAGGGCTCTAACAGCTGACACATTACAGATTTACCTGGTTTCAGCCCTGAATTGTTAATTTGTGAAAGGCGACAGAACAAACATCCATTTAGACAGCAGGTAAAACCTGTCTGTCAGTAAGAGAAAACACAACATGACACTGAGTAAAGCCAGGAAAAACGAGAGAAAAAACTTCCTCCAAATGAAAAACTAGTAATAGTATATCGACTGCACAGACGGATGGTATCACCTACAAGACCAGTTTCAGTCTAACCGTGTTTAATCATGTCCTAGAAAAAAACCCAGCAGACATCAGCGGCTGGCATGCATGTTTTTTATTTTCTACATCGTGACATTTGATTAAGCCTCAGAAAACCCTTCTGGGCCTCATTTTATCTATAAATACGGGTATAATAACGATTCCATTAGTGGGTTCTTTTGGAACAGGAGCTTTAACTTTGACCTTGAATAATAACAAATTAAAATGTATTTACTGTGGTAAAGAACTGTTGTCTGTTCTTTTTCAAAACCCAGTGCAAACACTAAAAACATCAAGCATCGTTGTGGTATTCAAGCGATTTGGATGTTTGTTTTTGTGAACACAATGTTAATTCTCTCTGGTCTCCCTGCAATCTTTCCCTCTTTGTTTTGCTCGTTTATCTTTTTCCTCCTCTGGACCACAGATTTGAACCAGGAAAACTCACTGAGGTGGTCGGAAAAGTACTCCGATCTTTGTGTATTTATATCTAAATGTGATCAGAGGACATTGGAGGTGAATGTCAGCCGTCTAAAAGTCAGACGCAACAGCTGTGGTGGAACAAAACAAGCCTGTGAAAAACAAGAATCGGAGCACTTGACTTGCTGCTACTGCAGGTGTAAATATTTCTGACGGTGGCGGTGAAGGTTGAGGATAATTACAGGTTATTCTCTGTAACCCGTCTACCTTCTATCGTCAGGAATTAATCTGCAGTGATGACAAACGGAGGATCATTCGTTTGCAGAAACAAACCAGTTAGCACCGAAAAACAGATGAGTGCAGATCCTCTCTTGTCTCTTACTGTCTCGCCCCCCCCCACCCCCCACCCCCACATAACCTCCTATCTCCACCTGTCTCCTCCTCTTCCGCAGCTCCAGTGCGTCTGAGGGGGGCCTTCTCAATTTCCCTCCTGCCCAGAAAAATCAATATTGGGAGGTGGCCTGAAAGACCTTTCACAGGAGTATTACAGAACAGCCCGGCACTCCGATAAGCCTCCTGTTACGTCCTCACGGGACGGGGCTGGCCAGGCCCACGCTCCCCACCCGAAGGGGGGGGGGCATTCTGCTCTGGCCGTAGGGAAGAGCGCCATAAAGGGCAAGACGTGGATCACAGGTCTATTGGTGTGGGCTATTAGTAACCCTAGAGCCCCTGAACTGTGACTGTGGTCCTGTACTGATTCCCACACACACACACACACACACACACACACACTGAGTGGGAGGGAGCATGTACAATAAAGATAGTTTATGACGAGAAAGAGCTTTGTCATGCATTCAAGAGAGTGGATAATGTGCCTTTTTTGGTGGTTTTGTTGTTAATGTATGCACCAAGACCAAGAGAGTGAAGAGCAGGACTCCCAGCTCAGGGTTATCCTGGCCCCTCATGCACGCACACACACACACACACACACACACACACACACACACACACACACACACACACACACACACACACACACACACACACATTCCCGGCTTGTTCATCAACACACCTGCACTGAATCGCAGAAGTCACACCCGCATACCGGCTTCAAATTATGATTCATTGTGAAAATGTGAGAAAAAATCAGCACGGAAAAGCAGCCAAGTACTCCGTTTGACGCATGCTGACACATGTAGCTAAAGTTGTTGAGAGAAAAGTTACAAAATACAGTTTTCTGCATCACAACAACAGATCACTGAATCGGTCTCCTGCCAGATGCTCTAATGTAGCTTTTTGAACGGAAGCCATGATAACCCGAGGCTTTCTTTGTAAAACCTCTTCCTGCTACTGTTCATTTAAACATTTTATTTATTGGCTTCTGAAGAGAGATGCATCATGTGGCTTTGTTCCTGCATTTAGCCTCATATTTACCTGAAAAATGAGAATAGTCAAAAGCTTCTGGAAACGTTGATGTGACGTGTGTGTGTGTGTGTGTGTGTGTCTTGCTTTGAGCTTGAAAGGAGAAATCACAACATCAAATCAACAGGATGTGAAAGAGGTGATGAAAAACGTTTTTCTTTCAGTAGCCTCATAAATGATGTGTTCCTTCTTACTGCTAACCTGGTTCCTGAGTTTATTCTGTGGCATGTCAGAGCCTGTCAGGGCTGTGACAATGTTGCCTTTCAATGACACAGAATCACAAAGCAGAGCAGAAATGAACTTCATGACTTTCCATTTTCAGCTTTCTTCATGCCTTTGATAAAAACATTAGAATTAAAAGGATAGGTTGTTTTTTTCTGTTAATGTGTCTGGGCAACACTTTATTTATAAAGCAATAATAAAAACAACACTGTGTACCAAAGTGCTGTACAAAAAAAATACATAAAAGAGGATAAGAAGCAATACAGAGGCACCAAGACAATACAAGTCACAATAAAGTCAAATAAAAGCAACAGAGAAAAGGTGAGTTCAGGTGAGATTTAAACACCATGAGTGATTCAGTCTCATGGTACCTCATTCCTCAACCTGGAACCAATTATTGACAAAACTCTGGTAACAGTTTACAATAAGGGTCCATTTATTAATGTTACTTAGTGCATTAATAAACAAAGGATCCCTTTAATAACGTTCCTGATATTGTTAACTATTAAGTGACCTTAAGGTTAGGACAAATGGACAGGGTGTGTGTCTGCTTAGTAATGAAATTTTGCATTACTTAATATTAACATTAATATTAAGATGTTAATACTTTATTTAATAGTTTATTAATGCTTAATAATGCACTAAGTAACGTGAATAAAGGGACCCTTATTGTAAAGTGTTACTAAAGCTCGATCTCCTCGATTTTTGCGTTTGGTCAGAGGAACCACAAGCAGCCCACGCTCAGCCGATTGAAGACACCGGTAGTGCGGCGCAAATTAAAAACAAATGACAAAAATTTAAAACCAATTCAACCAGTACAAGATCGGGAGCCAATGAAAGGCAGATGAGAATGGTGAAATATGGTCTGAGTACCAGTTAAAAGACACGTTGCAGCATTCTGGACCAGCTGTAGGCGTGAAATAAATTGTTTTTACACAAAACGACTTACGAACAAGGATGTAACAAAGCAGATGCAAATTAAAGTCACAATCTGGAGCTTTCCCCCTTCAGGAAGTGTGTATGATTTTTTTGAAACCCATAAAAGGGACAGTACCTGTAGTGTGATTTATTGAAGGCAATATGTCATTTTTGTTTTTGCTAAGCCTGGGGCAGGCCTACAGCCATCCTGTTGAGCTCCGTGCAGCTTGAACTGAGCGCCACTCAGCATTAACCAATAGGGTTTGACATCTGCTTATGTACAGATGTCAATCACAGAGCGTACCAAGGCTGATATGGAGTTGGCAACATTTTCTGAATTATAGAAATTTGTGTTGATGCCTTGTTTTCCAACAAATTGAAATGACTTTAGATCATTTACACCTACATTCTTAGAATTTTGAAAAACTAGTTATCATACCTAAATTTTCCAGAGACATCTAAATACTCAAGCCGTAGCTGAGTAGAGTGATGTTGTCTGTAAAATCCACTAGCTCGTAGTTTTGGCAGGGAAGGCTTTCAGGCTGTTGCTACCAGTCTTCAGTTTCTCAGATTGTTATTTCTGGACACAAACTCGCGTTAAATCCCTTTTCCAAAGTGACTCCACTTGAACTGTTGTTTGTCCGACAGAGTGGTTTGCTCCTAATTATTTTCCAGAGCCGTTATCTGAACCAGAACTGATGGAGAAACATTTTATCACATCAGTCTTCGCCTGAGACAAAAGCACAACTGAAAACACATTTTTCACAAATAAAAAACAAGCCCCTTTTTGAACACACTTCCAAGCTGCATTCATGAGTGCATGAGGGACTTATCCATCAAGTGCACTCACACCAAGAGCCAACACACTGTGGTCCAAGTTCAGCTGGCGTTCAGTCACAAAAACAGAATAAGGTCTGGGTACTAAACTCTCCTCTTTGGTTTCATAGGTTTATGCAGCTGGGAGTTGTCTGAGGGGAAGGATGGGAAAGCGGAAGCTCCTGGCCACATGGAAGGAACCAGGGAGGTTATGAAAGCTGGTGTCAGGAGTGAGTCCTTGAGGCCATGTTTTTAAAAGTGGGAGAACCACTTTCTCTGGGACCATCAGGGGGAATTTGTCCATTTCCTGCACATCAGTGGCCTCGGTAAGAAGTAATCTATGGATACATGTCCCATGGAAGTCCCCATGTACTTTTGGATCCAATCAGCTGTGTAAGCAGCTCTTAAAATTCAATGGCCTAAACTTAAAATTTACAGCATAAAACACTTGAACCAAGGATTACATTAACAAACCCAACACCTTAAGTAAAGTTTATTTAAATAGCACTCTTCACAGAAAGCAAAATCACAAAGTGCTTCACAAAGAAAATCACATCAAAATTAAAACATGATTAAAAGACAACGTAAAAATGTTATAACGATTATTAAAAACCAAAAAAAAATCATAAAACAGATGAAAAGGTTATAATACAAATGAGAAAACAAAAAAGATTGAAGCAAAAGCAATTTTAAATTACATGGGTCTTTAGATGCTTTATAAAGATGTCCAACTTGTCAATACAACATAAGAATAAAGGAAGTTCATTCCAAAGTTGAGATGCAACAGACTGGAAAGAGCGATCACCTCAACTTTTATATCTGGTCTTTTACTAACTTTGCACATGGCTTCATATGGCCTGCTACCGGATTGCGTGTTAACCCTGAAGCCACAGCAACCTCTGACCAACAAATAGCCCTTGGATCCTTCCTAATCACTGGCCATGCCAGTAATGCCCTTACATCTATAAGAAAGACGTGTGGCTTCCACAATCCAGTGTGCTAATCTTTGACGAGACACTAACTTGCCTTTGTAGGCAGTGGCCCTAAAAACAAATAGCAAATAATTTTCTGAAACTAGCTGTTCCATCTCCATAGGCTCTTAGAGCTCGAACAGTTTAGCTTCTGCTCATCTGCTGAGGAAAATGGAAGTTGGTCTGATGCCAATAGCTCCACTGGGGAGCATCTATATGACCATGTCTCTCCTCTTTCCTTCCTCGTTCATTATATCCTCTGTTAATTAGTCTCTGTTACACCTGTGGGCGCTCCACACCTGTATGTGGGCAACTAATTGTTGAATTTTCACCTGCTCAATTTACTACCAGTTCAGCTCAGAACAAAGCACGAGCAGACAGTGATTCAGCGAGGCAGGCTCAAGCTGCGAGATTTCCATGTAGGAAATCATGCCCATTTATCAATATTTTATCAATATTGTGTTTAAACATAATACTGATAGTAAATGTAGCCAAAATAATTTAAATACAACGTTGAGGTCACGGAGAATCGAACCAGGTTCAGAACATGACAAAACAGCACCTTAGACCACAGCATTAACCACTACACTACAAAGAATAACTTGGAAATTGGAGAGAAGATGTAAATGATATCGACAATAAAGAGCGTCTTGGCGCAGTGTAGAACGCGCATGGGGATAATCTGTCCACAATTGGACACGCATATTTTACGTGTGCTATTTTCTCCCTCATGGTAGAGGTAAACTGGCAGCATGCCCTACAGCAGGGGTTCCCAAATTGGGGGTCGGGACCCCCAAGGGGGTCCCCCCAAGATTGCAGGGGGTCCCCACAATTTTGTCTTTGCTGAGGTTAGCAAGATTTTATTTGTAAAAATTACTTTTATAAAATCCCAATAACACCCTACCGTATAATCAGAACTCCATATAAAAGTTATAACTCTGTATGTCTGTATGAAGTTTGTAAATGATCGCATTTAATGTATGTATGTGTGAAGTAGTTGGGTTTGGGGGTCCTGGCTTGTCTTGGAAACGAGGAAGGGGGTCCTCAAAGAAATTGTTTTGGGAACCCCTGCCCTACAGAGACCAGGCTGTTATCTGCGGACTGGTCGAGCTCTGACTCCTGCGGTCAGATGCAATAGTAAACGGCTTTTGAATCTCCGAAAACACCCCAGTGAATTAAAAAGTAGGCTCATTTCTAACCTCGTCACTTCATTAATGGAATTTTAATGTTTGAAAAAGTTGTGGTTGATCAACTGATTTCTTTCCTGGAACTACACAACATGTTTGGTTAATTCCAATCTGTTTCATAAAGGAATTTAATATAAACTACTTTGCTTAAAGTTTCCAGTGACATCATGATGGCTGCAAACCCTGGGGAATTTACTATCTTAGTTTTGTTGAATATTTCTGCAGCCTTTGACGCTGTTGATCACAGCACCTTAATTAACAGACATGACTCAGTGGGGATCTCTGGAACTGTTCTAGACTGGTTCAGATTGTAGCTTTCTAACAGAAGTTTTGGTGTCTATAGATTCCACCAATCTGTTCTGCGGGATACCCCAAGGCTCTGTTTTTGGTCCACTCCTGTTTTTATTATATGTACACCCTCTTGGACAGATAATTGATTCTTTTCATAATGTCTCCTATCACTTATATGCAGATGACATTCAGCTGTACTGTTCCTTTAGTTCTATAAACTACTGCTCGAGTGCCTATCAGCTGTTACTAACTGGCTAGAAGATAACTTCCTTCAGTTAAACTCTGAAACGACTGAATGTCTGATCACTGCCCCTGAAAGCATGGTTCCTCTGATCAGTCAACAACTTGGTATTTTAGCTTCTGCCGTCAAGGTAAACTTGAGGAATTTGAGTGTTGCTTTTGACAAAACTGTTTATCATTTGAGAAATATCTCCAAACTGCGAAGGTTGGTGTCAAAACATGAACTTGAAATGGTTATCCATGCCTTTATCTCCTCTCGACCAAATACTGTAACACTAAAAAGCTCTTGACTGCCTTCAGTTGGTCCAGAACTCTGCAGAGAGGTTCCTAATTGGAGCAAACAGAAGAGCTCACATCACTCCTATTCTGACGTCTGTACTGGTAACCCATTAACTTTAAAATTAATTTTAGAATCCTGACTATAACTTTGGGGCTCTACATGATCAAGCTCCTCCTTATAGAACCCTTAAATGCTATTGTTTACATTCAGGTAACATCCAAACAACGCTAGAGGGCAAAAGGACCCTCTGCAGCCCCTATCCAGACCTGTATCTCTACGATTCCAGGTAACAAAATAAAACCTAGGGATTTAGATGTTACTATTTTAGATCATCATCATCATCATCATCATCATCATCATCACCTTTATTTATAACAGCACCTTACAGACATCTCATGCCACCAAAGTGCTGAACAAAACTAAAATAAAAAAACAGATAAAAACAAATACATATAAAACCAAAAAGTCATAAAATACTCGAAAATTAAACTAACAACACTAACACCCAGAAGTAAAAGCCAGGTTATAAAAATGGGTCTTCAACGCCTTCTTAAAAACCTCTACTGACGTGGAGAGCCGCACTGATAATGGAAGATCATTCCATAATTTCGGGCCTGCTACCGAAAAGGCCCTATCTCCTCTAGTTTTAAGTCGAGTGTCAGGGACCAAGAGCATCTGATGATTCTCAGAGCGGAGCGAGCGAGTAGGTACATATATTTGTACCAAGTCAGACAAGTATTCCGGCGCCAACCCATTCAATGCTTTAAAAACCAATAAAAGAATTTTAAAACGCACTCTAAAAGGAACCGGTAACCAATGCAGAGCTGCCAGGATGGGTGTCACATGATCATATTTCCTCTTTCCTTCTAGGAATCTTGCTGCGGCATTCTGTATCATCTAACACATCTTTATGCAGATGATTAAAAGTTACATCTCAAAGCTAAAGGTGTTTCGTGCAAATCTTCCAGATCCATTTAATGTGGGATTAACATGCCTGGACTTTACACAACTGAAGCAACAAAGGTGTAACTGGATCTCTTCTGTGTTGTGTGAGTCAATAATGAAGGATCATTGTAACACAGTTTGTCTTTGGAGATGAACAAATACTCTGTTTATTCTGATGAGCTCAGTAAACAGAAACACAAAGCGTACGACATTAGAGGCTGGGCCAATCTCAGGAGGGACATAAATAAATACATAAATAAATCATTTTTATATATTTGACACAAATAACAAGCTCAGTCAACACAAAACGAATCACATTAGAGGCTGCCTGCTCCAATTACAGAACATATTTTGTGTAATTGTGTAAAAATAAACTAATTTTCCCCGGTTACAAAGGCATATGTCATTAGATGACTATAACTTTTTCATGTCTGGACATGTGGGGCAGATATTTTACTTTTTTATTCTGTCATGAGACTTTGGCTCCGACAAACTCTAAAGCTGTTAACCATTGCCTTCTGTCTATTTTATCAGCTGAAAACCTGTAAAATTTTATGCTACTGTCCAGCCTACAGTGCTGCATGTGTTAACCATGCTGATCATTTTGCTGAGATTTAGCTCAATTTATTGACAACTGACAGATAATAACAACGGTGGTCAATTGGGGTGCACTGTCTTCTTGCCCCCCAGCCAGAAGCTGGGGGCGAGATCGTGAGCATGTGACATCACACGTCAAGGAGTCTATATTAATGAACTGTTAAAGCCTTATGCTTCGACCAGGGCCCTCAGGTCCACAAACCAGAATCTTCTAAATCCAAAGACCAGTTAGAAAAATCAAGGTCATCACTCTTTCCTGTTTGTTGCATCTTTGGAATGAACTCCCAATGGGGAACTGGCAACTTTTTAGTTCACCCAAACTTGGGTTTTTTAGGAAACAGGTGGAGCAAAAGCTTAGGAGGTAGAGCGGGATGTCCAGCAATCCGAGGATCAATCCCGGCTCCCAGCAGAGAATGCTGCTGTTGTGTCCTTGGCAAAGACACTTCACCCATCTTGCCTGCAGGTGGTGGTCGGAGGGACTGGTGGCGCCAGTGCTCGACAGCCTTGCTTCTGTCAGTGCACCCCAGGGTAGCTGTGACTGCATTGTAGTTCATCACCACCAGTGTGTGAATGTGTGTGTGCATGGGTGAATGATTGATTGTGTTGTAAAGCGCTTTAGGAGGTTCTAGGACTCTAGAAGGTGCTATATCAAATACAGGCCATTTTACGTGATTATCAAGTAAAACACTGAGAGATGTTGGAAGAACAATTTTGCTTTTCTTTTTTTTTTGGGCCAGGTATCCTCATTTGCATTCTCACCACTAATAACAGTTTATTGACTTCCTCATAGAGCAGCAATGGAAAACACCTAAATTCCAGTGCTCAAATTACAGGATGTACATACGATTAGGTGAAAATTGTTCCCAAGGTAATTATGTCCAACTGGTTTGATGGTAATACAAGCTGCAAAATGTTCTAAAGTTTTGTTAAAACTAGTGAAGAATTCACAGGCTTAATGCCAAAGAATAATGAGCTCCATGTATAAATATGAAAATATTTTAACGACAATGAATAATAAGGTTTTAGGCTACTTACTCTTTTTAAGGTGAGAGACAACACAAATAAACCAATTTGATTATGGAACAAATAAACATGGTAAATAAATGGTAAATGGCATGTATTTGATTTAGCGCCTTCTAAAGGTTTTACAACCCCCCAAGGTACTGTACAACACAACAAGTCATTCATTCATTCACACACAAATTCACATCCTGACACATAACTTTTTAGGTTGCCCAAGATTAGGGTTTTTTTAGAAACAGGTGGATTACAGAATTCTTAAAATACGCAGGGACCTGACCAGAAACCTGAGAAGCATTAACCCTTAATAGGGTTAATGCTTTTTTCAAACATAATTTGCTAATAAATGATTTAAAATCAGGCAATGTGACTTTCTGGATGTTTTTTTCTCGTTTTGTCATAGTTGAGGTATACCTATGATGAAAATTACAGGCCTCTCTCATCTTTTTAAGTGGGAGAACATAAGCTATTATAAATAACATTGAAAGACTTACGACTGAGGAGTTCTGATAAAGTATACCAGCGTAATTTAAAATTGGAAACAAATGCTGAGTTACAATGCGCTTCCTTACTATAAGGTCAAAACAATTGATAAATTGATTTAAAGATTTTAAACAATGCATTACTTTGAGAGATTTTTTGAATATGAGTTCTGAAAGACAAATCTGGCTCCATCCATACCCCTAAATCAGGGGTAGGGAACCCTGGTCCTGGATAGCCGCTATCCAGCATGTTTTAGAGGTTCCTTGTTTCAACACAGTTGATTCACCTGTTTAGCAGCTCATCAGGCTCTGCAGAAGCCTGTTAATCACCTGCTGATTAAAACCAGGTGTGTTGAAGCAGAGAAACCTCTAAAACGGGCTGGATAGCGGCTCTCCAGGACCAGGGTTCCCTACCTCTGCCCTAAATATTTGATTTTATCAGATGAGTGCAATTGTGAAAAGTGTAAGTTGAGATCCATATTTCCAACAGAGCTAGATGTATTTATTGAGAAGAAGTTTATTTTGAGCTAACCAATGCTGTACTTTGTTGAAATTAAACTGAAGGGTCTCCTTGTTTGGCTTATAGCAATATAAAATTGCATCATCGGCATACAGGTGAACCAAACAAGAAGCTCAACACAGCGGCAGTTCATTAATAAAATGTCATCCATCCATTCTCTTCCGCTTATCCAGACTAAGGAGGGAGGCCCATACTTGGGCCAGCTCTTCCGGGGGTTTCCCAAGGGATTCCCTGGCCAGCCGAGAGACATAGTCCCTCCAGCGTGTCCTGGGTCTTCCTTTGGTTCTCCTCCTGGTTGGACGTGCCTGGAAAACCTCACCAGGGAGGCATCCTGACTAGATGCCTAAGCCACCTGAACTTGCTCATCTACTCTGAGCCCCTCACGGATGACCAAGCTTCTCACCCTATCTCTAAGGGAGAGCCCAGCAACCCTGCGGAGAAAATAATTTCTGCTGCTTGTATCCGTGATGTCATTCTTTCGGTCACTACCCAAAGCTCGTGACCATAAGTGAGGGTAGGAACGTAAATCGAGAGCTTCGCCTTCCGGCTCAGATCTTTCTTCATCATGACATACTGGTACAACGCCCGCATGACTTCAGATGCAGCACCAATCCGCCTAGGCGGATTAATAAAAAGTGAAAATAATCTGAGTTTTGGCAACAGATGTGTTCTGAGGGTTCGATCTGAACCAGTGAGGCATAGACTACACCCAGCTTCACCTTTAACCCAATAGCGAGGCCTTTTAGGGTTAAGCCTATATGAAATATAATGATGGTTATGTATTGCAACCCCAGATGATATGAATATAGGCATAGCCCTTTAAGGCGGCGGGCCTCTTCAGTAAGTGGCTAACCAAGATTTGGGTTACCCAATAGCGAGGCCTTAAAGTAGCTCTCCGGAGTATTTCTTTTATCTGACGGCACCATCTAGTGGCTGACAAGCATATCGCACCTATAGTCGGGTCGACTCGGAAATTTAAGATGGCAACTGCATGTTTCTTGTTTATGAATGTGCTTCTGTAGCCAACAAACAGAGCTAAAACACGTTGTTTTACAATTATTATTCTCATGTCATGTTGTGTTTTCATATATTTATATTTTAAAGACTTACTTGTCTGTGAAAAGTTCATCAACGCTGCATCAACCGAGGTGCTTCCTTAAATTTGAAGCGCGTAAGCGATAGTCTAAAACTATTGGTTAGTTCTGATTGGCGCTCAGTTTCATATTGCATGGATTTTACGGGGCAGGGGGCGCGCTTAGCAAAAAAAAAAAAGAGACGTATCACTTACATTATATCACACTACATGATAAGACAATCACTTTTACAGATTTCTGAAAAATCATACATAATTCCTGAAAGGGGAAAACTCCGGATTGCTGCTTTAAATGGCTACGCCTATAGAATCTGGGGTTACAATACGTAACCATTGTTCTGCTTACGTGTGCTTACTTTTTAAAGCACCACCAAAAATGAAAGTGAGATTAGCCCCAGAAAGAGAGGAAGGGAACAAAAAAATCACAAAATGTTTTAATAGTATTAGCTTTTGTTCCATTCTTTGTTTTTGTGATCATTTGGAGCTAAAATATGAAATATAAAAAAATAAAAATAAACTTAACAGTCCTGTATAAAACTCTGTGTCATTAAAAAATTAAAAACTTTAGGAGAGCCGCACCTGAGGAGAAATGACTGAAAACATCCTGTACAGGGTATCAAACTGAAAACACTTGGTTACCATGGATTTTCTTCATTCAATCTGCATCTCACATCATTCAGAAAAGTTTTGTGGCCACTCAAAGTAGTCCACTGTACATGTCACATTCCTCTACTCATTCAGTCCCCCCCCCCCCACACACACACATACATAAAGCAGTTTTACTGCCCTCCGCCCCTTCTCCTGACACACACACACACACACTGATACTGAAAATGGGGGTTGTCATCTAGCCCCAGGACACTTGGAGACGCTGACCGGAGGAGCTTGAGGTCAAATCACTGACCCCCTGATGAGCAGAATGAGCCCCAGAGCAGCAACCAAATATTTCTTGAGACTCCACTTGTGTCTTTTGACACATAATGGTAACTTAGAAAGAAGTGGCAAGGCTGCTTGTAAATATAAACCTAATCCCAGAAAATATTTGAATAATAACACAAACTGTGGAGAGATTGGATAATTTTTTTGATTTTGAACATAAAATCACATCCCAATTATCACCAAAGAAAAGAACAGCTTACCCAGTCCTGTCCCAATTGCTCATTTTACATTCTTAACCGCAATGAAAGATAAATTCTCAAAATAGTTAGTACAAATTCCAATGCCTGCCTTCCCAATACCTTACATTTATATCCCTTTATGTGTACATGTGTAAGTGTGCATGTATACGCATACCAACATAATTGACACTCAGTCACAATTTCACACATACCCTGATCTTCCTTGTTTTTTCTTTCACCTTCATTTTTCATACAAATTTTTTATGTATTCTTTAATTTTTATTTTAAATTATGCAATATTTTTGCTTTGCTTAATTTCTTCATCCAGGACATTCCACAAAGTAACACCACAAAGTGATATGCACATGCTTTTATGAGTGCTGTGAACGCATGGTTGTTTAAAATTAAGTTGTCCGCTCAGCTCGTAGCCTCCCTCTCTATTCTTAAATACATTTTGAATGTTTTTGGGCAGTCTGTTGCTTCTCGCTTTAGACATAACCTGTGCTGTTTTGAATTTTTACCAAATCCATAAATTTCATAAGTTGAGATTTAAGAAAACGTTGATTTGTATGTTAACAATACCCGACATTGTGTACTATCCTTATTGCCCTTTATTGCACTGTGCAGATTTTTTGTAGAGAACTTTTATATGTATTCCCCCAGACTTCAACACAGTAAACTAAATATGGCTGTATAAGTGTACAGTAAAGAATGAGTAGAGTTTTATTGTTTAATATATGCATTGTTTTTTACAAAATCCCTATTGTTTATTACACAAATTATTTAAATGGGGTTTCCAACAGAGCTTGTAGTTCAAAATTACACCTAAGAATTTGGTTTCATATACCCTCTTGGTTGATAATTATTAATTTTCAGATCAACATTTGACACTTTTTTTTTATTTCCAAACAACATAAACTTGAAAAATTGAAGGAAAAGTTATTTCTATCACACCAGCCTTTTAGTTTTTCAAATATATTCTGGACAGCCTCCAATGCTGCTTTAAATCCTCCAGAACAAAGAATGGTAGAGTCAACATACTTCAGTATACTGAATACTCTACGCAATTCATTAATATATAAAATAAACAGTTTGGAACCTAGTACTGAGCCTTGTGGGACACCACAGGTATTAACCAAACATGTTGATTTAGACAAACCAATTTGTACATATTTCTGCCTATTCTCCAGATAACGTATCAGCCAATTATTTACTTCCTCTCTCACTCCATATTTTTCCATTTTATGTAACAGTATAAGCTAATAATTTGATCTATTGTATCAAATGTCTTTTTCAAATCAATAAATACCCCCACTGCAAATTTTTTATTGTTAATGTATGCCGTCATATGTTCCACTAAGTCAATCATTGCCATGGGTATAGCTCATCGTTTCACTTCTTGTTCTTTTGGACCTTTCTGCTGCTTTCGACACTGTGGACCATAGCATTCTTCTCCATCGGCTTCACACCCAAGTTGGACTGACTGGGACCGTCTTTCAATGGTTCCTGTCATACCTCACTGGAAGAACTGAACATGTGGCTTTGGGGGAGCTACAGTCACCACCCCATAACATCACCTGTGGGGTGCCCCAGGGCTCAGTTCTTGGTCCAGTCCTTTTTACTATATACATGCTCCCACTAGGTTGCATTTTCAGGAAATTTGGGATATCATTCCATTCTTATGCTGATGACACACAGCTATATCTCAAAATTGATCCCACTACCTCTTCAGCCACACCATCTGCTCTCAGTGCATGCCTGGAGGAAACAAAGGCATGGATGTCTGATAACTTCCTCCAATTAAACAGCAGCAAAACAGAGGTTCTACTCATTGGTACTCCCCACAAGATCAAGTCATCCAACCTCAGTGATATCTCTATGTTAGGCAAGACCATCAGTCTTTCTCCATCTGTCACAAACCTTGGTGTCAAACTTGACCAACATTTATCATTTGAAAACCATGTTCGTCACCTTTCTAAAGTCTCCTTTTTCCACCTCAAAAATATAGCAAAACTTCGACCCTTTCTCTCCCAACCTGATGCTGAAAGGCTGATCCATGCCTTTGTTTCATCCAGGCTGGATTACTGTAATGCCCTCCTTGTTGGGATCTCTGGTGAATGCCTGCAGAAGCTTCAGCATATCCAGAACTGTGCTGCTAGGATTCTGACAAGGGGTCACAAGTATGACCATATCACACCGGTTCTTAAGTCTCTCCACTGGTTACCAATCCCTTACAGAATTCAGTATAAACTCTGCCTCCTTACTCATCAGTGTATCCATGGAAATGCTCCGGTCTATCTTAAAGAGCTCCTTACTCCACGCATCACTTCAAGAAATCTCCGCTCCAGCAACTCTCAATACCTTCAACAGCCCAGGACCAAACTTCACACCATGGGAGATCGGGCCTTTCAAGCTGCAGCTCCACGTTTGTGGAACGTGCTCCCAGAACCTCTGAGAGCTCCACAGAGTGTGGAGTGTTTTAAAAAACAGCTAAAAACATTTTTATTCAAACAGGCCTTTTAAATTATTTCATACTGTCGATGTTTAACTTGTTTTAAATGTTTTAAATGTTTTTAACTTGTTTAGTATTGTATGTATTAATGTTTGCTTGGGTTTTTAGATGACTTCAATTATGTTGTAGCACTTTGAGATTTCAGTGAAATGTAAAGTGCATTACAAATAAAATGTATTATTATTATTATTATTATTATTATTAGCTCTAGTTGATCTGAAACCATACTGACTTACCACTAAAAGGTTATTTTTTTCTACAAATCTATCTAGTCTTACCTAATTGGATCATTTAATCTTGGATAATTTGAACTTGCTTGTTAAATATTAGATTCAAAAGAAGAGTGAATGTTTTTCTAATATGTTTAAATGGATTTTTATATAAAAGATGTTTCCACAGTAACAGCTAACTAATTTCCTGATGAGAGGCTGAAGAACTGTCATTTTCTCTGAAAGTGTCATCGTTCATTTTTTGTGACGGCTTGGTGGTTCAATAATTAAACCTTTTTAAATAAAAGAATAAATTATGTCACCTTGTCCATGTTTCTTGTGCTCATGAACTGTAAATTATTATTAAATACAAAAACCTGCAGAGTGGCCACATAAAGCCAGCTTCGCACGGGATGGAAACTGTTGGTAACAATAATGAAGAGCATTCATGAGAGTTTCCAAAGTATCTAGAAACGTTCACAAGAGTTCCCAGTTTCCTAGTGAAATGCACAGGGCCTCATTGTTGTGTTGCTGAAATGTTAAACATGTTAAAAAAATGTGTAAGACAAATTTCCTCTCAAAACAGTCACTGAGTTGTCATATGAGTGTGAGGTGGCAAGAACGTTTGTTTAGCACGTTACAATGTTATGTCTAAATCTAGAATCCAATTCAAAGTTACACCTGAAATGCTGAAATCTAAAAAGAAAGAGAAAATAAATAGTTATGAAGTGTGCTTTAAAACAGAAAAAGCCTTCAAAAGAAAAAGAAATCTTACATCTGAGAGCCCGAGTTTATTATTCCAATTAGTAAAACAGTTGTTAATTTTTATATTATTTTGCAGAAACTCAATTTTTCTAAATTTTCTCAAATCCTTCTAAGTTTAGTTTTGACAAGTCAGAGAAGCAGCTTGTATGTGTTTCGACATGATTCCAGCTGAAGGTCTGCATATTTTCTTGCACTTTTTTGTCACCAACTATTCACTTGTATCCCATTTGGACTTTATTCCAAAGTCTACAGCGATCGTGCAGTCTGTCTTTAGCTGACGATCCTGTCTGGAATTTTAAATGAAATACCTAATCACAGATGTCTATCTGACTTATCTTGGTGCAGGGAGATGATGGATGACAAAAAGGTGTTTTTGGACGAGGCTCACTGTCCCGAGACGACGAGGAATTGCCAAACTCAGAGTCATCAGGCCTCAGGGTGAGGCAAATCAGTCTCATTTTCCATTGCGCATTTTGATTGTCAAGTCAAATACCTGGGTTTTTCCCTTTTTGCACTTGTTCTTCCTCCTTCTCTGTTCACTCTCCCCCCCGACTGCTCACAAATGTGGCAGTAAATCTCCCTCAGCGCCGCTAACTGCCTCCACATGTCTGTATATTGTTTTACAAAGCCTTCTGTAGGTAATTACACAGCACCGAGAGCTTTTTCTATGGTAATCCCATCAACACTTGTGTTCCTTGGTTCATCATTCACAGCCTTTGCTAACTTTAGCTGTAACGCCATTAGCTGGTGGGAAACAGTACAGCAGCGTGTCTTTGCACAGAGGTGGCCAGCTGCACTCAGATGACTTCTCCATGTTATCTCTCACGCATAAGTCATGCTGTTGGATGTCGGTTCCCTGTGACACAAAGATGCTTTTACAGTAATGGAGATGTTTCCTGATTTCTGCTAGTGAAGCCGAACTCGTGATTTTGTATTATGTTTTCTTGGCGTCCGCAAAACAACTGATAAACTAATTAAAAACGCAAACATTGAGCAAACTGGAGTCACTCTGTCTGAGGTTTTATCGGATGAAGAGTGATGGATAGAGTGTAGACTGAAGGTTTTTGAAAGCCAAACTTGGTTTACTACAAAGCAAAAGTTGTCATTTTCTCCAAGCAAATAATCACATCAAACTCTGACATGAGCTGATGTACTGAATTATATTTAGACATCTGCATCGTTTCTGTGACTTTAAAACCGTGCTTTTAAGATCTGAAAAGATTTACTCTCCCATGCATCTGCCATACACATGTAGCTTAGCTTACATAGATAATAAAGTTCACATCACAGAGTACCATTGGAGATGCATCTATTCTGCATCTTTGATTAAAAAAACAATACACAGATTCAGAGGTTTTCCAGACCACTTTTAGATCAATCACAGATGAGCTGACTCAATACATTTGTTCAAAACTAGATAATCAATTTTATCCCAGCATGACTGGACATCTTCCTTTGAGCTGCCGGTGATATCAGGAATGTTTTCCCAGGCTTCAGTGGCCCTGTGAATGCTCAGTGAGGTCAGATTGATGTGGAGGAAAGTCCACGACCATCAGCCCTCCTTTGTCTGTGTTAGCACTCATTATCTGACTGGAGCATGAATCTGTCACCACAAAGATAAGAAGCAGATGTTAAATCATGACTTCTTCTTGGTTATGTTAACACACCAGACGTACCAGGCCCAACATTTTACTTAGAATTGAAATGAAAACTTCCCATCAATCAAATACCAAAAGTCACAGGTCAGCACACTCCCTAAAAAGACAATATATTAGAGTACTTCATCAATGCTTCACTAAGGTGAAGCACACGTAAGGTCACTGAAATTGTTCAGGTATATAGGAGAATATTATAGGAGATTTTGGAACAATGTGTTGGTGCTACTCACATTTACTCCACAGATGTTATAAGTTATACCTTATAAAAGCTTTTAGTAGACCTAAATATGCAACACCAAATGTTATTTTATTAATTTTTTTTAAAATATTATTTCTGATTATAATCAATCACTCTTGAGTTTCTCATGCAGGCTGAACATGAAAATAGTCTCCTATACACCTATCTCCAGCATTAGCTTCTGATAGAAAATAGACAGTGAAAATCCTGGCAGATCTACGTCACACTGTCACTTAACATTCATGGACTCACCCATCTTGACTCACGACGGGGAAGGCTGTTGTTGGTTTAGCGTCCAGGAAACAGCAGAGAACGTCTCAGCTAGTAGAAGCTAACCGTTAGCATTAGCAACTCCACCACACAGCAGAACTCCTCCAGGCTTGTGTTATTTATGGAGGTAAAACATCAACGTTGCAGAGCAAACAGAATCAGTGGTAGAGTCGTGTTGCTGTTAGCCAATCAGAGGAGAGATGTCCAAATATCAGGAAACAAGACTCCAAATCCTGCCGCTCAGCTCAACTCTGATCTAACTTACTTCTTGTTCCTGAAACAGGTGCACCAGAGTTTTTTTTCTCCCAAGTACAACTGACAATGCATTCATTCCTACTAGAGACCACTGCAAATGCATTAAATATAAGTAAAGTACCACTTTAAAGGGGAGCGATGGGCTTTTCTACCCATGATCCTCACAAACAGATTAGATGGTAGGGATCAAATGGGTGCTTAAGTTGTATTTTCACCAAGTTGTTCCGCTTCTCTTACTTAGTGATAGCTTATTTGTAACATTAGGCTATAAAATAGTTACTTTTTTGCACCCATGCATTTACCACTTACCATTCTAGGCAGCAGCCCTTTGTGATCCACCACAGGAACAAGTGGGTAGAAAAATGGAAGGATTGCCGTATGAATGGATTCACCACATTATAGGCCAATGTAGACAGCTATAGTATGAATAGGTCAGTGTCAATTGTTGCACATTGGTCACAGAGCAAGTTAGGACATCAGCACAATGAAGTCACTGTTAACACCAGCACTAGAGATGTGCTACACTCTTCTTGCAGTGTGTGTTACTGCGAATAGAAATGGAGATTTATTAGACACAAATGTAATCGATTCGTTTTGATAACATTTCTTTGCTTTTAAGCAGTTTTGAAGTATATGTTTTAACGGTGAGGCATGAGGTAAACCCTCAACCCGCTTCTGTTCTTTTATCATGATGTTCAGAACACTCTCTGACAGCTTTAGTAGGCTCTGGGTCATGCTGTACTTCAGCCAGCTCATCATTTTACAGCTTTAACCACCTTTTGTGGGTGTAAGAAAGCCATCTGCCACAGGTCTGTACATTTTCACCTCTGCCCACTTCATGCTCACCTCCACTCACCACCACCTTGGCAGCCAAGCCAAGATAGATTATTTTAACTACAGAATTAGACGTTTGAAATGACTGGCTTATAACCGTGTCATAGAGTTTTAAACCCACCTCAGCACATCTATACAGACAGTCTAGGCCTGGTAAGTATATTTTACGCATCGTAACAACGCTGTTACTTTCATGTGTTGGGCAGGTTGGTGTTATAAATATATGTTACAGGAGTTAAGGCCGTTGAGGCAGATGGTTGTTCATCATGAGCCTGGTTCTGGTTCTGCTGGACGTGTATTCCTATTAAAGGTCATTCTTTTCCACAGTTGCCCACTGTACTGCGCTGCTCAGAATATGGATTTGCACCAAAGTCAAGATTCATACAATCTGCTGGTTCTTTTGTGTAGGGCGTATCTGGGGCATTATATTATCTACTGAATCAATATTTATTACAACTAATTTGAATTGACTGCAAACAACCTAAATCTGGATCAAATCTAAAGTGGACTTGAGTTTTGTTTAGTGCTATGAGATTACCTTTGTTGTGAACTGGTGCTTTATAACTACACTGACTTAAATGTAATACTGAATACACATCACTCACATGCATCAGGTCTATCCTTTCTTTCTTTATACCAGTCTAGCAGTCACTTTGTTCTAAGTTACCAGCTCCGTTGGCCTAGTAGTAGAGTGTCCGCCCCGGGACTGGGAGATCAGGGTTCGATTCCCGGTCGGGTCATACCAAAGACTTTGAAAAAATGGGACCCAATACCTCCTCGCTTGACACTCAGCACTAAGGGGTTGGATTGGGGGGTTAAACCACCAGATAGTTCCCGAGCACGGCCACAGCTGCAGCTCACCGCTCCCCACCATGGGGATGGGTCAAATGCGGAGATGTAATTTCACCATTGTGTGATGATGACTTGGTACTTTGACTTTTAACTTTAATTTACAATTATACTGTTGTTTAATTTGCTTTAATGTTATTTTAGGTAAAAGGGGCAGATATCATAAGTTTTCTGTCCTCTTTTCATCTTGGTTCTAGTAACTTAATGTTGTATATTGATTTTAATATGAATAAATGAAAATAATTTTTTTTAAAAGTTCATATTCAGGGTCATCAGGTGGGGTCTATCTTCTACTGGTCACTGGGTGAGAGGCGGGGTTCAGCAAATCAGTCTCTGGGGACAAAATTGGACTTCTTATTTCTAACAATGTAAGGCAAGGCAAGGCAGCTTTATTTACTTAGCATCTTTCATACACAGAGGAAATTCAATGTGCTTTCCAATTAGCAAGAATGGCAAGAACAATAAAATTAGCATGATAGCAGAATTAAAATACACACAAATTCAATTTAGATTTATAAATAAAAAAAGGACATACAGTGCAGAAGGTGCAGCATAAGAAACATTCATTCATAGGCTGATGAATACATGAAACTTTTCAATTTTGATTTAAAGTTTCTAGAGTTGGGGCTCATTTGAGGTCATGAGAAAGCTGATTCCATCTGTGTGCAGCATAGTAGCTAAAAGCAGCTTCACCCTGTTTGGTTCTGACCCGCGGTTCTACCAGCTGACTGCTTCCTAAGGATCTCAGAGCCCTGCTGGGTGGAGATACTGTAAGGAGACCCGACATGTATTTTGGCCCCATGCCATTGAGTAATTTATAAACTAGTAGAAGCACTTTGAAATGGATTCTGTAGTTTACTGGTAACCAGTGTAGAGCTTTAAGAACAGGAGTGATGTGCTCTGTTCTCTTGGTTCTTGTTAAGACTCTAGCAGCAGCATTCTGAAGAAGCTGCAGTTGCTTCACAGCTTTTTTGGGAAGACCAGACAGAAGACCATTGCAGTAGTCCAGCCTGCTGGAGATGAACACATGAATAAGTAAATAATGTAGAGAAAAACAACCATACATGGGCGCAGTACAGACACCAACAGATAATTTAGATCAGGGGTAGGGAACCCTGGTCCTGGAGAGACGCTATCCAGCATGTTTTAGAGGTTTCCCTGCTTCATCACATTTGATTCACCTGTTCAGCAGCTCATCAGGCTCTGCAGAAGCCTGTTAATCACCTGCTGATTAAAACCAGGTGTGTTGAAGCAGAGAAACCTCTAAAATATGCTGGATAGCGTCTCTCCAGGACCAGGGTTCCCTACCCCTGATTTAGATGAACCAGTTCCTCTTACATGTGCACTTTTGGGCTGTGGAAGGAAACCAGAGCACCTGGAGAAACCCCTCACATGCTCGGGTAGAACATGCAGACTCTCCAGCAGAGTTTTGGACCGTAGACATTGTTGACAGGCTTTGATCGTCCCATCATACTTCTAGCTGAACTTGATATAAATGATCTCACCAGGTTTGCTTAATTCTCAGCTGCATCGTTAGAATATTCTGCGACAATCCACCTGCAGCCTACAGGCTCGTGTAAAATTCTTTGGTACAACCCAGCAGTTTGAATGTTTGTCAGCTCATTACTCATAAACTATTAAACCACATGCTGTTACATGTGGTGGAGAGGTGTGGCCTACACGGGGAGCTGCTCTTCCTAATTCTATAAACTCATTTCTCAGCAGGATTTTGTTTATCTGCCATCTGAAAAATGCAGACGAAAAGTCTGATTTGATTGAACAGTGTGTTCTATTAGACGTAATTGATTCCAGATGATAAGACAAAAATATGATTTTGTTCATCTAGCGAGTCATCACACAGCCAATACTACACCATAATACTGATTAACATGTGTGCATTTAATAATCAGCTTTAATGATTTAAATCTAGAATAATAATCAAGTAACTCTGCAGAATGCTTGAGGAAGTTGACTGAAAAAACACAGAAGTTCAGTCCCCCTTAGGAACATATTAACAGTTCCGTCTTCACGGCAAATGTGCAAAATGTTCCGACAAAGCAACAACAAACCCAAGATTGTGCAAAACCGGGAGATATGTGTGTGTTGGCCAAGTGCTCCACCAGGTGTGAAGGCGTTCACGGAAATTAATTTGCATTCTGTGGATGTAGTCATCTGAGACGACAGAAACCTCACAAGCCAAGAAACATAAAGGATTTGTTTTCAAAGCGGAGATGTTTGCTTAATTACTTTATCAACCGAACATGTTGCACACTGTTTTTCTAAAACTTGTCAGTGTGATTTGAGGAAAATAAATCTGGCAAATTAGTAAGATTTTTCTAATCAATAGAAGAGTTCGAAAGATCCTCAAAACACATTTTTGGAGAAGACGAACATTTCTCAAACTGTGACTTGGAACGACAGCTCAAGCTTTGAAGTTTCACTCTTTTATTTCATTTTTATAATTTAGCCATAAATGCTTTTATTTATTTAGCACCTGGAAATTATGAGCATGTGGCAAACACACTCTAATGATCAAATGATGAGTGTTTTTGCTTTCTAATACAAAAAATGTGCAGAAATTAAAGTTGTCTATTTCTGCTTTAACGACTCGAGGTCGAGCTGCACTGGATGCATGCTCAACGTGATCTACAGCAGACAGGAACTTGAAACAAGGAGGCTATAAATCCATGCACAAAAACAAAACAAACCCCTTAATAACATTTGGATACATGTACTTTATTTATATTTCATATATGTTTACATTTGTACAAAAATACAGAATACAGTAGAGTTTTCACCCGGAATATCCACCGGGTAATAATTACATTTACTTTTTTGGCACCCCAACCTTTTTCCTGCCTAGAGCCGCTTTGATTCCCCCACTTAAGTGATGGATGGATCCATCATGCCCAAAAGAACTGTTCAGGAGGGCGGTTCTGCTCTCGTTTGGGTCCAACAACGACCCCATGGGGAACAGTGTTCAAGGGCATTCATGCTCCGGACCGATGCATGAATTATCTCAGCTCCCATACATTAGACATGTTTCCGGCTGTAGAATAGACAGGAAAGTGGGAGACCTTGGTGTTTATTCACAGCTTAGACCTGTTACAGCTCATTATATTTATAGACTATATATAAAAAAGCCTCTTTTGATTTATTTTGCCTTATGTGTTAGTTGGAGGCTAAACTAACCTGTTTCGGCGTCCGGGATACTGATAATGAAATAAAATCAGGTCTAAACTGTTATACATAGCATACTCTAATATTGTTTTAAAATGCATCTTTAAATATATATAACTGGCTAAAAGGTTAGAGGTTTCAGGACTTTACCACTGCGCTGAATTCTTGAGATTCTTTCTTAAAGTACTTGTACAAATGTGGCATGCTTCTGCAACAAAAACTCAAACTGCCATAGAGAGAATGGCACAGGTATTGTATTCACAAATTTTGTTAAAAAATGTTGTACTTTGTATAATTATCGTCATCTTGCAGTTATAAACAATACTTTTACGACACCAAAATATTCCAGCTCTTCAAGCTGAAAGGTACTGCCCATTAGAAATAAATGAACACCAATGTGGTATACTTTGTTTTAAACACATCTTCAACTTTGCACAATATACTCTTCTGTAAGAAAAACTCCCAGTATACAGCTCCGATTACACAGGAAACAAGCTGAAATGGTCCCTAAATGTTACACGACTATAAATGTAACGAGAATAGAAACGTTATAACCACCGTGATTTGTTCTGTTTTCACATATCAAAGCACTTTTATCAGAAAATGGTGTACCAACTTATGAGCGGTCACAGGCAAAGCCAGCTAGAGAAATGTAACCAAGAAAAAACACAGATGGGATCAGGTCTGAGAGTTTCCACGTTCTACTACCACAAGGATGCACGCATAGGCTGTGGACACACACACACACGCACACACACACACACGCACTTATCAAACAAGGCACAAAACTAAGGATGGACAAAATACAACAGTAAGACCACAAATCTGACCCATAAACAGATGGTCCTGTTACTGTCTGGTAGCTGTATGAAAGGAGAAGGTCACAGCCAGCGTGCCCTGTTCACACTTTATCACTCTGGTTATACTGGGTGACTGGATTTAACACCAGCTAGTTCAAAAAAACCCTTTGATATAATTTTATGAACATTGCTTTGCTTCAGCATACAGATGTTCTTAATATATTCTGAAAATGTCAGCTTTGCATCTTTACCCAATTATGCTTGGGATCAGATTTACAGTTGAGTCTCCAAATAAGCAGTTCCATTTGTTGTCTTACCTAATTTCACTTGAACAAGTGCTTGTTTATGTCCTGATGTCTTCATATACCAGAAGGATGGAACAATGTTTTATACAAGCTGCAGAACAGAACACATCTGGAGGATGTGGTTCTTTTATCTATCGAAAACGATGAAAGCGCCACAGAGTCTAGACTGCAATCTAATGGACTATAGCATGTGGAAGTCCCTAACTGATAAAGTCCATGAAGGTTGAACAGAAAAATTCACAGAGGAGGAAGTGACGGCAAAAATCAATGACAGCTGATAGAAACTGACTACTACAGCGATTCAAAGTCCAATAGCGTACTTTACAATAGCTAAAAATAGATAGTGATATAATGTTGCAATGCATTCTGGGAGGTAGCCCTAGACAAGCAGAGATGAATTTTGCATGGGTCTGAGTTAATGCAGTTATCTAAAACTTATAGTTTTGTCTCCTAAAGGTGTTCAAACAGGAGGGAACTAAGCACTAAGCAGCTGTTGGGGGGTTGAGTAAATCAGACTCTAGATACCCAGATCGGATGTTGAGGGGACATTTCTTTTATCGCTTTTCCAAAGCCGACAACATGAAACAGCTTTAAAGGGAACGGCTAAAGACAGACAAAGCAAAGCAGTGGCAGTATTTATGTGGAAAAGTGGATTTTCACAGTGTCAAGCAGATCAAGGGTAGCGCGAATATTTGTTCCATACATTATTGATGGTGGTAATGGTCCTACGCCCGAGAATGACGAGTCGATACTAGCAACGCTCACAGATGTGGATTTAAGCGTGGCCGAAAAAGGCTTTTGACCAGAGGTGGGTGGAGTGTAAAAAGTAGTGACACAAATAACAACCTAGGAGTAAAAAAGGTACTTTCAGAAAACTTGAACACTGTGAGTAATGAGTAAATGTTTGAGCATAAAAATTTGAATTTTGTTTCTGTTGATTTGTTTTTATTGACGTCCAAGCCCATGTTTTTTCAATTGGTAAATGCAGCAGCAGCACTTGGCATGGTGATGTCAACGGTAAAGTAGGCTCTTGAGTGATGGACGTCTGGGAGCCAACTGACCATTTATTCAAGTGAAAACAGGAAGGACTAAATCAGAACAGCATTTTTGGGGCTTCTTGTAAATTTGATCCCACATGATAACGGCTAAAGCCATGACCACCTGCATGTAGAACGTCTGTAAGCTGAAGCATGACCAAAGCTGATCATATGAAAGGATTCTTTATTCATTACTTTAATGGATTATGTAACTATTTTTTCCTGCCGTTTTCTTTCTATTTCACCCCTTTGTGATTCTCCTCTCAGTCATATTAGACCCGTTTTCTTTGAAGTGTTCTAGTCTGATCTCATCAGAGGGGGCTGGCGTCTGTTGTGACTGAGGAGCGAACACCCGCAGCTCTTCATGTCTTAGATCTGAGGGAGGTGTTAGGTTGACTCTGGGCTGAATATTGGTTATTGGAACTCAAAGAAAAGCCAAAAAAATCTGAACGATTTTTAAGCTTCTGCGTTAAAATCACTCTAAACTGTTAAAACCACACCGCTGTGATGGAGAATCTACTTTAAGTGCATGTTGTGGAGCAACTTTAAGGCAAATCTGAAATCTTGGTTTTGACGGCGTTACCCGGGTGATTTAATTTTATAAACATTACCATTCCTCTTCACTATTTTTGTCATACTGATAACTGTTCTGCGTCTATTCATCTGTGATTATTTTATTATGTGAGCACAATACTAACGCTGGACACAGGCGAAGTCAGCAGGAAGAGATTAGGAGGCAGATTTACTATGCAGGCAGTTCAGCATCTGGTCACAATTCATAAACAGCACCTGCATGAGTGCCCAAGTCCTGCAGGTGAGGTTCCAGAGCTGCTCTGATCTGCAAATCTCATTTCAGAACTCTGAGCAGCACAAATTAATCAAAAACAGACAGATCTGTTCATGATTATGAGCCTGTAAATGACTAAGCACACACGCAGCTTTTCTTTTTAAAAGCTACAACACAGGACAGACTCACCGACCCGTTCCTGTTCACTTCCTTTAAGATGCTGTGTCAGTTCAGGCTCATTAAAACGGATGTCTAACTGGTCTGTTTAGTTAGATAAACCCTTACATGCACATGAATGTCAGGACGTCACTCCTCCTTTTAACTACTTTCAAACATGTTGCACACACATGTGCAGAGAAGTCAATAAAGCCTAACACGTGGCCAAATAATAAAAAACATTTTGCACTTACCTAACTCAACTTTCATCGTGGTGTAAAATCCTGTAAACAGCGAGCATGCAAGCTAGCTGTGTCAGCATCATCACAGTTTGGTAATGTTTTATGTCCTGTATGTCTGAGATAATGAAGGTAAAAACAAAACGAGAAAAACAAGCGTCTAAACTTCAGCAACAGCAGGTTTCTGCTTGATTTCTAGTTAAATGTTTTATAGTTCCTCCAGAAAAGGAAGAATATGTGGATCTGACGGTTATTTTGAAAATACCGTTAAGAAGTCTGATCACATTTACACCAATGGAAAAGCTCAATCTTCATAGGTCCATCTTTTGCGTCAAGAGATCTGCATCACCCTTGCAGGACATAACAGTAACATCAGGTGCAGAAGGTGAGACAAAACTGTGGGAAACAAACTGTTAACCATGACCAGGTCATGTGGGTTGAAAAATGTATTATTTTGCTAATTTGATTATGGCATCAATTACGATTAAATTTTCCCCAAATTTTATTCACAATTTTGTCCCAAAGTTGCTCCAGATTTCTAACACTGAACACGGTTCCAGACGAGTCTCAGATGGACATAAGAAGTCTGACTTTCAACCATGTTCAAAGTTTCAGCAACATGACAGCAAAGCCCTTTGTTTTCTGTGAAAACATTAGGAAGATTGTAAGGGTTTGATTTGTTTAGGAGGCTGTTGTGGAAACTGTTTCCAACGGCCCAGTGGGAGTAAATCTGCCTCTAAAGCTCGTGAGCTAACAGACGCAACAGTGTGATTTTATCTGATCCCTTTACAGTCACAAATGTTCTCATGAATAAAAACTTCTTGGGGGATTTGTGAATTAGTGCTGCACAATATTAGAAAACATGCATTAGTACCATTGTTAACTCATTCACTGCCATTGACGACTATAGTCGTGATTTGTATTTTTTTACGGGGCGGGCGTCGGAGCGAGCCCCCGCACCGTGAGAACAAACATCACGTGTCTAAAGTGGATCTTCATCCATGTATGTCACACGTCACGTGATCAGGAAGCGGAAAATCAATGGCTTACGAGTTTGTTTTGAGCACCAGATTGTGAAAGAACGGATAACGCTAGAAATACGGTGATTCTTCCTGGTGTAAGAAGTGAGTCTACTCTTTCTTTTGGTAGTTTTGGCATTTATATGATCATAGAGCACAATGTTCTGTGACTCTTCAAAAATCGTAAAAACGCTCAAAAACGCTGGCAGTCAGGGGCTTTCTGATCAGAAAACGTCTGGCAGTCAATGAGTTAAACATGATAATGAGAAGAGTTGAGAAAAATCTAGATTTTTCATTATTTTCTTGTTTGTTATCACAAAACCTTTGTTGTGTTTTAGCATCTCAGCTACTATAAAGGTGTGGTTCACTCATTTAATCAACACATCTGTAGTGGTCTAATAGGAATGAATGCCTTGTAAGTCGTACTCTGGGGAAAAAAGCCCAGATGCGCCTGTTTCAGCACGGAGAATTCAGCTGGAGGAGAAAGTAGCTTCAGACGACAGGATTTGGAGTCTTATTTCCTCATATTTGGACATCTCTCCTCTGATTGGCTAACAGCAACACGACTCTACCACTGACTCTGTTTGCTCTGCAACGTTGATGTTTTATCTCCACTAATAACACAAGCCTGGAGGAGTTCTGCTGTGTGGTGGAGTTGCTAATGCTAACGGTTAGCTTCTACTAGCCGAGACGTTCTCTGCTGTTTCCTGGACGCTAAACCAACAACAGCCTTCCCCGTCGTGAGTCAAGATGGGTGAGTCCATGAATGTTCAGTGACAGTGTGACGTAGATCTGTCAGGATTTTCTAATCCTAGAGTTTCACCGTCTGTTTTCTATCAGAAGCTAATGCAGGAGATAGGTGGAGGAGACTATTTTCATGTTCAGCCTGCTTGAAAAACTCAGAGTGACTGATTATAATCAGAAATAATAATACAACTTTTTTTCAGTGTTCCACACCTTTAATCTAAAATCAAATTGGCCAAATCATTTTATTTATAAATACTTGGAATAAACCAAATCAAGCCTTTTCCCTGTTCCTAGGTATTCTGAATTGGTTGATAATTTGACAATGACAAAATTTTAAAAATATTGTGCAACCCATCCATCCATCCATCCATTTTCTCCCGCTTATCCGGAGTCGGGTCGCGGGGGCAGCAGCTTAAGGAGGGAAGCCCAGACCTCCCTCTCCCCAGCCACTTGGGCCAGCTCCTCCGGGGGAATCCCAAGGCGTTCCCAGGCCAGCCGAGAGACATAATCTCTCCAGCGTGTCCTGGGTCTTCCTTTGGGTCTCCTCCCGGTTGGACGTGCCCGGAAAACCTCACCAGGGAGGCGTCCAGGAGGCATCCTAATCAGATGCCCGAGCCACCTCAACTGGCTCCTCTCGATGTGGAGGAGCAGCGGGTCTACTCCGAGCCCCTCCCGGATGACCGAGCTCCTCACCCTATCTCTAAGGGAGAGCCCAGCCACCCTGCGAAGAAAACTCATTTCGGCCGCTTGTATCCGCAATCTCGTTCTTTCGGTCACTACCCAAAGCTCGTGACCATAGGTGAGGGTAGGAACGTAGATCGACCGGTAAATTGAGAGCTTCGCCTTTCGACTCAGCTCTCTCTTCACCACGACAGACCGGTACAACGCCCCCATCACTGCAGATGCAGCACCAATCCGCCTGTCGATCTCACGCTCCACCCTTCCCTCACTCGTGAACAAGACCCCGAGATACTTAAACTCCTCCACTTGGGGCAGGACCTCGTCCCTGACCTGGAGAAGGCATTCTACCCTTTTCCGACTCAAGACCATGGTCTCGGATTTAGAGGAGCTGATTCTCATCCCAGCTGCTTCACACCCGGCTGCGAACTGCTCCAGCGAAAGCCGGAGATCACGTTCTGACGAAGCCAACAGGACCACATCATCTGCAAAAAGCAGAGACCTGATCCTTAGGCCACCAAAACGG
Source organism: Aphyosemion australe (assembly GCA_006937985.1). NCBI lineage: Eukaryota > Metazoa > Chordata > Actinopteri > Cyprinodontiformes > Nothobranchiidae > Aphyosemion > Aphyosemion australe. The sequence continues at coordinate 68,429 of SSNS01000280.1, read as the reverse complement.
ATCCCCTCACCACCTTGGCTGCACCTAGAAATTCTGTCCATAAAAGTTATGAACAGAATCGGTGACAAAGGGCAGCCTTGGCGGAGTCCAACTCTCACCGGAAACGAGCCCGACTTACTGCCGGCAATGCGGACCAAGCTCTGACACTGGTCGTACAGGGACCTAACAGCCCGTATCAAGGGGCCTGGTACCCCATACTCCCAGAGTACCCCCCACAGGGCCCCCCGAGGGACGCGGTCGAACGCCTTCTCCAAATCCACAAAACACATGTAGATTGGTTGGGCGAACTCCCACGCACCCTCCAGGACCCCCCCAAGGGTATAGAGCTGGTCCAGTGTTCCACGGCCAGGACGAAAACCACATTGCTCCTCCTGAATCCGAGGTTCGACTATCCGACGGACCCTCCTCTCCAGAACCCCTGAATAGACCTTACCAGGGAGGCTCAGGAGTGTGATCCCCCTGTAGTTGGAACACACCCTGCGGTCCCCCTTTTTAAATAGGGGGACCACCACCCCGGTCTGCCAATCCAGTGGAACTGCCCCCGATGTCCACGCGATATTGCAGAGCCGCGTCAACCAACACAGCCCCACAGCATCCAGAGCCTTAAGGAAATCCGGGCGGATCTCATCCACCCCCGGAGCCTTGCCACCGAGGAGTTTTTTGACCACCTCAGTGACCTCAGCTCCAGAGATTGGAGAGCCCAACCCAAAATCCCCAGACTCTGCTTCCATCCTGGAAGACGTGCCGGTGGGATTGAGGAGGTCTTCGAAGTATTCGGCCCACCGATTCACAACGTCCCGAGTCGAGGTCAGCAGCACACCCTCCCCACTGTAAACAGTGTTGGTAGTGCACTGCTTTCCCCTCCTGAGACGCCGGATGGTGGACCAGAATCTCCTCGAAGCCGTACGGAAGTCTTGTTCCATGGTCTCACCGAACTCCTCCCACGCCCGGGTTTTTGCCTCTGCGACCACCCGAGCCGCATTCCGCTTGGACTGCCGGTACCTATCAGCTGCCTCCGGAGTCCCACAGGCCAAAAAGACCTGATAGGACTCTTTCTTCAGCTTGACAGCATCCCTAACCGCCGGTGTCCACCAGCGGGTTCGGGGATTGCCGCCACGACAGGCACCGGCCACCCTGCGGCCACAGCTACGGTCAGCCGCCTTGACAATGGAGTCACGGAACATGGTCCATTCGGACTCAATGTCCCCCGCCTCCCCCGGGACGTGTTCGAAGTTCTGTCGGAGGTGGGAATTGAAGCTCCTTCTGACAGGAGACTCTGCCAGACGTTCCCAGCAGACCCTCACAACACGTTTGGGTCTACCAGGTCTGACCGGCATCCTCCCCCACCATCGAAGCCAACTCACCACCAGGTAGTGGTCAGTTGACAGCTCCGCCCCTCTCTTTACCCGAGTGTCCAAGACATGCGGCCGCAGATCAGATGAAACGAAAACAAAATCGATCATCGACCTGCGGCCTAAGGTGTCCTGGTGCCAAGAGCACATATGGACACCTTTATGCTTGAACATGGTGTTTGTTATGGACAATCCATGACGAGCACAGAAGTCCAATAACAGAACACCACTCGGGTTCAGATCAGGGGGGCCGTTCCTCCCAACCACACCTCTCCAGGTCTCACTGTCGTTGCCCACGTGAGCATTGAAGTCCCCCAGCAGAACGAGGGAGTCACCCGAAGGAGCGCTTTCCAGCACCCCCTCCAGGGACTCCAAAAAGGGTGGGTAGTCTGAGCTGCAGTTTGGTGCATAAGCACAAACCACAGTCAGGACCCGTCCCCCCACCCGAAGACGGAGGGAGGCTACCCTCTCGCTCACCGGGGTAAACCCCAACGTACAGGCACCAAGATGGGGGGCAAGAAGTATGCCCACCCCTGCTCGGCGCCTCTCAGTGGGAGCAACTCCAGAGTGGTAGAGAGTCCAACCCCTCTCGAGGAAACTGGTTCCAGAGCCAGAGCCATGCGTTGAGGTGAGTCCAACTATATCTAGTCGGAACCTCTCAACCTCACACATCAACTCCAGCTCTTTCCTTTTCTTTATTGTGCAACCCTAAAAACAATAAATATCCAAGCATCATTTATGTGTCGCTCATCCAAAGTCAAGTTAACAGATCCAGGAGGGAAACAATATTATTCTTTCTGAATTTTTATTTTATTTATTCTTTTTTACAAACCATGCATTCTTTTAGAAATTAGAGTTGTTCCACTTTTATAATGAAGTGCCCATCAGCAGTCTCTCCAGTAACAAGCTATGCCTTGCAAAAAAAATAAGTATATATATATATGTATGTATATATATATATATATATATATGTGTGATAAGTAAAAAATAAAGGCATTGCTGAACTAATCTTTTCCTGCGGTAGGCCCATTCCTGTCTTCTATTCCTTTGCTTTGAATATTTCAAAATCCAAATCCACCCAATCCCTGATGCTGATAATTGGATTTCATGTCTGGTTTTAACAGTCTAGATCAGTGGTTCCTAATCCTGGTCCTGGAGGGCTGGTATCCAGCATGTTTTGGTTGTTTCTCTGCTCCAACACACCTGATTCAGTGATTAAATCTCCTGTGTGCAGCTCATCAAGCTCTGCAGAAGCCTGTTAATCAGGTGAAATCAGGTGTGTTGAAACAGTTTAAAGTAAAAGATGCTGGATGCCGGCCCTCCAGGACCAGGATTGAGAACCACTGGTCTAAATGTTTAGTTCGTTAAAGCAGCACGTTTCTTTTTTTTCACAAACGACTTGTACTTTTTTCTCCATTGAAATTCCTTTACACATTCTAAAAGACCCAGGTCGTCTGTCCAAACAGCAATCTCTAGGGAAGCATTTCCAGGTGGAGTGTGGTTTTAGGATTACAAAGTGTTAGTACACAGACTCTTCGGTAATTGTGACCCATTAGTGAAGGTGCCCTTAAATGATTGCTTAGAACCTTTCAGCTGTAGGAACAGCAGCAGCTGAGCGAAACCATCAATAAATAAATACATCATCAGCATACGCCCCTTTTGGGTACAAGCTTAAACCAGACAACGTGACTAAAGTTTGGAACCACCAAGCTTACCACTATAATTCCTTGGGAAAACTCAGGCTTAGAGGAGGCTGGAAAGCTGTTGATTAATATGAGGGTCATCAGAGGTAGTAAATCATGCCTCAGTTCGAATAAGAGATTACCGGCAACAGTCACTCTCAGACGTAGTATAGAAGTAGGCCCGAGCGTAGCGGGAGGCTGATAAATAAGCAGTTTTCCCCACAGGGTCAAAGAAGCAGCAGGTTCTGATGGATGAGCATTCGGAGCCGAAGGATACAGGCCTCAGAGGGGTGGTGGTGGGGTCACATGGGTGAAAGGTTATCTGCTAAATCATCGTCACTTTCAACAGCATTTGGGTTAACGTAGTCTTATAAGAAAGGCAAGTATCCAAACAGTTTCAGGTTGGATTGAACCACACAACTTCGTGGTAACGGCATTGGGATGAGGAAGTCCACCTCTGCCATTTCACCAGAGTTTTCAGCTGTGTTTGATTTTCGTCTTCGGACACCAACTGGAGCAAAGAGCAGAGCCCTGTGGGACAGAAGAATGAAGCTAAGAAAACGGGAAAGACATTTTCTTCCCTTGTAATTTAAAACAAGGAATCAAAAGTCTCACCAGATACGCTGATGGGTGGGACTTTACACTGTTTCAATGACGTTCAACACAATTCTGTAACATGACAGAAAATAAATGATTAGATCAACAAAAACATCAAGACTCACCAACATTATCAGGATTTTCTTGTTTGTCTGAGGTGTGGTCTGATTAATCACTCAATGCAGCTGAATGACACTAACGCTGATATAAAGAACTTCTATCATCACAACTTTCAAATTCCTACATTACTCACTTCCCTGGAAACGCTTTGATGCTCATCATGTGAAAGCAGTGTGACACTGAGTGGAACATCCAAGCTCGTTTCACTTCCTGCACAGATGTCTGGTTGATGTGCTGCACGCAGTTTTATCACAGCCAATGTTTCACTTTGATTACTGGAATTTGGTGGGACATAAAGTTTATTCTTCTCTAGCATTTCAATGCATGAATTACTCTGTTATGTGGATCATTCTTGTTCTTTGAATCTGCTGGCGCTCTGTTATCGTAACGCAGCATCGTGCCTCCGCGTGACTCAGAACTACAGCGGAGCACAGCCAGAGATCTGGGTGACACTGTTTGCTTTACCTGCTGGTAGATTTTGGCTCTCAAACCGGGAGGGCAACTCACAGCGAGAGGGTGAGAAATGAAATCTGGACATGAAAGAAACGCTCCGACACTGAACTGGCAGAGCAAAGTGTGTCTGTTTTCGTAAAGTTGATGAGATGAATGTTATAAAAACACAGTGGTGAAAAGCACCAAGTCTCTAAAATCAAAACATGAAGAAGAAAATTTCTGCTTTGAAGAGACAATTTATGTTATATAATATAAAATATTAATACTAATTAATATAAATGTAATTAAAGGTACCGTCTCAGATTTTTCTCTGGTACTTGAAATGCTCGTCACCTACGGCGGCTACCATTAAATTAAATGTTTTGTCCAGAAATACTTTTAATCGCCTCTGAGACATATACAATCCTGGGAAAAATCCAGCACTGGTCCCCCTTCTAAATGATTGGATCATGACCCCTCCATCAAACTGCACCTCTGACAGTCTCTGATACTGCTGCACACACCCTCTCTGCACGAAGCGCTCGTTCTCGACTCGGAGCAGCCAAATATGAAGCTAGCTTAGCTGCCTAGTGTCACTGATGGAATGTTTGGAGTTATTTTACATATTCTGGTTCTGTTCCGTTTGGAAACGTTTAGGTGACATAGTTATTGTCTGGGAATGCTGCTAAGTCTCAACTCTGCCTAGTTTTTCACCCTAAAAACGCCACACTATATATGCTAGCATACTAAATGGAGGGGCGGGGCATGAAGCAAGTTGGTTCTGGATATTTTGATCTTAGCAGTTCAACAGAGCTTTGTGCATGCTCATGTCTGTCACAAGCAGGTGTTTTACCATATTCTGCATTAGCCAGATCCTGAAGCAGGGGTCAGACCTATGAATTTTTTATTTATTTATTTATTTTAAATGGAGCTTGCTTGGATGGCTTTTTCCAAGAACAAATGTAGCATCTTTACGGAATTGAAATAAGTTAGGATCAATATTCTTTATTGTTGCACTAATACTGGCAATTAACGGTTACTGTGACAAAAGTTCCCGTTTTCCAAGATGTAATGCAAAATTTTCATGCTAATGTTGCACACCGCCCACCTCGGGAACATGGTCTTCCTGTTTTCTTTCTTTTCACACATTCATTAAGCTACAGATGAACTGATTACAGAATACATAAAGGTGTTTGTGACAATATGGTTGCTTTTTTTAAAACAACATATAATAATCCAACTGTGTGTGTGTCCTAAGCAGTTGCAATGGCTCCTTACCAAGCATGAGTAATGGATACGTAAGATGTGAGAAATGGTTGGCCGTCAACATAGGTCAGAGCAGAGCTGTATGATCCTGATTTTGCCTGTTGATCTGCATGATGCTTGTTTTTAAAGTTCAACTCTGGCTCGGGCTGAATATTCTTCAGACATTTTCTGAGTGGCTTTAATAAATAAATGTTCATGCAGCCTGAAACTGCACTGGGTTTGTGTAATTGCCCATGTTGTTCTGAACATGTTATTTACTATGATGCCAATTTTGCCTGAGGCCCCTAATAAATGGGCTCAGCAGCGTTTTAGTTTTGCACTTCCAGTGGGGAATTTGGATGATTTACAAAAGAGCAGAAGAAAAAAACGCTGTGAGATCCAGATGTAAGGTCTCTTTTATGATTCAAGCAGCAGAACCTCCCATAATGCAACTGAGTAATCCTTCCAGCCTTTGTGCTAGATTCCCACTGCTCTCAGAACACACAACTTCAGTGTTTTTACAGTGCATATTCCTCATTCCAAAACACACCTGCTTTTTATCAAGTTGTAATAGTTAATGGTCTTTGCTCCTACTTTCCGTTTTTTCCTCTGCAGATTTTAGTTTGTGGAGAAGTCAGACTGTACATAGAAAAAGGTCAAGACCTTACAATATTTTAGACAAGCACTTACAGTATTATAGAGTGAAACCTAATAATTCCCTTTGAGTGAGCACTGGGCAACAGCAGGGAGGAAGAAAAAAGAAAAATACGACCCTTTTGCACAGGATGAAACGTTCAGCAGAGCCAGAGTTGGGAAGAGTCCAGGATCAGGTTCAGTTACAATTTAAAACAGGAGAACGCTTTTTCTTTTCTACACAAAAATTGTGTTGCTGTTTTTTTCTTGCTGACTAACTAATGTGATGGTAAAGTGTGGTGAAAAACAACAAGTAAAACAGCTCACTTTTCCTGTGTTTCAGCACTTCCTGGAGGTTCTGTCCCTTCTGATCCTGTAAAGGATTCATCTTCTCCAGGACTCTGTTGATGAGCCTGTCTGTTACTTCGCGATCTGACCTGTATCAGATTGGAAAATTAGCTTATTTGTTTTAAAGACCACAAACACTTCTGGACACAGCCTCCTGGGCCCTTGCTGGGAGTTGAAAGGATGTCGCTTGTTGTAATAAATTCTACATAAGAAAGCGTAACCTTCCGGTAGTACAATAAAACCACTGACAAACATTATCTCAGAAACTCATGAAGTTATATGGCTCAGGGCCAGGGGTCGAACATCAGCTCACCTTCCACACCACGCACATCAGGATGAGGGTAAGGACCGAAACAAACAGTAGGGAGAGGAGGATCAGCTTCATCATGTCCGGAGGCTCTCTTGAGACTTTTTCACTGATCTGTGTATGAGCAGCTAAAAAGAAAAAAAAGCTTTCATTATAACAACATTAGTTGACTCCACTGCACTTGATTCAGTGTCTATGTACCCTATCAGCCATAACATTAGGTGCGTTTCCTTTATCGGAACTTCCGGGTAAAACTGTGAGCGTGAAATTGACCGGGAGATCCGAAGCCCCGGTCCTGTTAAGTTGTCAGGTTTCCATATATATTTGGCCCTGTAAGGAATTTGATGAAACATCAACACATCGAGACCGCTGCAAAGTGAGTTTCGTCATCGATCAGCGCAACACACGTGAAAAGCAAAAATCGACACAATGGAGGAAGCAACAATAGTCGGCACGTTTATGTTTGCTATGTTGTTATATGCAGTGATGGCTTCCATTGCTCGTCTCTCTAACATCTCGTATTTTCAGAAGAAGTTCTCTGATGACTCGGCCATCGTCGGCTGTGTGTCTGAGGGGGACGACCAGGAGTACAGGTCAGTCATCATGGACTTTGTGGACTGGTGTGAGCGTAACCACCTTCGCTTGAACACCAGTCAAACAAAGGAAATGGTGATTGACTTCCAGAGAAACACTCCTCCTCACTCACCAGTAAACATCCAGGGAGCACACATTGAGGTGGTGGACACCTTTAAGTACCTGGGTGTTCACCTCAACAGTAAACTGAACTGGTCCCACAACACAGATGCTCTGTATAAGAAGGGCCAAAGCTGCCTCCATCTCATGAGGAGGCTGAGGTCCTTCGGAGTTAACTCCCAGCTGCTAAAATCCTTTTATCACTCTGTTGTTGGCTCTGTTATTCATTCTGCTGTGGTCTGCTGGGGTGTAGGCAGCTCTGACCGAGACAGGAAGAGACTGAACAAGCTAGCTACCAAAGCTAGCTCGGTTCTGGGCTGCCCGCTGGATTCTGTTGAGGAGACGTGTGAGAGGAGGATGCTGGGGAAGATGACCTCCATCTTAAGAAACCCCTCCCATCCACTGAACTCCACTGTGGAGATCATGGACAACTCCTCCAGAGGTAGACTGAGACATCCCAGATGTAAAACTGAGCGCTATCGTAGATCTTTCATCCCCTCTGCTGTAAGAGTGTATAACTCCTCAGTTTAAGCTGTGCTGGTATCATCCTGGTACACAATAACACCAATGCTATATTAATGTGTTCTATACTTGTGCAATACCGGATTCTCATTGTTGTCTGTGTCTCTTACAGTATGCTGCATAGTGTTGGTACCAAGTTTGTTTTCATCTTTTATTTGTGTTTTTTTAGTGATCTAAGATTACAATACTAGATTACTGCCTATGTGTATATACATGTATCCTTGTTTTTATCTTTCTTCTAATTACCCTTTGAGTGATGGTGCTGCTGTGACAAGTGAATTTCCCCACTGTGGGATCAATAAAGTCTACTCTATTCTACTCTATTCTATTCTATTCTATTCTATTCTATTCTATTCTAAATAACGGTTCCTGCCACATATATGCATTTCCTATTTCCTCCTGAGTTGACATCATTTTCGACTGAGTTACAACCAATAGGCAGCGTTCCCACCCAGCGTCTTCACCGGGTCTTTTATCGGGCCATTCCGAGTACCTACCCCTGATCAGGTACTCAGAAGGTTCTGGAAAACGGCCGTTCGGCCGGCCCGGTCAAGCGCACATCAGTAACTTCCTGTAAATTTACCCAGACGTTCCGATAAAGGAAACACACCTATTGTGACCACTACCCAATAATATGATGAGTCCCTGATGTTGTAGACATTTGATGATCTGCTGTGATATTTTGGTCCAAAATCCCTGTGGCAGATTCATGAAATTCTGGGACGTGTGAGGTGGTGGCTCCATGGATCAGACCTTCTTATGTATCATTAAGATTTATGTATTGCTTAATGACTGATTTGATCAAGAACCAAAGAATTGGAGGCTGTGCCATCACTTGATGTTGTGTGTTAGGGCGTAATACCCAGGTATAAATGGCCACTCATGTTACGGCCCTTGGCCTTAGAGTTTTGTAATTTTTAACCTTCTTTGTTTTCCTCCCTGTGTGTAAGGGAGCAGAGCTGCAGCACCTGGCACTGCTCTCCTTGATTGCCCTCAGCTCAGCAGAACCAGCTGTCCCTGCTTGTAATCAGTCTTGGCTCTGCTATATAAAGCCAGCCTGTCTTCAGTTCTGGGAGCAGCAGGACAGAGAGGTGCTCTCTGTGCTGTTGTCTCCCCGGCGGCATTTTGATTTTTGTAAACTCTGAGTTTTGTGTAACAGCTGTCTCTGTTTTAACCATTTTTAGTAGTTTTAGCAAACTAAGGTAACCACTAGTATTTAAATTGTTTTGATGGTGCCTTTTTGGAGACATTTGCAGTGAGGTTTGCAAACTAAGGCATTCACTAGTGTTTAAAGAGTTTTAAGTTGCTTTTTTAGACAAGTTTGCTTTTGGGTATATCAGAGACTTTGTAGCTGCTGTTTGAGTTGTCTGCCGATTTTGTCTTTCATTTCTATTGTGTTTGCATTTACTATTATTTTTGTAAATAAACTTTGTTATATTGGTTTTAACCAAGTGGACATGCCTCCTTATTAGTTACCCCAGGCCCCCTAGACGGCCTGGAACGTAACAACTCACATCACGGAAACATTGTTTTACTCCTTTATTGTTTCCTAGTTCAGTCCTGATGCATTTAGATTTGATGGAAGACTTGAACTTTTTAGCAGTTTGAGATTAAGATGCTGGTGCTATTTTTAAGTCACACAGATATTGGTTTTCCTTCCTTGGACTTTTATTTTAGTAGGTCTCGACGACCACAGACACACAAAAACAAAAACCAATAAAAACCCAACTTGATCACTCAGTGCGGTTACATGTGCAGTATCAACATCTAAGTCGAGCCAGGTCGATCTTATAGTAATAAGCTGGTAGTCTTTATCCTGGTTTACATGCGCATTACAAAACCAACTTCTCAAATGAAGTTCGTTCCACTCCGGTACAGTAGGTGGCGACATGCGCCCTTTCATGTCGGCATGTTTCCGGTTAGCTTGTAGCAACACAAAAAGTAAACAAATACTGGTGGGAGTGAAGCAGTCGGAATTGAAACAGGATATGCACAATGACTGAAGGAATGGACAACAACAACGCTGTAGCACAGCTTATTGGTACGTACTGTAATGTTTGATGGTGTTACACATGTTATGTTGTGGCGATGATATTATCAGACAAGCGCTACTGCGGCCGGGTCACTTCCGGAACGCAAGCGTCTAGTGGGTTCAGCTCGACTGACCCGTTTACATGCAGAATGAAGTCAGATAACTACCGCATTATCTGGGTGCTTCAGCCCGATTAGAAGTTCACCTTCAGCCAGACTAACACGTTTACATGCATTTAAACAAACCAACGTGAGTCTTTTTTGGTCATTACTTCGGTTTTCTGATGCGCATGTAAACGCACTGATTGCCTCGTGAAATGCAAGGTGAGAAATGCAAACTTACGTGATTGGCAGCTTGTCGTACACTTTGGATCTGTATTGTTGTGAATGGGTAACTCTGAGGGAGTGGGTGAGTCCAAGGGATCTAAAAGGGAGTCCAGACAAAATGACAAGACAAAGACGAGACAGAATGGAGCGTCACTGTTTGATGATGAAAACATTCATTGTCAGGTGCTAAAAAGTCACTTCAATACCACCTCTTCTATCCCACATCTGACACACACAAAAGAGCTGATCCAACCACGGCAATGAAAAGAAAAGCGCTTGGGAAGATTGGAAGATTGCTCTGTAATCAACACGTACACAATCAGGTTTCAGTCCTTTTCTTCCTTTTAACATGCACTACCTTGGGACATCTTCCCCTGGTCCTGTGACTCAGCCGTGTCTCAATGGGCAGCACTGAGACCGTTTAGAGTTTTTATCTCGCAACGTTCTCGTAAAGACATAATGGTTCCACATTAAAAGCTTCTGCAAACAGCCACAAGAGATCTGTCCTAAATAGGAGCTCGTTCACAATAGTCCAGTGAAGGTGGCGGGAGTTTTACAAGCAGAATGGAGCATGAGGCTGGAATGTTGCTAGTTAGGACCAGTAAAGGTAAAGAACAAACGTACCCACATCGTCTACAGCTGCACATGTTTTCTACAACAAAACAGCCTCAACCTCCTAGGATCCACATTTGAGAGACCATACCTGACACCCTGATACTGAAGCAGCAGAGGCTTTGAAAATGATGCTTAAACTATTCAGCAGTCATGTAAATCACCAGATTTTTGCTTCTCCTCGTACCAAATAACAGCCTCTCATTGTTCTGATCAAAATCATTTTTTAAAGGCACTTGCTTCTTGGTAAATTGGGACAGTTGAGCAAATATTCTCTGAATCATTAGGAGCACGTCTTGAAAAAATAACACACAAATCACACAGAAAATGTCACGTCAGAGGCATTCCAGCAAGCTTATCCCTCTCCTGACAGGATCATGAGCCAGGTTGACTCCGAGCCAATGTGAACTCTGAAATTAAACGTCTCTGTTTAAACCAGTAACAGCTGTCAGTTGCCTTACCTGTTAGACTGTGATTAATGTAAAGAAGGAAAAACCAATAACGTGCAGTCCTGCCTCTAATTAGCGCTTCTTTCTATCCCTAATTTATTCCCTGTACATGCACACTGAGCCAAATAAAAACGTTACACTTAAAATGCTGCTGACTGTTTTCATGCCACACAAAATGGAGTGACAGGAATGACTGACCAGGAAAAGCTCTACAGATCACTAGATCTCCTGCCAATCTCATCTTTTTATTGCAGAATCTTTGGCTTAAAGGATCACATTCCACAAGAACTGTGTTTCATGGACAATAATACATGAAATGTCAGTCCTAACAGTTTACGTCTAAACTTTTATCCATAAAATAAAGGAGACACATCTGTGTCCTATTTTTGTGTTCCTGTATGTGTGTGTGTCTTTCTTTCGGAACTTTTTAAGTCTATCAATGAGAGATTTACATGCTTTGTGCAAAGAAAATCCTTTGCTGCTCTTTGTTAGACAAGAATTCAAACCGATGGGGCACTGATCAAAAGGGTTAAACACTTGCACTCCTCACAAGTGGCTGGTTTTACGGTTACTTTGGGATATGGACATAGATAACTTGCAGACCTAAGAGATAAGATAACCTTTTCTGATTCATTTCCCTTTAGAACTCCACCAATGATCGGTGCCAGTAACAAATGTTCCACAATCATCTACAGATTTCACAAGAAGTTATTAATAAAGCAATAAAACACAACATATGCTCATCCAATCTGCAGCCGTAAACACTGAATAGGCTGTGTCCTCATTACTGAGTCCCACTGTTTATGGTATGCTCGCTTCTTGAAAGTTGTGATTCGGTTTTCAGAGCTGAAGGATTTAGTTTTCTCGCAGTTGTTGGTTCTTGCAGAGTTCTTTCCCGTGTGGCCTTACCAGAGTAACCATGCAAACCAGTAACTATCTCTAACAACTGCTAACCTAGTGCAATTCACTCATATCGATTTAATTCAATTCAGTTTATTTATATAGCACCAAATCACAAATCAAAGCACTTTACAAAGTAAACGTTCTAATTGAACCAATCAGTGCATTGAGTTTAGTTCATTATTCCAATTAGTTAAAAGTTTCCTATATAAGAAAACCCAGCAGATTGCATCGAGTCACTGACTTGTTGTGTCAATGACTCGATGCAATCCCCATACTAAGCAAGCACGTAGCGACAGTGGAGAGGAAAACTCCCCTTTAACAGAAGAAACCTCCAACAGACCCTGGCTCAGTATGAGCAGCCATCTTTCACCACCCACTGGAGGTCTTTTATAATTAACTTTTTCTCTGCAAAATCTGTTTAATTCTATTAAATCTCCTCATACATACGACATTTTAGTATTAGAATCTACTCAGAATGTACCTGTTGTGGTGGGACAGGGAAGTTCTTCGCACTCATTTGAAAAGTTCTCATGCTTTAAAGTTTCGTAGAGTTCTTTAACAAAGTCAAAGTATCGCTCTGTTTCCCACTTCTCTGTCCTGTAGTGGCACTCAAAATCATACATGAGCTGGTTCAGGATCTATGAAAGCAATCACATAAACATCTTTATTATTATGCAGGTAGGTGGATCATCAAATATGTAAACAAATATTTGTTTTGTTGAAAGCATGCCTTTAAAACAGAACTAAAACATCAACTTACATCAACTTTAATATCGATCCGCTCTTCGTTAAGATAGATAATGAGGATATCAATATCACGTTTATTGGATGAAATGTTTCCAAACTTATTGGATAATTCTTGTAAACTCTGCTCCAACTTGAACACATTTAAATTTGCCCAACACATCCCACCCTAGAAGAAAAAAGGACATAAATTAACACTTACAGTGATTTACTTACAACAGATCACATTTAGATAAAACAACTCATCCTCCTGCTGAGGCCATTCTCACACTAACTATTCAAGACATGTTGAATGAAGTTATTATTAATGTGACAGTTGTTTTAAAATGCAGCTGTTATTGCTTTTCATCAGAACATTGTAGCAACACTATTAGTTGCACCCATTGACTTACAAATAAAACACATTTGGTGTTGCCACCTGCTTCCCACCATTCTTGGAACCAAAGTCTGAGCATCCCCTCCCCTGCACATAATCATGGTGTTTTTAAACATCAAATAACTAATTACATCTAAATTGATTAAAGGAAAAATATCTTAAAAAAAAAAGTTACAGCGTAGTAGTCAATACCTGGATTTCTTTTAGGTAGATTATTGTAGTTAGGCAAGGGAATGTTGTTTCATGAAGGGGGCGGGGCTTAACACAGTACACTAGCCAGCATTAAGGGTGCAGGAGGGGGTGTTGGTTCATTTTAGCTTCAAATACTGTTTTACACATAGACATGAATACATAGACGCCCCATTGGGCGCTGGAGAGCGTAACAGCGTCGCCGCCATTTTGGATGGGTCTCCTCACTCGTCAAAGTCAACACATGGTGAGCAACTATGCCCGTTTTTGAAAACAGATCACGTGGGATTACTATTGACGTCTCTAGCCTACCTAATGGGATTTTATATTTTCATTTATTTTGTTTAATTGTGTTTATATTTTAATTATCATGCCATACCATGTGTCTGCTTTTGTGAAAAAGCTTGATAAAATGTGGTTTTTAGCTGGGTTTCTACCTTCCTCACTAGAAATGAATGCACTGAAGGCGAATGGAGACCCAACTAAGATGGCGGCCGGCCACTACGGCAGCTCCTATAGGCAGCGCCAGTCCACGAGGCGTCTATGTATTTATGTCTGTGTACTCCTACTTGATGTCCATTGTGCTTTTTCTGGCATAAGTGCATTTTTCAGTACAACACCTGCCACCAACAAAACTGCATTTTTTACTCATCTAATACCACATAAATCACTTTTGTACTGGCACTTTTCACTAAAATACAAATAAACAGGCAGAAAATAAATGAATAAAAATAAAACCAAAAACTAAATGTGACCATTTTCTCATAGAAATGGATCACATCGATCATTCCCCATAACAAACTTATATTGGTAGGTGTCTTACCACTTCTTTTGTAATGTAGCTTACAGGAATTTTGTAATCTTTTGGAATATTCTGTCTCTGCAAACACAAACAAGTGCAAAAGAATTAAACTGGGGACAAAACACATTCATCTCCAACAAGCACGAGTACTGGAATCTGAAGTTAAGAAAACGTCTCACAAACCAAGAGTGAATGTGGTTTTAACTGAGTTATAGTGTCACATATCAATAATATAATAAAACATTTCAAATAGTTTTTTTTTTTGAAAAAAGATTTTGTTCATTGACAATTTGTATGAATGAAGAGAAATGGCTAAAAACGTTATTAACAACACGTATGCTGATTAATCCTGACTTTATGGTAAAAACTAGTTTGGTTTGCTTTTTAATTTTCATAACATGATGCAACGATGCAAAAATGTTTTAACAAATAAAAAATAATAAATCAGGCTGCTTTATTTGCTTTATATACTGAAGGCTGGTTTAATCAGATCAAATTTCAAAGCTTACCAATGAAGGGATTATTGTGTCTGTGTCATCCGTCACAGTAACTTCAAGTGTAGCTGAATGAACCCCTAACGTGATGAACAGCAGGAAACGGACACAGACGTGTATCCAACTCTGGAAGTAAAGAGACATTCATTTAGTTGCTGGAATTCACATAAAACAGCAAGGAAATAAAAACATCCACAGTATCGTAATTGGACCAGGAGTCATCAACACATGATCACAAGTCATTTGAAAATCATTATGTGCACTAAACAGAAAAAGAATGAAACAAAAACACTGTCACTTCTGTCATGCTTGTTATAAATTGTACCGATTTCTATAAACACATTTATGGTTTTGAGTGGGGCAAAAAAGTATTTGGCAGCCACAGATTGTGCATGTTTTATCATGGGTACACTTCAATAGTGAGAGACAGAGATTTTATCATTTTTAAAGAATTGATTTGTATAATGGTGCAGAAAATTAGCCTATTGAACTAGACCAAATTCTTGCCTTGCAAAGTTTGGTCTAGGCACGCTTCATTGGAACCCTCGCAGCCCGAGCCACTGCTGTGGCTGTCCAATCACAGCTCGCTATAGTTTTTGGTTGGGCCAATCACAGCACTCTATATTGTGAGCCAATCACAGCGCTCTATATTGTGGACCAATCACAGAGTGGGAGTACCCGATGACGTCAGAGCTGCGGCCGCAAACACAAATGAAATGGCGGCAGCTCAGGAACCACGTTCGTTTGAAACGGCTTTGTCATCAACATTGGATTATTTAGACTCCTACATGCGTAAGTCTGTCGGCTATACTTAGCAGCTTCTTATTTTTATCAAACAAAGTAGTGCAATGTCCCAGTACACCTGATATTCGCGTGTTTTTCATACAAAAACGACAGAAATCATTGATGTTAGACGCCATTGCTGCCTCCCTCTTCTTCCGTCGCTGTGATTACGTCACATTACTCTGATTGGTCCTAGCGCTATCCAATTGCTTGAAGACAATTTGAAAGACAATTGTAGATCCCGCCCCCCCATGACTGAGAGCCGGCAATAGGTCATGGCCAGACTATATATTCACATGTATAGGATGGCTTGCCAGGCTAGCAGAAAATAAGTATTTTGTCCAAAACAAAAGTTCACCTCAATACTTTGTAAGGTAACCTTGCTTAGCAATGACAGAGGTCAAGTGTTTCATATGGGTCTTCACCAGGTTTACACACACTGTAGCTGGTATTTTGGCCCATTCCTCCATGCAGATCTTCTCTAGAGCTGTGATGTTTTGGCACTGTCACTAGGCAACACAAACTTTCAGCTCCTTCCACGGGTTCTCGATTGAATTGAGGTCTGGAGACTGGCTAGGCCACTCCTGAGCCTTGAAATGCTTTTGTATACATAGCCCCTCCTTCGTTGCGCGGGTGGTGTGTTTGTGATCATTGTCATGATGGACAATCCAGCCACATTTCATCTTCAATGCTCTCACTAACGGAAGGTTTTTGTCCAAAATGCAAATACATGGCTCCATTCATCCTTTCCTTAATATGGATCAGTTGTCCTCTTTGCAGAAAAGCAGCCCCAAAGCATAATGTTTCCTTCCCCACGCTGCACACTGGGTATGGTGTCCTTGGGATGCAACTCACCATTCTTCCCCCTCCAAACACAGCGAATGGAGTTTATACCAAAGAGTTTTATTTTGGTCTCATCTGACCACATGATATTCTCCCAATCCTCCTTTGGATCATCCAGATGGTCTCTGGCAAACTTTAGACGGGCCTGGACATGCGCTGGCTTAAGAAGAGGGACCTTTCGAATGCTTCAGGATATTAACCCATGATGAAGTAGTGTGTTAATAGTAGCAACCTTTGTTGCTGTGGTCCCAGCTCTCTTCAGGTCATTGACCAGTTCCCACTGTGTAGGTTTGGGCTATTTCCTCGTGGTTCTCAAGATCATCATACCCCACAAAGTGAGATCTTGCATGGAGCCCCAGGTCGAGGAAGATTGCCAGTAGTCTTGCATTTATTTCATTTTCTAATAAGTGCTCTAACAGTCGCTCTCTTCTCACTAAGCTGCTTGCCTATTGTAGATGGGTTCATCCTAGTCTTGTGCAGGTATGCAGCCTTGACCCTAGTGCCCTTAGACAGCTCTCTGGTCTTGGCCATGGTGGAGGTTGGAGTGTGGCTGTTTGAATGTGTGAACAGATGTCTTTCATACAGATAAAAAGTTCAAACAGGTGCCATTAGTACAGGTAATGAGTGGGGGATAGAATAGCTTCTTAGAGATGAAGTAACAGGTCTGTGAGGGCCAGAATTCTTGCTTGTTTGTAAATGCTAAATACTTATTTTTGCAGCATTATCAAATAAATTTGTTGGAAATCATACAATGTGATTTTCTGGATTTTTTCTAATTCTGTCTCTCACAGTTGGAAGTGTACCTATGATGAAAATTACAGACCTCTCTCATCTTTTAAGTGGGAAAAATTGCACAATCAGTGGCTGCCAAATACTTTTCTTGTCTGAAAACTCTATCAAGGACAACAAATAAACCCCATCCATAAAAACTCCAGGTGGGACTCAAACATCACCCTAACCCTAACTCCATGTAACTTGGACAAAAAATGCAATTTAGCAATAATAGAAACGCGGCCCCTCATCCGCAGGAAACAAATCACAATGTCAAGGCCGTCAAACTGACGGTTTCTGGGAGACAAAGAGAAAAACAACCGTATTTCTTTTTTGATACATTATTTTATGGAAATTATAACATGGAAATAAAAGACGCACATAAATAGGAAAAGTCGGGAAGCCAGGACAACATGAGATCTGTGTTAATGAAGTTATTACATTTCAAAATATGAAAACAGTCAAAATGACTGCCTTGGGAGTTCTAGTACAACTTTATTTTTATACCGATGCGTTCCAGGCTTCTGCAAGACGTGTTATAAAACAAAACTAATGCAAACTTTATACAAAATCTTGAAAATAATGTTTTTCTCTCATTGTGACATTTTGTAAAGTGCAGAATCTGACCAAACAGGACTGTGTGCATGGTTGGATTGTATGGTTGTTACTTTTGCGTGACCTTCGGTTGATTCTTCATCACTACTCTCTCTTCATTCATCTCCTTCTACCATTTCTGCCTTTCCCGGGAGCCACTGATTACCCTTTTCTTATTCATTTTCTTTTTGCCTTTCCTCATAATTTTTACTTTTCCAATTTTTATGATATTTTTAATCACTTTTTAATCTTTAAAAATTTTTGTTCTTGTAAAGCGCCTCGTGATTTTTATTTTGAGAGGCGCTATATAAAAGATCGTTTCTTCTTCTAAACTCTTTTTTTCTTGGGCCTGTGTTTATTTAGGAAAGTTCCACTGAAACAAATTAACATTTTTTTCAAAGGAGTCTAGGGGGTGCATGTGGTGAGCAAAAGCTGAGATTGTACCAACAACCCTACCGCTGGCAATTTTCTGTTCTTCCCTTAAGCCAAAGCCACCCTCTCCTAACATCTGAACCACGCCGTTTAATTTTCTTCTCCAGATTTTCCTGACATTGCACGTAACGCACAGACGTAAGGATTACCTCGGAGGCCACAAAAGTCAGTTCAAAGACCGGTTTCTAAGTTTTCTTTGCAACACTAAAAGTTGGCAAATCATCTGCTTCATGCCAGGTTTGCACATAAAACAAATTGAGTGCTAATGTTTCAGTTTCAGGCAGAACAGAAAGAGTCAGAACATGTCTGATAACACCTGAATAGGCCTTAACTCTGCTGTCAGAGTCAGGTCAGACTGCTCCAAACTGTCAGTTCAACACCTTTTTTGACATGTTGTTGGCTGCCCCGCTTTAATAGTCTGGATAACGTTAGAAACTTTTTAAATAAATAAATCCATGTCAGCTAAAGCAGGTGCACTTCAAGCCTTTATTTATTACTTTTGATTTCAAAATCACCTGACGAGATATTAGCTACAACAACGTGAAAGGCACCTTGTGCAGTGATTTTTGTGATGCTGAGAAGTCACTGCTTTGGGTTTACTCTGGGAAATGCAGCAACAAAAGACTTCTAATTACATTTCTGAAGGTTATTTTTAGATTCTGGCTTTGCTTTGAGGAAGGAAAGACTCTGAGTTGGTTTGAAAGTTTCCAAGGGCAGACACAATACCCTTCACATGGCCACTTGGTGTAAACATCTTCCCACGGTTACTGTGCAGGCTCGTGAGCCGACTGTTGCCGTTGGTTTGGCTGACCTCCTACCTGCGCTCTGTGCCAAGCCGACTATATTATGCAACAGACCTGCATTTCTCCTCCTAATATAGATTAAGGCCAGTCCCAGCCCAGCCTGAATCAATTCACCAACCCTCCATGTGAACCTGCCCTTGGATAAATAAAGCTTTGTTGTTTTTTTAAAAGAGTGGAATAAAGAGATCACAGAGAGCTGAGCAATTCAGTTTTCAGGCAACCAGCACGACAGGATTTGGTTCTAAAGTTTGTTTAAACAGCCTAGGAGATTATTCTTTCTCTTTTGCAACTTACAGGACATTTCCCCTGTAGACTGGGTGGATTTGTAATCCTCAAACCCTACAGCCGGGGTTCAACCTCCTGCTATATGTTGAACCACAACAGGAAGAGAGAAGAACAATGATCCATCAGTGGCAGGAAAGGCTGAAGGGAAAGCACCATGTAAAGGGCAGAGGAGATGTAATTCAATTTGCCACAGCTCCAACTCATCATCCTCCAGCAGCACAAAGGAACAAGAAGAAAGTCGTATTTTGGTGGGGTGTCAAAGGGCGGGGACCTAGATGACACGTTATAATTAATCATTTACACCCGAGCCTCTGCACTAAGTAAACAATCTTTCTGCGGTAAAGAAACAATGAAAGGATTCAACTACCAACCACAAGATGTTCTGCAAACTGCTCTGCAAAAGTAAAACTTGTTTTCCTCAATAAGCATCAAGTTCTTTATTTTTAGCAATGCAAACATACAATTTGTCTTCTTCAGTGCTCTCACTGATGGAAGGAACCAATTAAGACTTCCCACAGTTTGACAAAATAAAACAGGTTTCTAGTTATGCTAAACTGCTGTGATTTGTTTTATCATAGCCAAAAGTGCCTGTCTGTGTTCTCTCAAGCATAAATTTCAGTGTGACAGATAAATGGGCAATTTGTTGAAAGAATGAACCCATGCAGCTTCTGGATCATAAATGTATGCCCTAATTAAACAAGACAAAATCCTTTTAATCAGCCTGCAGAGGAACGTGCAGGTGTGTGTGTTTAAAACAGGTCCAGCTGCTACGGCTGAATTTGTGTAGAGAACAACAGCAGTGTTCTTTTGTCGCATGTTTCTATGGTTACTGAAGTAGAAGTAGAAACATTTCTTAGGTTTCAAAGGCTACCACGTTTGTATTAGCCATGTTGGTCCATTTAGACCTATGCAGTGCAACCGAACATGCTATCAATCAACTTCAGGTCCAAATCCTGACTGATAGCAGCTCATTCTTTATCATCAATGCCTCTTGATGATTGACCACAAGTTCTCAAGGGATCTGGAGAGTTTCATGGACCTAGACCCAACATGTTTTGTTCCCTGATCCTCTTAGTTCTGACTTCAGCCTTCTTGCCCAGAGGTCCATCATGTTGGAGGAAACATTGTTCATCACCAAACTGCTGTTGGACGGTTGGAGGAGTTCCTCTGGGAGGATGTTTAGGTACCATCTTTGTTCATGATTGCCATGTTCTACGTATGTGCTACTGCAATGTCTTACATTTACAGTAGACTGTTTATTGAGGGTACTGTCAGTATTTTACAATCTTAATTGCCTTTTCTTTCTATTTTTTAGTTTTTTTTCCGACTTTATTAAACCAAAAAAGTACATGTGTTTATTTTTATTCTCCCCTTGTATCAAAAATGGTAAATGGCCTGCATTTATAAAGTGCAATCTAAGGTTTTGCAACCCCCCAAGGTGCTTTACAACAAAAATTCACCCATACACGAACATTCACAAACTGGTGGTGATGAGCTACAGTTTAGCCTCAGCTGCCCTGGGGCGTCCTGACAGAAACGAGGCTGCCGAGCACTGGTGTCACTAGTCCCTCCGACCACCAGGACACAACGAGTGCAACAAACGGGGCTCAAACCTGCAACCCTCCAGTTACGGGTTGGGCACTTTACTACTCTCCCATTGTCGTTGAAAATAGTTCAGAGTATCAAATACCATCCTTAGTTAGAAAATTTTGTATCATGATAACCCTAGTCCCTGGTGGTTTTAATGGAGAGCAGTGGCTTCTTTGCTGCCCTTCCTCACACCAGGGCATCTTCCTAGAATCTTCCCACCATGGAGCAGATGAACTCACACTGGCCTGATATACCAGCTCTGGTGGCCTAGTGGTAGAGTGTCCGCCCCGGGACTGGGAGATCAGGGTTCGATTCCCGGTTGGGTCATACCAAAGACTTTGAAAAAAATGGGACCCAATGCCTCCTCGCTTGACACTCAGCACTAAGGGGTTGGATTGGGGGGTTACACCACCAAATAGTTCCTGAAAGCGGCCACAGCTGCAGCTCACCGCTCCCCACCATGGGGATGGGTCAAATGCGGAGATGTAATTTCACCATTGTGTGATGATGACTTGGGACTTTAACTTTATATCATTCCTAAATAACTGGTGGAGTCCCAACTCCACAGCTGGACCAGCTTTAGGAGACGGTCCTGGTGCTAATGGACTCTCTTGGTGCTCTGAAACATTTGTCACAACTGTACGTCTATTCTTGATTGAGTTATGCAAACTGTCATTATAAAAACTGATGCAGAAAACGCTGTGGCAATAATGGTGTCATTCTCAAAAGTTTGACCTCAGCTGTATAAGTTCCTCTTCATGCGGCTGCAAAGCAGATTAATATTTGAACTGCATCAGGAATTAGAATTAGATTCTTTTGCTGTCAACCGTCTCTTTAAAAGGACGGATCAAGATGTCGGGGAGGCAGTGCTGACAGGTCGAGAATTTCAATAAAAATTGCAGACTGCAGATGAAACAATACTCATCCAAAAGAGCTGGATTTTTAAAATCCATGCAAACTTATTTATTTCTAAAAACAAATGCCAATTTCATTTGGACACAGTACAGCAGAGGAAGTCTTATTTCACGTTGCTGGAACCAGAGCCTGATCGTTGTTGTAAACACGGCTCCTCCCAAATTAGATTCACTTACAGTGTGTGTTTAATATAACATTACATATTTGTTCCTTGGTTATTTGACACTGACATTGGTTTTGTTTTCATCAAAACAGATGAAGAGAAAACATCTTCAACCATCCATCAAACATCTCTGAGTTTTCTTCCTGTAAGAAACAGAGGCAGTGAAACCCAAAAACATCCCGTACGTCTGCACTCGCGTCGAGCTAAAGTCAGAGCAGATGTGAGCAGTTAGAGGAGAATCCGCATCATCACTATTTTGAAACTAATGGTCATCCCTGTGGCTTTTTTTGTGAAAGCAAATAAAGCCAAGTGAAAACAGCAGCGCACACAGCAGGATCAGAGATGACTGATGAGTGATGACAGAGATATCAGCCGCCATTCTTCAGGTTTTCAGGAGACAGATTCACAGCACACTTCAATCCAGGGGTTCCAAGCTCACTGGACCACCTGGTGCTGACAAGTTATGAAGTAGCTGTCATGTTTTCATAAAATCCGGTGGGCAGATTCCATCTGACAGTAGTTCAGCTCAGGTTTTATCTCTCTGTCTGCTATTAAATCATTTTATGGAAGGTCTCACTCTTACAAAGGAATGTAAATGTTTCACAGAACCTCTTTGATTCATGTGTTTCAACATATTTAAGTCAACAAGATCTGATTATGTGATCAACGATGGAAATATTTTAGCAAAATAAAATCATTCTCTAATTAATCCCCACACATGGTTTACCACCACAGGATAATTGTTCCTGTGCTCCAAAGCTGATTTACAACTTTGGGAAATCCATTCCTGTCTGTCAGCCGCTGAGACTTAACCATTTGTTTTACTGGATTTAAGGCTTTTCTGGAGCCAGTGATCATTGGGCAAACAAGTGAGGCTGGATGGATTTATTCCATCACTCAGAATTCGCCATTTACTTGGATTTTTAGTCTTCTAAGTTTAAAAACAGTCCCATTGCAGATGTTTTATGCTTGAGACCCTGTGCACCAAGAAAATGGCCCTGTAACACTGGTGGTATGAGCTGATATAAAACATGATCCTGGTGTGAAAAACAGCATATTCTATAGCTCAACTAAGACGTGAACAAGAGCCCGAATCAATCAATCAATCAATCAAGCAAGGCAAAACCTACCAAGTGTGTCTTTAAACAACCACAGTTTGGAGAAACACAGATTAGATCTGACGAGTTGTTGAGCTAACAGCTAAAATGGACCAAAGTGGATCATCACCATCCCAAAACCACCCTAAGATCAAAAAGGTCATAAAGGTTCACTCAAACACTATTTCATTACCCGTTATACATCAACATGTTTTCCATTACATGGCTAAATAGCCGTGCCGCTACGACTAGCTGCCACTAATTTCCACTACAGAATTCAGTACTAATGATGATGTTTAATGAAACTGATGCCAGTTATAGATTTCTAACATAGGCATTTGGATGAACTACTTTAAAATATATAAGAAGTTGTTTCTGGACAGCCATCTATTTTTGTCTTGGCTTCACTCAGACTAGCTGTTAGCTCATCAATCCGATCATTCAAATAGATATCTACAAGTGAGATGATGTCCATTGAAATCCAATTCAAGAGATGTGAACTATCTTCTTAAATCTCAAGATAGAATCAAGAAGAATCTGAAGTTTATAGAAAAAGTTTAACTATTATATTTGATTAAGTTTTAAAAACAAAGTACACCTACTCAGACAGATAATTCCTAGCCAGCACACATAGGTGGGCCCCATATGGGATCTATATGGGCAAGCCGTATGGGTCCCAACAGGGTTTGTCTGCGGTTTCCATGGTGACCCCATGGGGATTGGCCCAGAAAGATTTTTGCCCACATAGATTTTAACGGGCCCTACATGGGTTTTCAGAGGGTTTGACTCAAACATTGGCAAACCCCTGTGGGGCCACCATGGAAACCGCAGACAAACCCCGTTGGGACCCATACGGCTTACCCATATAGATCCCATATGGGGCCCACCTATGTGTGCTGGCTGGGATTAGATCCCTTCTCATTGCCAGTAATGTTAATTATCACTTCATCAGAGTTACTTTAAAGCAGTTTATAGTTGTTTCTATAAACAAGCTGTTCTCCTTTCTAGGACCCTGATTGAAAACTGGCGATCGCTCCCAGCTCTTGTGTGCAAACACAACAAGCTTGAATTAAAAAAACAAACAAAAAAAACTGAGCATAGCTGTTTTTACCAAGCTCCAAACACGGCAGCCTGCTGAATTTATGGCAGGGGCCACAGACTTGTACTACGCCTCTCCCTCTACAACACGTCCAACTTTCCAACAGTCCTTTGACTGCTCCTTCAGGACAGAAAATAAACACTGAATTTAATGTATGTAAATATTAGGGAAGTATCCAGCCGAGTCTCGGCTCTGCTGCACTAAGAGGAAAAATGACTTCCTACATGCACGTTGTGTAACTTTTTATTTATTTGTTTCTTTGTTTAGTTTCTCCAGTGATGTAAAATGGATTATTCAATCCAATCCAATTTAACTAGAACTTAAAAGAGAAAAGCTACAGAAAAAAACTAAACAAATACACATGACGAGCACCGAGTAAACACCATGGTGCTTTTACAGGCATGGGTGCATTTTTCAGCATTACACCTGCACAACAGCTTACAAAAACACCTGTTTTGTGTGCAGGTGAATAGGTAGGACCTTCAGATTTCTCTAACTGCATGTAAACAGGATGTTTTGGCTTCAACAGAAGGAGGTTGAGACACTGGTCTATCTTTATTCATGTTGATGATGCAACCCCACAACATCTGCTCCACCCAAGCGTGGTTTCAGCCGCAGAATTTATTCAGGTTTTCCTCCTGATCTGAGGTCCATTTTGTTTTGCAAAGTAGAACAGCTTGTTTTTGTTTGAGTAAAAATAAACAGGATGCAACATTCGTGGTCATTAGTCTTTTCCTCCATATGTGTGAATTTTAGAGACTATAAATTAAGATTACGCTGGCACTGCTGATGTTAACATCAGGTTATTATTATCATATCTGAAGGATAATTTAGCCCTCTGTACGATCATAAATCCCATATATACGCTAATTTTAGCCCTTCGTTGTGTGGAATCTGCAGCTGCATCCAGAGACATTTCTAAAGCTAAAACTATAATTTTGCCATGTGTTTGATGCACTAATAATGAAGCTGTGGGTCATCAGACGTGTCAGGATGCAACTAAGTAATGTACGATAATTTTTCTCAAAATATGATCATTTTAAGATCCTGGTACGATTATTTAACATTTCCTGTCTGGCAACACTGAGGTGGAGTAAAATCCACCCACTGGCAACTAAACAATATCCAACTACAACAACATTTCAGACCAGAGGGATTTGGTGTTGCAAACATGGCAACAGCCCTATTTCACTTCTCTTTCTTCCACTGCTATTTAAATTTTTTTTTTAGCAAAAGTCTTCAATCACATTTGTTAAATTAATGCTCCCAAATGGGCTCTATGCACGCTCCAACGTCCGCATTCCACATAAGACCGCACTCCTATGTCCGGTCGTCATAAGTCGTCAGCGAGTTTGGAGTTCACCTGGTGCTTCCTGGAGTTACCAAACGTTACAATCAATGATGTAAGGCAAATGTTCTCTTTGGTTAGATGAAAAAAAAAGAATAAAGTGGTTCTCTCTATGTTTTTTAAAAAACCTCTACCAAAAACACGTCCAACCAAAAAGCCATAAGCAACTAACCTCCAGGAAGCACCGGGTGAACTCCAAACTCTCAGCCATGTCACAGCTTCGCTAGGAGTGCGGTCTTATGTGGAATGCGAAAGTTGGAGCGTGCATAAAGCCCATTATGGAAATGTTAGTGGCAATATAATGTCTGAGGGATAAATGTTTTGAGCAAAACTTTCACATAAAGCCAGTAGATGAAGATAATATCCACTGGATAAGTTACAGCTGCTCAGAGTGGAACTGTGCTTTTGGTGGGCGGCTGCCAGGTAACACAGCAGGAGGTGGTGCTGGAAAAACCCAGTGTGTACGTAGCTAACATTCTGTGAAAAACACAACATTTACAAAACATACATGTCCAGCGTTGCATTAAATAATAAATAAAACATTAAAAAGCTCAAGCGTGGTGGTCTGTGGCCACAGAACTCTAAATCTAAGTCATATAGTTTACAGCTTCGTGTCTTTGAAATGCCGCGTGTTCATAGATTAAGACGAGCTCCTCCACTATATGAAAGTCGTGAAACATAGTTTTGTGACGTAATGGAGTAATGCGTCTCCAGTGTAGCACATAATGTATGGCCTGTCACAGTGATGAGATGCAGCACGCTGCAGCAAGAACCTCTCCTTTTAGTTAACTGTCTTGTTGCAACACGGGAACAGATGAGGAATCATCTTGGTTAAATTATAACCACCTAAAACAAACATAATTTGTTTCTAAAAGTCCTGAAAATGCTCATGGCCTCCAAACACAACTCGTGCCAAACACATCAACAAGCAGCGAGGCTTCAGTGAGGAGAGGAGAAAAGCTCCACGACTTCAGCTCACTGACCTTATGAGATAAAGACACATCTGTCCTGAGACGGGGAAGACAACTGTCTGCAACACTGATAATGGCTGTCTTTAGGCCTGAGTAGACAGTAAAACTGATATTTAGCAACAGAAAACATTCACTTTTAAAATGACGGTGCCACGTTTTCCACTGTAAGTGTGCATCTTATTTTGCTGCACACTTCATTTCCTTTCAGAAGGCTAAACTCACGAGCATCTTTTAAAGTCAGACAATGATGGCAGAACAAGGACAAAACACAATGGTGGCTCATGAAACACTCCAAAAGTTACGCCTCCCATGTTTTCAATTAAGAGCTTCAAGCTCTCAGTCCTCTGTCCAAGTATTGAAGCCCCCATTCAGACCCCAGGAAGAATAGCTGCCGTGTGAAGCAGCAGCCAATGGGAATCTAATGACTAAACTAAACTAAACAAAAACACATTTTTAAGCACTACTTCCTGCTTTGACCTCCAGGCTCCCGTAGCAGCTCCTTTCTGCTTTTATAGCAGTACTGTCTGTCCATGTTTTCCTTATGTGGCTATTTTATTTATTTCGATTTTCAAACTAATGTCTGAATGTAACAAATGTACCCATTTCATAAATCCTAAACCTGAAGTTAAAGTCCCATTCCGATCATCTTTTTAGCTGTTTTAAATAGTTGTCAGTGGTCTTTAAACTATGATTATGCCATTTTTAGCCAAAATCACAAAACCTGTGCCGTTTTCTAGTACTTAGTTTCTACATAGTGGCAGTAGCTCATTAAAAATTTGCCTCTGGGTTGTGGGCGGAGCCGTTGGCGCGGAGTCCCCCCGCCTCTCTTTTCACGGCTGTTGAGAGCTTTCTGTTTATGCTAGCTCTCTGTGCTAGCATACAGCACTGGCTGCTAGCATTACATCAGCTCCATAAATACAGGCCGATGGTTGAATTAGGAGTTTGTGCTCCGCCCAATGGGTCTGTGACATCACAAACCCAGACAGTTTTAGGCTGCATTTTTTTCGTCTGCTACTGATGCACAGCGATTTGAATGCAGAAATACTCAGAAAAGCAATTTTGAGCTTAAATTTCTGTAGCATAAGAAAAATGCCTCAAGAACATGTTAGAAACAGAAACAACACAATTTTCATTGGAGTGGGTCTTTAAACATTTTAGTGGTAATTTCTATTAATATCAGTAGAATAAAAACACCTGTAAAGAGCTGAACCCCCCATGCCTGCAGTCCCTTTAAAATGTGAACTCTGGATAGTTTCTCAACTCAGTGAATAATTACATTAAATAATTGATTATGTTCGTTTTCAAAAACCGAGCAGCTCATCCATCTTGTTTTTGGTCATTACCCACAGCCCATGACTGAATCTCAAATCTCTCTTCACTACAACAGATTGGTAGCCTAGTGAACTAGACCAAATTCTTGCTTTGCAGAGTTTGGTCTAGGCACGCTTCATAGGAACCCTCGCAGCCTGTGGCTGTCCAATCACAGCTCGCTATAGTTTTGGTTGGGCCAATCACAGCGCTCTATATTTTGGGCCAATCACAGAGCGGGAGTAGCCGATGACGTCAGCGCTGCGGCCGCGAACCCAAGCAACATGGCGGCAACGCTGGAGCCACGTTCTTTTGAAACGGCTTTGTTATCAACATTGGATTATTTAGACTCCAACGTGCGTAAGTCTGTCTGATATACTTAGCGGCTTCTTATTTTTATCAAACAAAGTAGTGCAATGTCCCAGTACACCTGATATTCACATGTTTTTATACAAAAACGACAGAAATCATTGATGCTAGACGCCATTGCTGCCTCCCGCTTTTCCGTCGCTGTGATTACGTCACGTTGTTCTTTACTCTGATTGGTCCTAGCGCTATCCAATTGCGTGCTGACATTTTGAAAGACAACCGTAGATCCCGCCTCACGACTGAGAGCCGTCAATGGGTCGTGGCCAGACTATATATTCACATGTATAGGATGGCTTGCCAGGCTAACAGATTGGGGCAATTTACCCATAACTGCAGATGCTGAGCCAGTCTGCGTATTTCCTGCTCCACTCTACTCTCACTCACGAACAAGACCCCAACATGTATCTTAATTCATCCACTTAGAGCCGTGGCTCATTTTCAATCGCAGCAAAATAAACCACTTTTTATTTTTGTGCTCCTGGAGTCCACTCAGTTCCCCTAGATGTTCACCTCTCCACAAGCTCTCCTGCCCTACCCTATCTGGTAGAATACAGTTCCTGAACACTGTCATTTCTAATTAAAAAGATCATTACCCTTCATGTCCCATTTTCCACCCCTCCTTTGAAGCTAAGGTGTCATTAGATGAACAGCCTCTCCAGAATCCCTGTCCAGCTGCCGTCTTCTCTTTCTAATGTCATGAAAGCAAAACACAGGACCTTGCAAGGCATAAGTTTGCTACAGCAGCCTGCTTTGTCAGAGAGGACATCTTAATCTTCTGCCTGCATAACTGTTTTGAATTTCGCCATCAGACCCTAGTTTCCCTGTTTTATAACCAGGATTAAACGACACACATGGCAGGGCTGTGCAGAGAAAACACCAGGCTTCTGCCTCGGCCAGATGTTACCAGGCTGATCCTGCTAAGGTTTTGTGTGCCTCATATTTATTTATCTTTTTCATACACGATAACAAAATTCCAGTTAATCTCAGCTCACTAGAAAGTACCCTTGTCATATTCACGTTAATGTTTAACATCTCTGAATAAACTACACAGACCGGAGGGTTTGTAAATCCCTTAATACAAACCATAAAGCAACTGAGCTGTGCGTCTCATCTAAAAATCTGCTCCATCTGTTTGGTTCAGCATGCAATGACTCAACCACTAGCAGAAGAAAAAATACTACCATTATCTTGATTACATAACAAAATGTAATGGGTTTTTAAAATAGTACAACAAAGGTTGAAAAAGCAGTTGCACTGAATTTTCAACTCACTTACTTCATGAAGTGTTTAAATTAGCAGGTAAAATAGTTCACTTTGCTCCTGATGCTGTCTGCAGAGAGGCACTTACAGCTACTATGCTAACACAATAAACAGCAAATTAACAGGAAAGATGATGACAGACAGAAATGTAGAGGTCAACTTAAAGGATGCTATTCTGACAAGTTCCAAACAAATGTCATCACATCACAAACCAGACAATTAGACATGAAAGGGTCTGATAATTCTCTTGGATTTGAAGCAACACAAGAGTTTTTAAGACTTTAAGCTGTTGCTTTCAAACTGGTTTCAGTGGTTCTTGAATCAGAAACTTGAGCAGCTTCACATTGGACAGCACTCTGTCGCCCTCTGCTGACCAGAAACTGCACCTAACAATTTTGTGGTTCAGGTAGGAACACTAGTGGGAGGTCTCTAACAGCTGTTGGCTGTGCCAGTAACTAATATTAAGGCTAGTAGTTAGCGTTTACAGTTCACTGACCATCAATGAAATGCGCAAGAAAAAGAGCCTGGAAGTAAAAGTAACAGAGTAATGTCTTTGAAGGCGACGCAAAGAGCTAAAATCAGAGTGAACATCTGAGTGGCCTACACTAGTTAGAGGGAGCTGAAGGAGGCTACAAAATCACCAACTGATGGTGACCTGGCTTTGTTGCTACTGGCCTTGTGAGTAATAATATTTTTTGTCCAACAGTGTGGATCTTTTTACTTCGTGGCTTATTTAATATCAGCTGGCTCGTGTTAGCGTTAGCTCGTTGTTAGCACTAGCTATAGCAGACTGTGGCAGGGTTGTTTCTAATTTTGCTTTCAACCAGTAGGAGGATTCTGCTTGAATTTCATGAATTTTAAAGTTTTACGTTTTAAAAGCCTTATTGATTCGAGTATTGAGTATGTTAGCATCTAAACACTAATGATCTGTTTGAGGAATTTCAGTCAGGTTTTAGAGAGTATCACAGCACTGAAACCGCATTAGTGAAAGTTACAAATGATATTCTCACGGCCTCAGATAAGAATCTTGTGTCTGTTCTGGTTTTGTTGGACCTCAGTGCTGCTTTTGACACAGTCGATCACAATATTCTCTTAGAAAGGCTTGAACATGTTGTAGGGATCAAAGGAACAGCGCTAGGCTGGTTTAAATCTTATTTATCTGACAGATTTCAGTTTGTTCATGTACATGAGAAATCTTCTTCATACTCTAGAGTTACTTGTGGAGTACCACATGGTTCAGTACTTAGACCAATTCTTTTCACTTTATATATGCTTCCAATTGGTAAAATCATTAGACAACATGGGATAAACTTCCACTGTTATGCTGATGATACTCAGTTATATTTATCCATAAACCCTGATTAACCTAATCAGTTAGGTAGACTACAGGCTTGTTTTGAAGACATAAAAATCTGGATGACTCTAAATTTTCTGCTGTTAAATCCAGACAAGACTGAAGTTATCATCAGAACCTCAGAAAAGGAAACTGCTTAGTCAATCACCTGATCTAAACGGTATTAAATTAGCCTCCGAGAACAAAGTAAAGAACCTCGGTGTAATCTTTGACCAGGACATGTCATTCAAATCCCACGTTAAACAGGTTTGTAGGATTTCCTTTTTCCACCTTCGGAATATTGCTAAGATTAGAAGCATCCTTTCCAGGAGTGATGCTGAAAAACTGGTTCATGCATTTATTACCTCAAGGTTGGATTACTGCAATTCATTACTATCAGGAGGTCCACAGAATGTAGTCAAAAGTCTTCAGCTGGTCCAAAATGCTGCAGCTAGAGTTCTGATGAGAATTAAAAAGAGAGACCACATCTCTCCTGTTTTAGCTTCCCTACATTGGCTGCCTGTTAAATTTAGAATAGATTTTAAGATCCTCCTTCTCACATATAAAGCTCTTAATAAACAAGCTTCATCATACATCAGTGATCTGATTGTTCCATATGTTCCTAACAGAGCACTTCGCTCTCAGACTGCAGGTTTACTGGTGGTTCCTAGAATATCTAAAAGTAGGATGGGAGGCAGATCTTTTAGCTATCAGGCTCCTCTACTGTGGAACCAGCTCCCAGCTTTAGTCCGTGAGGCAGACACCTTGTCTACTTTTAAGACTAGGCTCAAAACTTTTCTATTTGATAGGGCTTATGGTTAAATTCTGATGTTAGCCCAGGTTTAGACGAGTGGGGAGCAGAGGGAGGTGGAGTGTACAGCGGGGACTACAGTCGTTAAAGACTTATCTCCCTGGCCCTGCCTCCCACATGCCTCCATCTAAAAGGCTAGGTTATCCTGAGTTATCTCTGTAGTTATGCTGCTATAGGCTTAGACTGCTGGAGGACATACTGACCACTTTCCACACTCTGCTACTTTCTTCTACCACCACTCTCTAATTGCATTATTTCCTGTTATTTCAGCTGTTAACTTTATTTTCTCTCTAAGTGTTTTTCTCCCCAGAAGAAGCTACACTGGCGTTCTGCTGAGCTGTGGTGGCCTCATGGAGGGGGCCATCGGCTGGCACACTGCTGCCAACCAATTAACATTCTCCCTCTCCTGATATTACATCTCACTTTCTTTAACATAGAATGTGCTACTATTAGTTCATCTATTGAATTAATCAGATAAAGACAATAAAGTTTCTCTTACTAAATAAAACTTCTACTAAGAAATCACAGTGTAGCCATAGAAACACTACTTGATATATATGGTGTGTGTGTGTGGGGGGGTGTGTGTGTGTCTGCTCTGTCTTCTCAATCCCCAGTGAGTCGTAGCGGATGGCTGCTCATACTGAGCCAGGATCCTCTGGAGGTTTCTTCCTGTTAAAGGGGAGTTTTCCTTCCCACTGTCGCTACATGCTTGCTTAGTATGAGGATTGTATCAACACACAGTCAGTGTATTGGTGCAATCTGCTGGGTTCCTTATATAGGAAACTTTTTTACTGATTGGCTTAATGAACTGAACTGTATTGAAATGTTTACTTTGTGAAGTGCCTTGAGACGACTCTTGTCGTGATTTGGCGCTATAGAAATAAACTGAATTGAATTGATTGACACCACAGTGTCGCTGAGACCTCAGTTTCTGTTGAGTTTCTCTTTGCTGTTCCTAAAACAAAACAAAAAGACAGAATATCCAAGGTTTCTCAGTGTTGACACCATACTATTGAATTAGCAACCCACCCACATCAAACTTATTCTAGTCTTTGACCTTATAACCCAATAAGAGAACTCTCTGGTGGTCACTGTCCATCTTGGTGTTTTTAGTCTTCTTATATCCTTTTCTATCCCCTCCCCCCAATATCAACATTCATTATACAGTAGAAGAATATCAACATTCATTATACAGTAGAAGAATATCAACATTCATTATACAGTAGAAGTGAATTCAGAGAGTAAAACCATCCTGCACTGGAATCTCCAACCTCACCTGCCCTCAATAGTGTCCCCTCCTCCACTCACCCCCACCGCTCAGTTTAAGTTGAGCTGTGAACTTTATTACCAACAGCTGGAGAGAAAGAAGCAAAGACCATGTGGTCTGAAATCAATCAATCCACTCTGACTACAATTGGCAAGCTATAACACACTAATGATACCATCTTAGTCATTGGAAAACAATTTGCTCCACTGTGTAAAGAAGTTGGCATTTGCCCTAAGGATAAACAGAAAACAGAAAGTTATTTAGTGTCTAATGAGACGAGATCTCACCATGGACCTAAGAAATTAAATTAAAGATCCTGCTGTGGTTTCAAAGATCTGTGTGCACCCAGCGTCTTTTTAATTCAAGATTGTTCACGAAATCTGGAAAGTATTAGTGGTTTTAATTAGATAAACACAAACAATAATGCTGCTAAGGAAAAACAGGAAAGCGGAAGCAGTCTGAAGCCTGCGTCTCTCTGGGCTGATGAATGACATCTGTAAAGGCTGGTTTATACTCGGTCCGTCTGCGTGAAACGGACACACGCACCGCCATTTTGCGTCGGCGCAAGGGCTCTCCGACTGGCTCGCGGAGGGTGATGGAGACATGCGAACGTTTATTCACCCGTGACTGAAGGAGTACAAAATACGGAGAAAACGTGGATGGAAACGACGGGAAACGTGGGTTTAGAGGTGGCGACTGGATGAAGAGGTGGAGGAGAATGAAGAACAAATTAGTCCGTGTTAAAAAGTCTCTGAAATACATTAAATCAGTGTAAACACATGAGTAAATACACTATCGTGAACCGGATACATGAGTGTCATGGTGGCAGGATATCACAGAATAGTGCTACGCCCTCTGTTGTCCTGGCGGGGAATTGCTTTGCAGCACTCCGCTGCCTGAACAGAAGTTCGAATGTGAAAACCTTTCAGACGCTCCGTGTGCGTCTCTCCGTTGCGGAGCTCACAGAGAGTATAAACCAGCCTTTAGTTTCCAAAATGTCTTGAAAAATTAATAAGGGTTCTCAAATTCCTCTGGCAAGTCACAGTGCCTCGCTGTCAT
Organism: Aphyosemion australe; assembly: GCA_006937985.1. Lineage (NCBI taxonomy): Eukaryota > Metazoa > Chordata > Actinopteri > Cyprinodontiformes > Nothobranchiidae > Aphyosemion > Aphyosemion australe. Next base: position 34,470 of record SSNS01000280.1, on the reverse strand, counting down.
CTCACTGGTATTTTTAACATGTTTGAAAAATTTATTAGACAGATTTTCTCTCAGAATAGTCACCAAGTCATTGAATGTGTCCGGAAACTCATGTATGCATCTTCCAACCTTGATATAAGCAATCATCAGGATTATTTACAACTGAATTTTTTTTATTTTCTTAGTGGCTCCTTCTAGTCATAAACATTCACAGACTAATGTGATTCTGGCTGTAGGAGGAGTTTCCAAAGTTGCCCCAACAACATGGACCTTTAGAGGATCTTCATCATCAACCCTTGAATGAGTTTATCTCTTGCACCAGCCCTGGCGAAAAAGTGATATTTTAGATTTGGGAGAATAATACCAAAAACGTGAACAGAGTAGGGGTTGGCTGTGGAACATACAACCTTGGAGAAAATCTCGTCAATAGTTACAGTACCAGTAACAAGTTTGGACATGTCTCCTCATTTATTTTGAACATGTAGACTGTCTAACATTGACTGCTATTGTAAATGAACAAAAGCATTAATTTGAGAGCAACATTTTATCATTTTCATTATTAATTTTACTTTTTAATAAAGTATAACTATGTTACCAAGCTTAACTCATTAGAAAAGGACAGTAATAGGCATGTTTCCATTGTCGAACCTTCAGGGAAATTGACCGGGAGATACGATGGCCCCGTCCTCTCAGCTGTTGAGTCTCCAATTCAGCCCTTTCAGAACTTTGCACAGACCTCAGCTTATCACGACTGCTTCACCAGTGAGTGATGACATTGATCATTGCCAAAAAGCATCCACAGTAACATTAAAAGTTTTATTCTGTCGAAGTATGAATCCATTCAGAGGACCGGGAGAGCTGATGTGACGTAAAATGTGGCGTTCAATGACCAGAAGAAGCACCATATTTTTATTTTTATAGCTTTCAACAAAGCCCCGTGAATTACATCATTGTGGGGGAATTTCACTTCGTTTTTAGTGTTGGAGGTTCAATAACGGCAATTTTAAAGCAGTGCGGACCCTGAAGTTCCGATAATGGAAACACGCCTAACGTGAAACAGGGATTCAAGTGGTTTTAAAAATCATGCTGACAACCTGTTCTGCCCATTGGAACCATAAAAAGAATTTTAGATTGATACTGATATTAAAAACAACCATCAGAAAGGAAAACATGATTTTGATGGCAATGGAGCGCAACTCCAGTTGGACATGAGGCCTTACTGTGATGAAAGCCTAACTGTTTGTGAAATAAAGAAAAGCAATCCAGACATTCCTCTAGTGAAGAGCTGGTTATGCTACTCTTTTCTTAAAAATTCCAGCAAATATTTCTTGTGTGAGATGGTGGAGCAGCAGGTTCATCAGATACAGCTTCAGAGCTGTATGATGTGGCTGAAGAATTACGACTGAGTTATGTCAACACAGAAGGACACCCGTTTTTTTCCCCCCTCACTCTTGTCCATTTTTCATGTTGTGGGCTGATACAGATCTGGACACACATGTACAACCCTGGAGTGAACCCAACCATAATTCACCCAAATAAATTGCATCTTTATTATGGTACATGTTTACTTGAACTATTGATGCTTGGACTGCAGTCACATCATCCTGCAGGAAATCTCATCAGAACCCGGAAAGCAAATATCAAGTTGGGGGATGGGGTGTGTTTTGGATGACAGTCTCTGTTTTCCTTGGAAACAAAATGTGATGCTTTATAATACTCTTATTGTTTCTTTATTTAGTCACCTTACTTACTATGTCAACAAACAGCACTGGACAGATCCTACTTGATAGGCTCTAACTGCAGTAGGGGGATTTTTCTTGGCCAACAAGGAAGAAAACGGAGTTGTGTAACTTATCAGATTCCCCACACGGATATCCTGCCAAGTTTTTACCTTCCCAAGATCTCAAACAACAATTCAGTTGAACTTTCATCTGTCTCTTTGTCTTCCTGACACATTATTAGCCCTTGTGCTGCCTCGGCTGGGTCGGTCGGACCCCAAGGCCGCGGGGGCCGGAGAGACCCCGGAGGCAAAGGCGAGGCGGTCCGCGGAGGGGTCCGACCGACCCCTAGCGCCGGCAGCGGCGGAAAGCGTAGCCGGGGGGTGGGTGGGGTGTCGCCACGGGGTCTCGGAGGACCCCAAGGGGACAGGCGAGGCGGTCCGCCGAGGGGTCCGACCGACCCCTAGCGCCGGAC
>SSNS01000280.1:0-32198 GCA_006937985.1 Aphyosemion australe | reverse complement strand
GTGTTACTGTTGACTTTTATACCGCACCCCAACCACGCTCTCCAGCGTAACGGCGTGGCCGCCGCCATATTGGACGGGTCTCCTCACTGTCCAAACGTGATTATTTAGTGAGCAACTGTGGACATTTTTTCTTCACACTCACACACTCACACACACCTACACGCACGATCACACACATACACACACACGCTCGCGCACGCACGCACACACACACGCGCACACACACGCACACCGTGCGTCTGTCATTCTGCTTGTCTGGGAAATGCTGGTACAGGATGTCGACCTCTAGATGGCGCTGCCGTGCGAGTTGAGATCGTGGGGTCGCTTCGACCCCACTCCGCCTCCATTGTCACAAAAACGTGGGGGTCACACAAGGGTTAGGAATTCACTTTTACAGTTGATTCTCTTTTCAACTGACAACTTTCTTCAGGGTGGACCCAGTTCCTTGAAGGATGTGTGAATGGAGCTGTAATTGTTTTGGTTTATAATTCATCCTCAGACATGTACGACTAGTTGGCACTTATTTGAAACTCTTTTCCTTAACCCTGCAGTCTGTTTGAATCACTCAGGGAGCAGAACCTGTTCTGCTGATCTAATTGTTTGCTTGAAGATGCATGTTAACTGTCAGCGGTCTGCATATATATATATGTATATATATATATATATATATATATATATATATATATATATATATATATATATATATATATATTAGTGCTGTCAAAATTAGTGTGTTTTTAATGCGCTAATTCAAAGCCCCCTTAACGGCATTCATTTTTTTAACGCGCGATTAACGCGCAGGCTTCTGTAGTTTTGTTTTGGCCCTCCTCGCGTTTCATAGTCTGACGTAAATAAGAAGCAGGAACAAGCCATTGGCCAGCGGCAAATTTCCTTTGAATCACATGAGTAAAAATGTATTAAACCCTCAAGTCAATTTCTTTTTAGGATTTCCACGGCTGGATTTTTAAGATAAAAACAGTGTTTTTAAATCGCGCGGGGACCTACGCCTACCAGGCTTTCAGTATGAGCGTAAAGCCGGCGATGACGTAACCGCTCAGAAAGCGAGTGTAAACAGTGTGTAGAAAGTGACCCGCAGCTCGGTATTTTTCTCTGGATTACGACGAGGCGGATAACCGGACGAGTTCAACCGAACATGATCGGTGGCGAAATGGAGGAGGAGGGTACAGTTTGTTTACTTTTATTAAGTATTTAATTCCTGTGTTTGAAGCGCTGCAACCAACCGGGACCTCTCAGCTGATGAGACAGCGTCATCATTCTGTCCCAATATAATTCAATAATCTACAGAAAAATAAAATCAATCAATCAATCAAAATTTTATTTATAAAGCGCCTTCCACTCCCATCATGGGAGGCCAAGGCGCTGAAGAACAACATAAAAACATGATAAAAAATTAAAACAGTAAACGACAATAAAAGACTATAAAAATGCATAATACATGCAAATACATAATGCATAAAACACATAAAAACAATCAGCCTTCAGGCAAGATCTGGAAACGCTAGACGATAAAAATGTGTTTTCAGTCGACTCTTAAAAACCTGCAGGGATGTAGATAGTCTAACTGACGGTGGTAGCTGACTCCAGAGAGATGGCGCTAAAACAGAGAAAGCCCGATCACCACGAGTCCGACACCTAGTGCGGGGGACCACAAGCAGGCACTGATCAGAGGAGCGCAGAGAGCGTGTTGGCACATGTCTCCTCAGAAGTGCGGACAAATAAGAAGGGAGACCTCCCTGAAAGAAGCGGAAAACAAACACCAAGAGTTTAAAACGTGCCTGATAAAAGACCGGAAGCCAATGTAGGGAGGCCAGAACTGGACTGATATGGTCCCATTTCCTGGCCCCGGTCAGAAACCTGGCGGCGCTGTTCTGTACAATCTGGAGCCGACGAAGCGATGACTGACTGAGCCCAGCATAAAGGGAGTTACAATAATCCAGCCTAGAGGTTACAAAAGCATGGAGTACCTGCTCCAAGTGGACTCTCAACAGCATAGGTTTAATTTTAGAAAGGCGTCGCAGATTAAAAAAACATGATCGAATCACAGAGTAAGCGTCAAACTTAAGGCCAGAGTCAATTCTCACCCCCAAGCCAGTGACCACTTGCTTCAAAAAGGGGGAGAGAGGGCCCAGATCAACTTTGGAACTCATAGCCTGCCTGCTGTTTGGGCCGAAAATAATCAGCTCTGTTTTACCCTCATTAAGATGTAGGAAATTTGCCGCTAGCCAAGACTTAACCTCGTTGAGACAGGACTCAAGGGACATGATGTCAAGACCATCCCCCTGCCGAAACGAGGTATAAATCTGGCAGTCATCTGCATATAAGTGAAATTGAATGCCATGTTTACGGAGGATTGGGCCAAGGGGCAGCAAATAAATAGAAAAAAAAAATGTGCTGCCCGTTTTGCCGCTGGAAAAAATCCGGGAAAAATTAATTGATAGCTTACCAGAATAACTGTGTGTGTGTGTGAGTGTGTGTGTGTGCGTGTAGGCCAGAGTTCAGCAACATCAGCTGATTTGAGTTTGGCCCCTGTTGCATTATTTTTGTCTGAGTTCAATGGATTAAGAAAGCAACAAAAAAAAAAACAAAAGTGTTGCGTTATATTTTTGTTAAAAATAATAAGATATATTTAAAATGTGCTAAATAGGCAGAGTCCTAGTTCTTTATCACACTCTTCCCTTTGTCCTTGTTTTAGTACCACATGTGTTGATTTTGTGAGTCCTTATGGTGGAACCATATAAGGTGCTGTTGTGTGGGAGGTAATGCCTAATTGCACTTTTGAATATTTTTTTTCTGAGGAAAATACTGGAGTGTATTTATCATGTTTATTTGGTACAGTTATAATAAACATATTTTCTTTAAAAAGTACATTTGTCCACTCCATAGTTGAAATAAGAAAAATTTGAATAAGAAACAAAAATTGCGATTATTCGTGAGTTAACTATGGACACTCATGCGATTAATCACGATTAAAAAATGTAATCGATTGACAGCCCTAATATATATATATATATATATATATATATATATATATATATATATATGTATATATATATTTTTTTTTTTCAAGTAGAACTATTCGAGAAGGAGTATTTTAGTCGATGTTACACATGGACAGAGAAATGTTGCAGTAAATGTTCAGACCTTTGAACTCATCTGTCCTTATTCTGAACTGCAAAATATCCTGTTTTAGAGTGGAACTTTTCCAAAGATGGCTCCCTGTTTTTTTCTTATTGTAATATTTCAGTCCAAAAAGTAGAAATTGGTGTCTTTTTTGCAAATGTAATGTTTTAATCCCAGAAGTTTAACTTTCAGAAGAAGAGACGAACAGGGCTCTACAATTAGTTACTTTACCTGAAAATGATAATAAATGATAAATGATCTGCACTTGTATAATACCTTTCAGAGTCAGAGGACTCCAAAGCGCTTTACACTACAGTGTATCATTCATACATTGACACGCTGGTGGTGATGAGCTACAATGTAGCCACAGCTGCCCTGGAGCACACTGACGGAGGTGAGGCTTCCGAGCACGGGCGCCACCGGTCCCTCCGACCACCACCAGCAGGCAACGTGGGTTAAGTGTCTTGCCCAACAGCGGCATTCTCTGTCGGGATCGAACCTACAACCTTCCAATTACTGGACAACCTGCTAACATAACACATGTTTTTATTCAGTTATTTTTGCTACATTCCTCTTGGTAAGCATACTCCTATTTGTTCTTGCCTTGGGAAAAATGTGCACTTTCTCCTTTCCAATGGCTAAACTTGTTTGTTTGGGTTTTAGAAGACTTCAGTCTATTATTCAATCACTTTCTTAATAAACAAAAAATACACCTCAATAAACCTTTGTATGACTAACACATCAAGTAGAATTTTAAGTTTTGCTAGCTGGTATCTACAGAGGAAACTCAAAAAATTTGAATATGATGCAAAAGTTCATTTATGTCAGAAATTCAACCTAAAATGTGAAATTAATAAATTAGATACTCATTTCATACAAAGCCAGATTTTTCGGCCTTTATTAGTTCTAATTGTGATGATTATGGCTACAGCTGATGAAAACCCCACATTCAAAATCTCAGACAATTAGAATATTGTGAAAAGGTTCAATATTCTAGACTCAAAGTGTCACACTCTAATCAGCTAATGAATCCAGAACCCCTGCAAAGAGTTCCTGAGCCTTTAGATGGTCTCTCAGTCTAAGATGGATTACTGGAATAAATAGACTTTTGCACCAGATTCTAACTTTTTCAGTTTCACCTGTATATCTGCTTTAAAATAATATTTTTATCCTAAATAGGTCCTAAGTTTGGAGCTTTTACCCAGTTCCTGTGTGAAATTTTGGTTTAATAACATATGCAACCAGATGGGAACTCAGAATATTTTAGGCTTTAATTCAAATTATACAAATATACAGGGATTAGGCACTTCACTAAAACAATCCCATATCATAGAGTCTAGTGCGCCCTGCGGCAGCACAGTACTTTCTGTGTGTGTTGGGAGTATCACTCTTAATTACATGAGCTGCACCTGAAGAGGCGAACAATGATTAATCCGTGTTAAATAACTGATTCATTTAAAATATCGGTTAAATTAACTGTGACTCATACGTTTTCCTTTTATTCAGCGGCTCCAACGAGTCCTTTTATGATGTTGTTAACCCTGAAGGCGTCTGCAGTCAGGCCACCTAAACTACGGTTTAACAAACCTTTGGGACTTTAATATAAGATGCATTAAACTTGGTTGTGTTTAAAACACACAGCACATATACAGAAACATATCTAGTTTATGTATTCTCCTTCTGGCCCAGGACAAAGACTTCATGCTTTTCAAAATTCTCCCAAGGGTTCCTTTTCCACAGAGCCCAACAGTTATTTATTTTGGCCTCATAGTAAAGGAAGCTGTCATTCATGAAAATCCGGGAAATATTTCAGGTGAAACTGAAAAACCAAATATCCGGGGGCTCAAAGAGTACTGGAAATATAGTTGGATTCATAAAACCAGAAAACTATTGCAATTGACAGCCCTCAAAGCCACAACGAACAGCTTTAATTTGCAGCGCAGCATGTCACACTTATGGCAACAGGAATTTGACAAAGCCCACAAATTCCTCTTTAAATGTGCTGAACATAGTTAACACAGATTCTGACTTCTGCATCAATCACGTTCTGTCTTTTCAGTTCCTGTCTGCTAGGCAAACCAATCTTGTGAGAGAAAAAACAAATTCCAACTCAGCAACTACTCTGAAAAAAGCATTGCATGTTTGTAAATGCCCTCCAGCAACAGCTCTGAGTCACACGGACGTTTGAACTCCGCGGTGCTGAAGAGCGGTCACACAGGATGAGTCGGTGCTTGTAAAGACATCCAGAGGTTGTTCCTGCTTAAACGTCCTTGAGCTTCTGTGAGCAGAGAAGACCTTTTGAAGAAAACAAATAGTCATAGCATGTCTAGTGCTCTGTTTTGATTTAAACTTGGACCCTTTTCTTTAGAAACACCAGAATAATTCACTCTAAAAATCTGCAGCTTAGAAAACTGATTTTACTTTATTGATGATATGTAAGATATATCCAACCTAACAGGAGGGTTAAATCCACAGCTTAGCTGTTGTTGCTGCTCTTCAGAGCGTTCTATCCCCTAAACGTCAACAATTCACAGACCAACTAAAACACACTTCTTTGACTTTGTTCAATGGCCATGAATCCCTGTGTCTATTCAGGATTTAAAGAAGAAAAAACTTAAAAATCACAAGACAAGATTACGAGTGAGAAAGAGTTTGCTTAGCCAAAACTGAGCAATGAATCCTCACACAAAAATCTTCTTTGATGTTTCCGTAATCCTCAGTAAAACAATCCAACAAGACAAATAAATGAAGGATTCGCTTTAATGAAGCTCTGCGTTTGTTCTCATAACGCGCCTATGTGTCCTGGCTACAGCAGAAACATAAATAAAATGTTTTAATATTTTATTTATGCCATCTGGGAGGATAAAATTTAAATGAAGACTTAGTGTACCTATTTAAAGCCTCTGCCATCTGTCTCTGCTCCCTGTTAGGTAAGCGTGTAAAAAGATAAACATGTTTAAAAGGGACAGTTCAGATCTTTTGACTGAACAACTAGAATCTTACTTGTTGTAGATAGCGCTTTGAGCAGCCTCAGTTCAGAGAAACAGAGATTAGCTCAACATTGTTGTCATCAAAACCAATTTTAGAAACATCTGCTTAGTGATGCATTACTTAATATTAACATTAGTTGTTAATACTAGGGATGCTCGATATTGGCTTTTTTACCGATATCCTATATTGTCTAACTCTTAATTTGTGATACTGATATTAACAGATACCGATATATGCAGGGTCCCCCCTAATAAATAAAAAATAAATAAATCATCTAGGTTTCTAACATCACATATCGCCTATCATGAATGCTTAAGCTTTAAACATTATTTGTGCAAAATGACAACTACTTTAATTGGTGTTTGTTTTCATTTTACATTTAGGCAGAAATGAACGAAAAAACGGATCATGAACACACCGATTTTGCTTTATACGTTTGTAGCGTGGAGAACATTTGTCTTTGTAACTATCGGTTTGTTTAGGGAATGTTTGGGCGTGTGTTAAAGTTACTTAGTTCATAAAAGGTAAGCACATGCTAAGCGAGGCTAATTGCTAAGTGGGACACTAAGCCGTCTGTAATAGTAATGTATTTTTTTCTGTTTCTGTATATCGTAGTTATGGTGATAAAACATTGATAAAGATCTTCATTTCAGAAAAGCAAGCCTTGGGTGAAGATTATTTTGCTTGTTAGTTGTTTGCTGGCTAGCTACACGTAGCTATGTGCTATGTGGTAGATACTCATTACACATGGTAAATTACTAAATATTCACAGGTTGTGCCAAATAAAACTAAAATATCTCAAAAACTAAACCACAGGTCTGTCATATTTTGGCATTTTGAGAGAGAGGAGATGAAGCTGAACAGTTTGATGTGTTATATGTGCATGGTATGTAAAAGTTGGGTCACTATAGGAGTAAAAACCGATACCGATATTTTCCGATATTACATTTTGAGTCCAATATCGGCCGATAATATCGGTAGACTGATAATATCGGACATCCCTAGTTAATACTTTATTTAATAGTTTAATAATGCTTAATACTGCAATAAGTAATGTTAATAATGGGACCCTTGTAATGTATTACCTTTTTTAAAGTGACAATGTGTAGTTTTTACCATTAATCTCTGGAAATATCCATCAAAATGTTGTTGAAAATGAATAAAATGATGTCCAGTCGTAACATATAACCATAAAAATCAGGTCTAAAATACACAGGGTCTAAGTCTCTGGGGGACGCCATATTAGACGCCATGTTTCCTTCTACGTGAGCCGGCTCAGGGTCCTGCGCCTGCTGAAGATGTCACACTAGATGATTGGTTGGACGTACGACTTACGGAAGTTATGTTACCACGTTTGAAAACATTTAGGCGGTAAGAAACATGAATTTAAAGCAGCATTCCGCAAGATTGCAGTTATATGGTCTCTGTCGCCCTCTAGAGGCTTGCTGTGTAACGTCACTGTGTAACGTCACTGTGTAACGTCACTGTGTAACGTCACTGTCGTAACGTTAAATCGCTCTCTCGGGCATAAGAGGCATGTTTACATTCCTAATGTCAGGCAAAACAACGAAAACAAACTTTTCCACCTCCACACATTGAATAAATAGTTTTATCAGGACTGTATAACAACTTTATGCCCGACCAAACACAATAACCCCAGTGAAATCATTTATTACTTACCTAGCCATTAGCAGCACGGCTAGGTCAGAGTCCGTAGTTCATGCCTTTCTTTCTAAAAGAGCTCTCCAGCGAGGAAAATACGGCCCAATAATAACTCTGGTCTTTGCTCTTGTTCTATCACGTTCTCCTTTTCTTTTCCTAGATTCCTCTGATAAGGGATTTCTAGCTTTCTTTGGTGAATCTGCCACTGCTACAGCGAGTCTACGTTATACAATTATGGCAAGCCAAAGAGATTAAAAAAATGTGCGTTCTAAACTCGCATTATGTCCGCCAAAACGCTCGTTCAAGACGCGTGTTTTGGCGGACATAATGCTCGCTTTTAGAACACGCAAGTTTTTGCCCCCTTTGGCATCAAAACGCGCGTTCCAAGACGCGCATTTTGGCAGACATAAAGTGCGTTTAGAATGAGCGCTTTTTTATACCTTTGGCTTGCCATATTTTGTCGTAAAACGACACCCAGTCAGTACTTCCGTCGCTACCCGATGCACAAAAACTGTATAGCGCAGTAAACAGACGTGGGACCCCCCAACACTATCACAGGTATGAAAATGAAAATAATAGATAATACTATGATGCAAAAACTTTACAAAAAAGCATAATTTTAATATGTAAAACTTGCGGAATGTTGCTTTAATAACAAAACTGCTAAACTCTTTCCAAAACCTCCGTGAAAGAACAGAATCGAAAAAGAGATTAACTATATTTTGGCTGAGTGGTATTGCCGTAGTGTGACGTCATTGGCTGGCGCAGGACCCCGAGTAGATCCGGAACCTACCCCGCTAGAAAACTAGCATTAGCATTCCATTCGCTTGATTGAATTAACTGAAGGACTGTCAAAGTCTGAGCAGTCACACCGAGGGTTGCAAGCTTTCTGCTCGACAGGTAATATTTACCGTAATGTTTTTTTTAAACTAGCGACAGTCACAGTGATATGGTGTAAAACTATCCTGAAATGTATGAACTGCTGCCCCCTATCACCAGGAAACTACACACTGTCACTTTAACACAAAATCTGTTAGTAAGATAAACGTCAGAGTCATGAAAACATTTAGAGTAATACCTATTTATACTTAAGTATATTAGTAATGGTCAGCATGGCATATTTTACACTTAAAAGATTTCAAATGATTGTACATAAAAAACAACAACAACATCATTGTCTGTGCTGTGAATCAGTCCTGGCAGCCACTCCTTCTTCCTGGTGCATTGATTTGACCCAAAGTCTGAGCAATGAGGTGAAAAAACCGAGGCTTTGGCCAAAAGTGCCAAATACACACAAAATGTATGTGTGAAACAGCACATAGACAACACATTCATGCATTGTTTACATAATTAACAATGCATAATTTTGCGTGTTTTTGGCCCAGCTACCTAGCTATGCGGTTAGCATGCTAAATGTTCACTTTTCACACAGGCCGTTTCTCAATACTTAAGTATGCTAGTACGTTCTTGACAAGTATGCTTTTGGTAAGTACAGCAGAAAGTTTGATTTATCTCCCAGCCCTGTGTTACATTAAGATTCTAACTTTTTTGGGTGCTTGAATAATTATGTTAAAAATTGTTCAGTCAAACATGGATCCAAACATCCTGCAGCTCCACTATTTAAAGATATTCTACAATAAACAGTTTAACCAAGAATTTAGCCTTAGCATATAAATAACAAAAGGAAACAACCTGCAAACATTAAACAGACCGTGCCAAATGCCAAACAGGCAGTGTGAGACTTCCTGCTGTACTTCAAAGGAGAAACAAAATGAGAATATAAACTTATAAATTCAGGCTTTTTTGGTTGTTTAATGGTGGTGGGTATTCAATCTAATGATGCATTACCCCCATGCATGTTAATGCATTTTGTGTGCAATGTGTTTTGGCTTCTGGTTTAAACTTCCTGCCACTTCACAAAAAAGAAAAAAGAAAAGAAAAGCTTGGCGACACTACAGGCTTGGCTCCACTTCTGATCACATCCATGTGACAATGATTTCCCCAATAATGTTTGTATTCACATGATCGCACTGTTGCACAGCCATAAGCCCAAACCATGGTATGATGAGTCCCAGAGGAGTCCAGACTGGTAATCTCAAGCCCTAACATCAGTTTGAGAAGGAATTCCTGGGCGGTATCCCTTGGTGCGTGAGGGTTAATTGATCTAAGCTCCTACAGTGAGCTTTCTGTCTCCTAGAGTGCTTCATAACTTTGAAATCCTATCTGTGTTCTTGTACAAAGACAAACACACTTCAGGTCATCTGATATATTTTGATAAAAAAGTGTACACAACAAACGCCAACAATGCTTTAACACGACATCTTTACATAGATCGGCTCCCTGCAAAAAACAAACAAACCTACACTCCCATGATGGGGCACAGGCCTTCTCCTGATCCCAGAACATCAGAAACATCAGACATGCAACAGCACAAAATACTCTACCTTAAACCATGATGCTTCTCTGAAATCTGTCTACTTCACAATTAGTTTAAACAATGACAAGATAAACATTTAGAACCACTTACTGCACAAAGGGTCAGTTCCAGCTCTCTTGGCAACAAAAGACCTAAGGTAAACTCATCTGATGATTCAGCCAAAGCTTGAAAAAGAACTCATGCGTCTTTGAGTCGTCTCCACTGAACCATTGTGCCTCAACATTAGCATGATGAAGCTAATAAAAAGAACGTTTAACCTAGTGAGTGACATTAGTTTGTATACTTTGTAGTACAAAGCTTACTAAAAGACAAAAATGTCCTTCCTGAGTGGCAAACTGAGATCTACAAACAACTTAAAGGAGTGTTTAAGCTATTTTAAAGCATGTTTGTGTAAAAATGAATTTCTTAATAACCACAGAGCTTCAGATAAATAACCACAAGGCAGAATAAAGGCTTAGAGATCAATATCAAATGATTCTGAAATTCAGAAGACTGGATCTGATTTCTAACAGCAGCGATACACGCCGTGCTCAGACTAGCTTATCGCTCCCATCAGAAATAAAACAACCAGTAAAACTGTAATTATTCATACCTTTTACACAAAAGCACACTTCTAAAAAGCTGAGGTATTTGAAATTGCTTCAAGACTGACATATTCATGCTGTTCCTTTAACAGAGTCTTAGAGGTAACTGTTTATTAGTTTCTGACTCCTAAATAAATGTCAGACAGGCGTTTTACGTGAACTGATTCACATTTTCTTTCTACCAAGTCCATGTTTGAAGAAAACCTGTAATGGGTTTCAAAACGCAGCCGTGGCTCAAGTGATCGAGTGGCCGTTCATCAACTGGACAGATTGGCGGCTCGATGTCTAACTCCTGCACGGGTGGAAGCGCTAGAGCCATTTAACTTAATATTTGCTCGCCTCAATTCACCGAGCTGCATCAAAGTCAGCAGCAAAGAGCGCAGGACTAAAGGAGAAGGTTATTATATTGAGGCAGGACTTGCCAGGTGTCGATCCTAAAGAATAACTTGAACATAAATTGAAGGGTTGAGTGCATTACAGAAGAACGTATGTAACATGAAACACTTAAAGTCCTCCAAATCTAATAACACAAACCTTCTCAAGGTGGAGAATAGCTGAGCGACCTGAGATGGATCTAGTCAGAGCCAAAGAATAACCTGGAAAGCGTTTGAAACCCGAGTGTTGGGAAGCATCTGATAGGCGTCGCTAACAAGTGAACCGTCTTCTTTAATGTGACCTGTTTTTCTGCCGTCTACCAGTGTCCCGCCCTTTGCTCTGGCATCATTAGTCATTTTCAGGACTTAATGTTCACTAAAATGATTAACAAAGGAAGAAGGAAGAAAATCCTGAAACATGATTGGTTTTATATAGAACTGAATATGGTATTCTACCTAACGCTTTCCCCACCTCCATGCTACGAACGCCGCTGCAGGCTGGCAGCAGTGTCATGATTTCCGTCGTGTTTCCTGCTGTACGGATAATCTCATTAGCAACTCAACAAATTCATTCAGATGTGATTAGTAGGAGAGTGCAGTTTGAACACATTAACACCCCGTTTGCTCTGACGCCCACCTCCTCCTGGACGCCTCCTGGAACATGTGACACAATAAATCTAATCTGTCTGCTCGGTTCTGCACCTTCAAAGCTCACAGACACGTTCTTGTGAGATTCTGATGTGTGCCGGTCCTCAGCGAGCCAAAGTTCAACGACAGTAAAGAGAAAGTATAACTGAGGCCAGATTATGTGAACTGTGAAGTCACAGTCTATGATTCAAGCTGCAGACAGTACGTGCATCTAAATCACCTTGATGCCAAGACCGTCTAGTAAACACCTCCTCACCTGGGTGGGTAAGCAGTTCAGTCAACTGCAGAAGAACCACAGGAAGAATTTTAAGTTCACCTGAAGTCTAGCTGACCACTAATCTAGAATTGACTTGTAATAAATGATCATTTCATTTTAGTGTCTAGAAAATCCACCGTGGGCTCTAGCGCTGCAAGCCTCTCACAGCCTGCCGCCATGTGTGCATGGCATCAGGAAACGAGCGCTCCCTACTGGAGCCAAATGTTGAGAGGAGGCGTGAAGGACATGCTCCACGCTCTGTCTCCTAGACACGTTTCCTATGCTGGAGCTGACCTAAAAGGCTTGTCCTACATGTCAGAATCAGATCAACAATCTCACTCCAGAAAACACGGATCAGTTTGGAAAAATCTAATTTTTTTCCAAATTCTAGAAAGAAAAAAAAACCTAAAATGCTGGGATGTTTTTTGCAACAGATGGAGAAATCACAACAAACAAATAAACTCAATAAAGAAGAAATGAGCTCTGCACATTTTTTACACATGACAGAAGAAAAGCTGTGGTGGTTTATGAGCACATGAATCAAATCTAAAAGCAGTCAGACACACAGCAGTAACCTCATTAGAAAATATAAAGGCACGTCTGTACTTAATATCATTGATGCAGCCATACAGCCTCCATGACACACACACACACACACACACACACACACACACACACACACACACACACACACACACACACACACACACAGAGCTATATTCTTATGCCTTATATCGTTTTTATTTGCTTGAATCTGACTGGGATTAAGTGAGTTTCATGAGGCAGAGATTGCTCAAACCCCTGAAATGTGCAGTTAAACTGAGATTAAATGCTCTTTAGTTTCAACAACCTCTTGTGTAAAAAGTAAACACGCATTAAATCTGTTTAAAATTGTTCAAATCCCTGATGGGTGTGTGCACTCATTTACCCTTTCAGACCTGCAGCGTGGTTTATTTGCCTCATAATGGATTTAAAAAGTGAAATCTCCCTTATTTTTTCCACAATAAAACATAACAGCCGAAAATTACGAAACATTCACCAATTAGAGAGTAAATAGCAGGAAGATTCCTTAAAAACTTGGATGCAGATTATGCTGTGGGACGTGTTTGGTCTAAACTGGCCCTGGAGAGGTGGCTTAAGTCCGGGTGCGGGCTGATGAATAACTGTGAAGAGGCGGCGGATCAAAAACCAGGACTTTGAGTCCTCACACCTGCGGATCAACAGATACACCTGAGAAGGCTCCGCAGATTTCATATGAAATTATGATTTTTTTAAAACTCATAATAGTCTTAAATCAGTAGATAAAACATGTAAACGTGTTATTATGGCGCATAGCGCAGAAGTGACAGCCAGTCGAGGCGCAACACTTCTAAGAAGAGTCGGATTGGCGCAGATAAACTGATCAGAAGCGCGGATCTGCAGAGAATTAAGAGGGCGAACAGTTCGGATGAACTATCAGAGATCAGGTGGAGCATTTTAGGGAGAGGAGCATTCACGCCGCCAACATGACACTTTCCTTTAGGGTTGATCCCGCTTTCACTGTTTAAAAGCGGTTCAAAGTTTGTTAGTTCCTTGTGCGCAGCAGGAAGGCTGCAGCCGTCTGTCAAACGATTTACCTCAGCAAAACAAACAAGAAGGCGCACTTACTTTTGACTTCTTCATATGGAATGGCAGGAGTAAATCCAGTGTGTGCGAAAGCCTATTTTATTTTACTTCTACGGGGAGGAAAGGGGTTTTCATCATCCTCTGTGCACATATCCAATGCCTAAGCCAGCGGTATCCAAAGAGAGGAGAGAAGAGTCCCGGCGGACAAAAATCAGATTCGGTCTCTGCAACAACCTTCAGGCTCAGCCCGTGCGTCCAGGCTGCAGCATTGATCCACACAGAGAGGAGTCAGAGCAGCGGGACGACGGGAAGAGGGAGGGAGGTAAGCCTTTATAATGATGCGTAAAAAGCAGTCAGAGCCGCCCTCTGACGGGCCGCCGTCTCACTTCTACAGGACCGGAGCTGCGTTCATTCGATACGACTCTAGAGACTACAACCAGTCACAAAATAATAAAAACACACATTTAATGCGAGGGAGTCAGAATCTGTATGAGTCAAGGCGTGTCAGGACTGTGATGAGTTAATCAATACAAGATCAGAAACACCGAGTCACGTGACCATGACTCATGCCTTTAATTAATGACTTAGATGATTGGGTCACTTGTAGAGCCGCGATATCACGTTATCACATTCCAACAATATAATACCACGTCCTACAATATACATCAGCCATGACTAGTACAATACAATTATTTTGTTTGTACAATAGCTTACTTATAGGGCTATTGTACAAATGTGATATGGGACTCGATTAAAATGAATCTAATTAATTAGAGGCTTTGTAATTAATTAATGTTGATTAATCGCATTTTATTCGTTCAAGAAAATTTGCCCCGAAAGAAATGTTTTTAAATAAAAATAATGAGACAGAGAATCAAACAATAGACATGGACATTATTATTGTAAAGTCAAGCTCTTTTCATTTCTAAAAAATGCTTTTAAATTGTATTTCAATTCAAAACAGGAAAATAAAGTTGTTTTGAACTGCTGCAAAACGCTACTAGCATAGTCTGGAGCTATTCCAGAAGCTTTACTAGGCTTCTCCGTGACTGATTGGTCAATTCAGACACCTCTTTTGGATCAAGAGGGCCAGTAGAGTTGAGCGTTACTCACCAAAATTAGATTCACAGCTCAGTCAGCCAATGAGACTCATCATAACATGGACATACACAAACCAGGAAAGAGAAAAGTCCTACTAGATTTTTGAGTTTGAAGCCTGTTTGTTTGGTGAAAACGACTTTGTTTTCTGTTTAAACTGTTTTCAGTGTGACACAAGAGGTAGGGCTAAAAGTAAACAATAAGAAAGTCTGGATAAAATGAACTTTTCAAGGTGAAACATCAAAGGTAAGAAACTGAGAGACAGAAATGAACGTGAACACACACGTAGAGGGATTTCCGATCACTCATTTGATTGTGGTTTTAGTTGTGTTTGGAGCACATAAAAAAAGGTTTGCATGGGCTTGTAGCCAAGGTTCTGACGTTTATTTAGAGGTGCAGCTTGACTATATTGATATTTAGGGCATGTATTTTGCTGCTAAACTTCAAAGCCCCCCAATTGGGGGACCCTCAGGCCCAAAGGGTTAAATGCGTTCATTTTAATTAACGCATTACTTTTTTCTAATTAATTAATCATAATTAACACGTTAAATTCCCATCCCTAATATATATATATATATATATATATATATATATATATATATATATATATATATATATATATATATATATATCTAAAAAAATAAAGGGAACACTTAAACAACACAATGTGACTCCAACTCAATCACACTTCTGTGAAATCAAACTGTCCACTTAGGAAGCAGCACTTATTGACAATCAGTTTCACCTGCTGTTGTGCAAATGGAATAGACAACAGGTGGAAATTATAGGCAATTAGCAGGACATTCCCAATAAGGGAGTGGTTTTGCAGATGGTGACCACAGACCACTTCTCAGTTCCTCTGCTTTCTGGCTGATGTTTTGGTCACTTTTGAATGCTGGCGGTGCTTTCACTCTAGTGGTGGCATGAGACGGAGTCTACAACCCACACAAGTGGCTCAGGTAGTGCAGCTCATCCAGGATGGCACATCAATGCGAGCTGTGGCAAGAAGGTTTGCTGTGTCTGTCAGCGTAGTGTCCAGAGCATGGAGGCGCTACCAGGAGACAGGCCAGTACATCAGGAGACGTGGAGGAGGGGCTTGGGTGTTTTTAACACATAACCTAAGGCTGTGGTTGGCACTATATGCACTACGATTTATTACCGTGTGTTTTTCAGCAAGAATTGCTAGTGTTATACATCCTCATGTTGTTGGTGCAGTGATGTTTTGGTTCTGTTGTATTTTTTGTGTCTCTTTTTTTCTTTCTGCAGGTCTAGAAATGGATTCTTTTGCATCTTTTATTATTTATTTTTGTGAACTCCCCCCTTCCTTCTCTTTCCCCCCTTTCTCTTTCATTTCCGTGTCTGTTGAAATTTTAACCAACCGAAAACATTTCTAGTAATGTTCTGATATCAGGCAGGGTGTTATAGCTGAATCTATAACGATCCACCTGTGAGAATAAAACTGTAAGGCTTGTTTTCGGCACTCAATTCTGTTTGCTATACAGCCAAACAGGACATGAAAAAAAATAAAAAATAAGATGTGGAGGAGGCCGTAGGAGGACAACAACCCAGCAGCAGGACCGCTACCTCTGCCTTTGTGCAAGGAGGAACAGGAGGAGCACTGCCAGAGCCCTGCAAAATGACCTTCAGCGGGCCATAAATGTGCATGTGTCTGCTCAAACGGTCAGAAACAGACTCCATGAGGTTGGTATGAGGGCCCGACGTCCACAGGTGGGGGTTGTGCTTACAGCCCAACACCGTGCAGGACGTTTGGCATTTGCCAGAGAACACCAAGATTGGCAAATTCACCACTGGCGCCCTGTGCTCTTCACAGATGAAAGCAGGTTCACACTGAGCACATGACAGTGTCTGGAGACGCCGTGGAGAACGTTCTACTGCCTGCAACATCCTCCCGCATGACCAGTTTGGCAGTGGGTCAGTAATGGTGTGGGGTGGCATTTCTTTGGCGGGACTGCATAGCCCTCCATGTGCTCACCAGAGGTAGCCTGACTGCAAAATGAGGGGGGAACTGTAATTTTTCTGTGTTGGCTTCAGTTTTGGAGGCTGAAAATTGCCCCATGGTCCAAACAGAGAGAGCGGATTCTCTGTGGCGACCCCTGAAGGGAAAAGCTGAAAAAAATGCTGATGATTTGATAACAGCTAGGCAGAGCATTAGTGGCATTCAGACAACATGACGGCATTTATTGATGCATCAGTGTGCAATAACATGTTACATTACAAGATGTCATATTTCCAATAAAAGATGCTTTTAAAAGGCTTGGAGACAGACAGGCCACATCAGTGCAGACAGTAGATCCCATTACCGGGTATTTATTGAGACAGATGTCAAACCTCCCTTGTCTGTATGATGTAAATATTTCTCCCCTTGCATATTTATGTATTGGCTTGACATGAGGTTGTGTTTGATTCATCCACCCTGCTGTCTATAAATTTGGTTTTTATGTGAAAAGCATGCAACAGTATGTGTTCTGTTATACTGACAACACTAAAATCATTTTTACCTCAGTCACACGTTTGGGAGAAGCTGAAGAACAGAGCAGAAAAATTAGTCCGCGTGTCTCCTCTTTTCTTTCCAGCAGACAAATGTGCCCAAGAATTTGTAAAATTCACAACGCAATCTTGCAGCAGAGAAACAGACTTTGGCCTCGGGAAACAAAAATGATTACAAATTAGAAACATGTTGCATCAAGCAAATCTGTCTCACTGGGTGTTATTTGTGTTTGGCAGCAGAATGCACAGATTTCCATCTGGCTTTTCAGTTGTGTGGTATATATTCTGTTTTTCATGAGATTTTGGCTTCTTTGCAGAGAGAAAATAGGATTATCAAACAGTTGTTTACTCAGTGATCGCAGCCTAGTTTGCCTACTTCTCACGTCTCACGCTGTCTTAGAGGTAGAGTTATTTGCTTGCTCTGCAAATGTCCTAGTGCAACACTGCAGCTTGGTGGATCAGCGTACTACAGGATTTGCAAAAAGCTGGATTTCCTGGATATACACTGGGAGCCTCTTGTGGAATGTCTGGAAAATTTGGGGAGTGTTTTGATTAAATTTTGGACAGCAAACAAGAGATAAATGCTCCTCTCTGTCACATATTCTCTTCTGAAGCCTTTTTCTCTGAACTATCAGTTGCAGTGGTTTTCAGAAACGTTTGCGACAGAAAAATTACACAACATTCCATTAAAATAAGGAAATCACAAGTTAGACAAATAATGGGATTTTTAAAATACTAATGCATATTTGTTAAAAATGATCATATTTATTCAGCTGTGATTGAACATAAGATTCACTCTAAAATGTAAAAATAAAAAAAACCTAAATTGCAGGTGAAACGTGAAAAATTAGAATATTGTGCAAAGTTTATTTCATTAATTCAACTTAAATGTTAAACTAATATGTGAGATACTCATTCCATGCAAAGACAGATATTTTAAGCCTTTATTCGTTCTAATTGTGATGTTTATGACTTACAGCTGATGAAAACTCCACACTCAGAATCTCAGACAATTTGATTATTATGAAAAGGTTCAATATTCTAGACTCAAAGTGTCACACTCTAATCAGCTGATGAATCCAGAACACCTGCAAAGGGTTCCTGAGCCTTTAGATGGTCTCTCAGTCTAAGATGAATTACTGACATAAATGGACTTCTGCACCATATTCTCATTTTTTTATTTCACCTGTATGTACTGTGCTGTTATTTACCTCTGATAAAGAAACATGGCTGAACACATTCATCTAGTTATTCTATGTGATGAACAATCATAATTTTTACATTAGTTGTCATCAAAATGAAATCCCTTAGTTAAGTAAATTTGTATACACAGTTCTGTTGTGACAGTGGTGTCTATGTGCAGCATTTGAAGTAAAATGAGGATTTAGGGACTGTTGTGGCGTCAAATGAAACCAGGTGACATCTCTAGTTTCTCTTCTCTTTCCAACTCAACTGATCTTTAATTCTCTATCCTCCACATAACATAATGGGTCTTGTGTCGGTTTTATTTTCTCAAACATAAAGACTGACTTGTTTTTTTTTGCTACTTATATTAACACGACTAAACATGAACATCAATTACGGTGAAACTACTTATAACATCTAATGACAGGACTAAATTGTGTGATACAACACATGGCTCTACTAGCCTGTGTTTTCATCTAAATCACATCAGACTTTTAGGAATCAGATATTTATGATTCCTGAAAATGTCATTCCAACATAAAAAACATGCATATTTTTACTAACTGGGATCGTTTTCATCCTGGTGTAACATTATTTATGGTTCTTAAGAGCTCATCCAACTTGGATTTGGACTTGTTTGGAATAGAATTTGGATGTGTCATATAATCTAATGAGGAAAGGTGGTTTGTGGTTTGACGTTGATCTGAAGAGTTGTTTATGGATTATGGTAATTGGTCCAAATTTTGACTTAACTAAATCATAACAGTTATTGTTCTCAAACAAGAGTGAAGTATGTAGGCAAATCTGAGAGTGTGCTTTTCTAACTCAAGGTAACCGCTTCCTATGACATTGTTTTTATTTTGAAGACTAGTTGACTGTAGATGGTGTAGATTTGGAACATTAGGTAAACTGATTATATGACAGAGTCAGAACTAAAATTTTCTAAAATGTAGAATTATTTATCCCACTCCTCTTCATCCTCTCTATGAATGCAGCCTGATAATCGTGCTCTATTGTTGTGTTGACTTTGTATCTGCATGCATAGTCACAGGGCTTCTTTATTAATTATGTGTAACATGTAACAATCTCTTGTTAACACAAATACCTATGTATCAGCCAGTCAGATGGCAGCAATGCATTTAGCATGAATATGACCTTCTGAAGGTCAAACTGAGCATCAGAATGGAGAAGAGAGGAGACTTAAGAAACATTTTTTAACATAGAAGTTCCATTTTGGACCCCTTAGTCCCACCTGAACCTGGTTTATACCGCCTACCTGAGTATTGTTGCTGACCATGTCCATCCCTTTATGACCACAATGGATCCATCTATGCAACGTTTTCATATTTTTAAATCATTTTCTTGAGCCAGTATGTGCTAAAATGACCCTTTCCAGAGTGAAATGTCACTCAGACCCCCACCAGAATGCTGCATTTGCAACTTCAGAGTGGCGGTCCGCTCCCTGCTGGATTTAGAAAAAGGAGCTGACATGCCTGTTGCTGCAGTCTGCTTCCAGCATGTTTCCTGCATGTTTTAGATCATGAACACAGCTGATTTGTTTGATTTAGTGATGAACCGCTCCTGTAGAAACTAGTGAAGGTTGGGGAGACATTTCAGCTGTTAGATTAAGGTGTTAAAATGATGAACGCACAGCGAGGAGATAAGTTTCACTTTTGCTTTCACTAACAAACACTAGAGGGTGCTAAAAACAAGCCAAAACTGCCACGTGTTCCTAAAGTTGCAGCGTTTATGCTACATTATTAGCTGATCGGCTGCGTCTATAACGGTTGGTGTTCTTCTTGCCAATAGTGATTCAGTGAAGGTTTGGACATTTAAAAATCATTCATTTTTAGCCAAATGAACTTTATTATTTCATATGGATGCTGACTAGGGTCCAATTTACCTGCTGCAGGCTAATGCCCACACTGGCAGAATGAGGGGAATTAATTCATTTGTTTTTAACCAAACGTCTGAAAAGTGTTTTAACTTTGTTCTGTTTAATTTGCATTCAGAAAGAGATGCAGCTCTGTTTTAAAGCTCTGATGAATTAGTTTTGTACTTCCTTTATGTCTCATCTTCACAGCTGAATGCTTATTTACATACAGTCTACAAATGATGTCATCACCTAAATGACACAATTGGTCATTTGTTTCTGTTTACAATCAATAATGTAGGAGTCAGAACTCATGTTATGGGAGAGACAAAAGGCAAGTCCAATTAAAGTAGCTCTCCAGAGTATTTCATTTATCTGATGGCACCATCTAGTGGCTGACAAGCGTATCACACCAATAGTCGTTGGACTCAGTAATTTAAGATGGCGACTGCACGTTTCTCAATCAATCAATCAGTCAAAACTTTATTTATAAAGCGCCTTCCACTCCCATCACTGGAGGCCAAGGCGCTGAAGAACAACATAAAAACATGATAAAAAAATTAAAACAGTAAACGACAGTATAAAACTTTAAAAATGCATAATACATGCATATACATAATGCATAAAACACATAAAAACAAGCAGCCTTCAGGCAAGGTCTGGAAACGCTAGATGAGAAAAATGTGTTTTCAGTCGACTCTTAAAAACCTGACGGTGATAGCTGATTCCAGAGAGATGGCGCTAGAACAGAGAAAGCCCGATCACCACGAGTGCGACACCTAGTGCGGGGACCACAAGCAGAGGAGCGCAGAGAGCGTGTTGGCACATGTCGCTTCAGGAGCTCCGACAAATAAGAAGGGAGACCTCCCTGAAAGAGTCGGAAAACAAACACTAAGAGTTTAAAACGTGCCCCATAAAAAACCGGAAGCCAAGTTTCTTGTTTATGAATGTGCTTCTGTAGCCGACAAACAGAGCTAAAACACGTTGTTTTACAAGTATTATTCTCATGTCATGTTGTGTTTTCATATATTTATATTTTAAAGACTTACTTGTCCGTGAAAAGTTCATCAACTCTGCTTCAGCCGAGGTACTTCCTTAAATTTGAAGCACGCAAGCGGTAGTCTAAAACTATTGGTTAGTTCTGGTCGGTGGTCAGTTTCATATTGCACGGATTTTACGGGGCAGGGGGTGGGCTTAGCAAAAAAAAAAGATGTATTGCTTACATTATATCACACTACATGATAAGACAATCACTTTTACGGATTTCTGAAAAATTATACATAATTCCTGAAAGGGGAAAATTCCGCATTGCTGCTTTAAATTATTTAATTGTTTACAACTACAGACTAACATAAAAAAAAACACAGGAACCTTCTGTAACTGTCACAATCTGGGCTTGATATCGACAAAAGTGATACTGTGGCAGACTTAGTTTACTTTTGTATTTTTCTTTACTTTAGCTTTTATTAGTCTGGTTTAGTTTTTGGCTCTTATGATTTGCTTAGGTGCCAACAACAAGTTTCGGTGAACATGGATGGAGTTTCTTCCTTCTAGATTTATTTCAGACATGGCAGCTCAGAGGAATTGTGTGAGCTTGCCCATGAGTTGTTGGAAGAAATCTGGACCAAGCATCCATTTTTGATGAGTGACTACTGCTTTCTATTTAGCCTATATGAACTTTGGAATGTGTTGTTTATTTTTTGTTTGTTTGTTTTGTTATTTTTTCCAAATGCTGAAATGAAGCTGTGTTATAACAAGGACAGATAATGGCAGAGGGAATGTTGTTTGTTTCAGATGGTTTTGCGTAGGACAGCATTCATGTGGTATAATGGTAAACCCAAGTTATGCATTTTTTAGTTTCTACACCAAAAAAGTATCATTTTGAACCAAACTCTGAAACTTGAAAACTATTTTGGGGTCAGATAGAGCGCAGACTCGTCTTTTGTTTTAGTTTCAAAATTAACAAAAAAGCTATGCATAAACAGAAAATAAGAATCAACAATGAACAAAAACCATAACAATAAGACACAGAGATTACAGTCTGGATGTAAGGAAGTGAAACCGAGCAGAACATGTAGCAAACAGGGAACAAATAAGCGACAGTGAACAAAGCAAAGCGTGGTGTGTTGAGGGTTTCAGTTCAAACAAGAAAGACAAAATGTAAAACACTTTAAGGCACAGAAAATATAAACTGAAACAGTAATAATCAGAAAACACAAATATGTAGAACATAGAGTTACCAAACACACGAGAAAAAAAACAAGATTACAAAATAAACTCATTGTCAGGAAGAATCGTTCAGCACTGAAACATTTTTATGGTTGAAGCTGGTTGGCCATGTTTTAGATTCCTAAGAAGAGATGGTGTGCTGTATGGATTTGTCCTATACTCATCTTACTTGATCTTACTGCTGCATTTGACACAATGGATGTTGCTCTACCATCTTAGGCACTATGTGGGAGTTCCAGGGCTGGCTTTGGAATGGTTTAGATCATACCTGGCAAACAGAACAATTAGTGTTAGGATGAGTGGCTTTTCGTCTGCCTCTTCCCATCTTCCCTGGGGTGTCCCACAAGGCTCTATACTTGGACCTTTGTTGTTTCTGACTTACATTCTTCCTCTAGGTGACATCTTTCGTAGGTTTGGCATCAGCTTTCACTTTTATGCTGACGACTGTCAGCTTTATCTTCCCCTGGATAAGTATAATGATTCTTCTGTTGACAATCTCTTGGAGTGTTTGGCTGAGGTCAAGTGGTGGATTTTGGCAAATTTCTTGTGCCTTAATGACAGGAAGATGGAGGCGATATTATTTGGGCCAATTGGTCGCATTGACACCTCCTCACACGACTGTGGGCCTTTTAACTCACAGTTAAAGGCATCAGTAGTAAATCTTGGAGTGAAGTTCGACGATGCGCTGAGTTTTGATTCCCATGTAAATGGAGTTGTCTCTTCTTCTATTTATCATCTGCGACGTCTGGCTAAGGTGAAACCATTCTTACCATTACATGATTTAGAGGCAGTAGTTCATGCATTAATTACAACTTGCATCAACTACAGTAACTTGATTTTATTTGGGGTGAGCCAGGGCACCTTAGTGAGGTTGCAACTCACACAAAATGCTGCAACCAAATTTGTAGAGGGTAACAGGAAGTTTGGTCGTGTTACTCCAATTTTAGCTGCACTACATTGGCTGCCTATTGATTTTAGAATTTGTTTTAAAATTCTCCTATTGATTTTTAAATCATTGCATGTATTGCTCCATCTTGTTTGACGACTCTGTTACAGCCATATACCCCGATACGGATGCTCCCCTCAGAAAATCTTCTGCTGCTCTCAGTGCCCAGAACTAAAAACGAGAGGAAACAGGACTTTCTCTGTGGCAGGTCCAAAGCTCTGCAATGAGCTACCATTGTCTGTAAGGGACACTGGAAGCATCAGCATCGCGGAACAGTTTACTTACGATTTTCGCTGCTTGCCAGTGCACACCGGGTGAATCTCAGCCGTGAAGCAGCTTCACCGCCACTGAAACCGAGTGTGATTTCCTGTCTAGCCCTATGTTAATTGCGGAAATTGACGTGTCCCAGAAGCAGCACGTGGCAAAAATAGAACTCGATCCAATCTTTAGCCGCGTGGCATGCCGCTTCTGGGATGCGTCTCAAAATTGTCGTGTTGTGGCTGGTTTGAATCACCCCATAGACTATAATAGATTCTATTTGAAGCACTACCACTGTCGTTCTGCGCCGCTGATTCTTCCAGTGTGCAGTAGGGGTTAGGCTGAAAATTTGGTCATTAGTTTCTTTTTGTTTTTAGCTGTCTGTTTTTATCATGTTTTATTTGCTTTAATTCTGTTTTTTTGTTGTGTCTGTAAAGCACTTTGGTGTCATTTTTATGCCTGTAAGGTGCTATATAAATAAAGATTGAGTTGAGTTGATTGCATGGACCAGTGGAAGCAAATTAGGAACCTGGCAGCCAGGCTGGCCATGTAGGCAGGGTTGGCCAATTTTGCCAGATAGAACAAAAGAGTCTGACCTTATAAATGAAGATGTGTATCTATGCAGCCAACAGTCCTCACCAATAACAGTTTTATCATATATTCTATACCATACTTACCAAGACGTAACCGCGTAAGCTTACCACTCAGCCCAAACTGCCCAGGCTGTTTTTTTTGTCTCAGTCTAGCCCTAGTACACCCCCCCCCCCCCCCCCCCCCCCCCCCCCCACACACACACACACGCACACACTTTGTTGTCATTTACATCCCCGGTCCTGTCCTTCATCATCTTAGCCACCACCCTGCAAATCTACCTTCACTTTAGTATGGTAACATTTTGGCCAAAAAGCCAAGTTTGTGCTAACTCGTTCATGTGCCCAGTTCCCAGACTGTGTTCCAGATTTACTACAACCAGCAGCTGCTGAAAGCACCACACCTTCCAGCTCACTTGTTTGTCTTCTACCATCTGTTTAACACGGTTACAGGGGAAACTACCAGATCATCCATTTGGTATTGCGTGAAATACCAGCTCCTTTCATGACCTGCCTGCTTGTGGGTCCAGTTGGTTCAGTGAGCCTCATGACAGATCATGGTTTAATTATAAATACTAGTATTATTAAGGATGGCAAATGGGAAATTTGGATCTTGTCTGATAAATGAAAAAAAAATCCAAATGTTGTGAAACATTTGCTTTGAATAAATGGTTGAAACAGGTTTGTGATGTTCCTAGAAAGAGATGGGTGGATCAGGCAGGGATGGGATAAGGAGTGAGAAAAACATATGGGACGAGCTGAAGTTTGTCACTTTAATGTCTTCAGCGTCTGGATTCAGAACACAGACAGGATCAGCTCACTTCTCTAGTTCAGAATAAGACTTGACTTCATTACACAAGAACAAAAAAAGAACATAATGTGAAACTTTATCACATCTCCCTGTTCCGACTGAAAAAGAGCTATCAACATGTTTCAAGCACACTTCCCTTCATTTGTTTCTAATCCGCATCATGTGAGTTAGACATTTCAGTAAAATACAAATAAACCTTATTGGGTTAAGAACTGTTTTAAAGTTAGTTTGATTAGTGCGGTCAAGTCGGGGAAAAAAAATGAAGTATCAATCCTAAAAGAATGTGCTGGCCACATGTGTGTCACATGTGTCAATTTTCTGGCATTGTTCCAACAGCTCCTTCAGCGTCAGTACAACCCTTGTGTCTCTAACTGCCACATCTCAGCAGCTACCCTACCCAGAGTTCTCCTGCGTACTACCCCACTTACTAAGCTGCACCACCAGAGCATTTTTCTGTTCCCAAGGGTCCTGAGAGGGTGTTTCTCTCTGAGTTCCTGCTTCTGAGAAGGTTCCAAGGTTAAAACTCATT
This sequence comes from Aphyosemion australe, assembly GCA_006937985.1. NCBI lineage: Eukaryota > Metazoa > Chordata > Actinopteri > Cyprinodontiformes > Nothobranchiidae > Aphyosemion > Aphyosemion australe. The sequence goes on along the minus strand of SSNS01000280.1, from coordinate 6,473 downwards.
TTGGCTTTTGTTTCCAAGAAGGTCTTAAAGCAGTGATCCCCAACTCCCTTCCCCGAGGGCCGGTATCCAGCATGTTTTACTGATTTCCCTGCTTCAACACACCTGATTTTAATCAGCGGGGAATAAACAAGCTTTTGCAGACCTTGATGAGCTGCTGAACAGGTGAATCAAGGGTGTTGGATTAGGGAAACAACTAAAACATGTTGGATACCGGCCCTCCGGGAAGGGAGCTGGGGATCACTGTCCTAGGAAGCTTAAACTTCAGAAGTTCCTACACCCGATGCCAAAGCTTCATCCCTGTCACTTCAAATTTTGCTATGAACCTCCCCCACACGAGCTAAGGTTTATAGCTCTATGACGCTAAGAGGAACCCATCATCTGCAAAAAGCAATGTCACCAAATTCAATCCACTCTATTCCAAGACTGTGTCAAGAAAATCTGTAAATAAAGGTTTTGAACATAACAAATGACAAAGGAAAGCCTTGATAGGGGTGTCCCTCACCAGGTACAGATCTGTTGGCTACGTGGAGTAGACTTGCCCTTCATTTATACAGTTAACAATTGGCCATCTATACTCCCTGTGAAATTACCTACAGGTGTCTCTATGGACATGATCATGAGCCAAATCCACTAAACTTATGTTGAGTAGCTGGGCATGTCCCTTCAAGCCCCCTAACAGGAATCAAAGATGCGGTCCACAGTTTCACTGTAAGGATGGAAACCATATTGCTCTTCTTCAATCCAAGATTTTTTGATTGGTCAGCTCTACTCTATAGTATCTTCGAGTAGACCTTTCCAGTTAGGTGGAGGAGTTGAAACACACCTACTCTCTGAGTGCAGCTCCCCAGGCCGTGCAGTGTTGCAGATGCAAGTCACCTAAGACAGTCCTGCAACGCCCAAAGTCTTAAAGGGTGAGTCACACCATGGGTGGAGACTCACTTCACCCACACTTCCTGTTAGAAAAATGTGCTTAAAGGAGGTGTCGCCTGGCGGACCGAGAGAGCGGCACTGAGGCAGTGATTGACAGCCCCCCCAACAGTTTCGGCTTTACACTGAGGCCTTCTTCACGGGCTGTCATCTGGTAAAATCGTCAATCGGCAGTTGAGTGGCCGAGCCAGCTGAAGGTGCAGCCGAGACTCAACTGGAGTCCGGTGCAGCGCAGCCACTTAGTACAGTAGAGACGTCACCCTGCAGCTCTATAGCCATCAGCTGTGGCTGATTCTAAATCAATGTAGAGCAGAGTTTTAACCTGAAGATGGAGATATAATTATGGTTTTGGGCTGACAGATTTTAAGTAAGATGTGCAAAAATGCCAAAATAATGATTACACATGTCTACAGCAGTATTAAACACTTATCTATACAGGTTATCAGCAAAAAAAAAGTTGATTTAGGTGTTACTCTTTAAGATGCATAGATTTCATCAATACCCAGGGCTCTGCTGCTTAACAACCTCAGCAACTTCTGCTACAGTTTTGCCAATCCCTGTGGTTTTGGGCTCTGGCTCTTTGGTGAAATGCATGTTGGTGGGTGTTAGATTTTAGGTCGACTGGGTTCCTCCTCATTGAATCTCCTTCAGGTAATGGACCTCATTCCCTGGTTCTTTTATTCCCAGGGGAGGCCTGTAGCAGACCCACTTTAACGTTGTCACAAATACACTCCAAAGATGAGTTTGATAAAGTAACTTAAGTTAATCTTATTTATTTAGCAAAACACAGAGAAAATGATACAAAGATGCACCCTACTACCACAGGTCAGGAATTTCAGAAAGTTTTCTCTAGATTCCACCTGCATCATCTTTGATACCCTATGCTTGGCTGGCCCCACTCTGTGGACAGGGCACACCTTCCAGTGGGTCAGTCATGAGGAGGTTTATGTGGGACACAGGCTGGAGCCAAAGTCTCGATCCACTGGATATAACAGCTTGTCTATTTTATTTTTTTTTCTATTTTTTTATTTTGCAGTGTTTGAGACTAATCTGATGTGTGTGTAGCAAATTGAACAAACAACCCCAACCTTATTTAAAAAGATTGTTAACGTTAGTAGCTCCGTGCCACAACTGTAAACTGTCTGAGATGCCGAATCGTTTGCCAGAACTTCTTTGGAGCGGATTAAAGCTACAATGGCAAATCTGCAAACCAAGTTAGCTTAAAACATTTTTTTCATGCCTCCTAACAATGTTCTAACATAGTATTAAAATATACGTGAAAACATTAATGAAGTGGTTATCTCAAATTTGTCTATAAACCTCAGCCAATAACACGGCTCGGTCTGAAACCAACGATTGGACCATCTGGTTGTCTGTCTCACCGAACCGTTGCACTTCCACATGTACCTGGGTCCTCCACTCATTCTGCGCTTGCACATTTAGCAACAGAACAGCACTGGTGTGAGAGGTTCTCCGCTCAATAATATCAGAGAAGGAGAAACAGCCGGCTGCTACCACTTCAACTTTAGGACAAACTACCAGAGTCCCAAAAAGAAAAACACCATTTGAAGTCACGGACAACAAAAGACATTTGGACCTAGAAAACTGATGTTAAGCACTCTTTAGTTTAATGTGGCAATCTGGGTTCCAGTATTGCTGGGTTTCACTTACATGACCTGGAACTCACACAAAACTCAAATGGGGGCAGGAAGTGTTTCGCTCCACTACAAAACACAGCGCAATAAATAAAAGATTAAAGTCCCTGATGTGTGGTGAAATGTGTTCTCTGCATTCGACCCATCTCCTGGGGTAAACGGTGAGCTGCAGACGTGGCCGGAACTATGCTTGGGAACTATTTGGTGGTTTAACCCCCCATTCCAGCCCCTTAATGCTGAATGTCAAGCAGGGAGGATTTGGGTCCAATTTTTGGTATGACCCAAGTGGGATTTGAACCCTGATCTCCCAGTCCCAGGGAGGACTCATACCACTATGCCACTGAGATAACAAGTATGCTAAGGCTTTAAACGGGCTGGCACAGATGTAATATCATGAAAAAATACATCTTTATTTACGTTATGACCCATATATTTTAAAAAAGTTGGACCTTTCACACTCTGGAGGATTTACCCATTGTTGAAGCGATCGGACATAACAAACCATCTCATGCTGCATACCTCATATTCAGTGTTGGGCAAGTTACTTCAAAACTGTAATGCATTATTTATTACTTGTTACTCACATTTTAAAGTAATTTGTTACATTATAATATTACTAATTTTAAAATGTAAGGCATTACATTACTTTTGCATTACTTTAAGTTACTTTCACCAAAATAATATGGATTTGGGAATCTAAATGTAGCTCATGACGCTCAAGTAGCTCATCACACATCCAGTGGAAGGTGATGTGGTATCAAACTGGGCTAGGGGTTGTGGTTAAAACATTCAGATATAATAACAAGAGCATTTGACTACAGTGTTCTTCATATCCTTATTTGTCACAAACTTAAAGTAACGGGCATATGTCCATCTGGAGAATGTTCTATCTAACGTTAGATCAGCTGCAGGTTCACTCTCTGCTCTGTCTGACTACAGGAAGTGAAACATTTTGCGTGGACGTTTCTCTTCTGCTTAGAAATCTAGACACACAGTAGCATAAGCAGAAAGATTTTGCTCTGCAGGTCCTTCTGATCACCTCCAGGGCTGGAGGATGACTGTCCCTGGGCATGAAAGTGTCCAAAGCTGGCTTGGACCCCCAGAAAATGAATTTGTATGAAAGAAATGCAACAAAAAATTGTACGCTTAACACGCTATTAACTGAGCGTGTAAACAGTGTGTGGGGGGAAGGGGGGGTGGCTCCACCACCCTGTATTTTGCCTTGGTCCCCAAATGCCTGGATACGGCCCTGGGTGTGGAACTGAGTTTTGAAAGTGATCTGAATTTTATGAAATAAATAAATATTACATGCTTATAAATTATTGCTTTATATTGTTAAACATTTGTAGTGGGTAAAAATCTACCTACTTTTCCTTTTCAAGAACTTTATTTAGTTTTCTTGTTTTTTATTTGACTATTTTCCTGTCCTCTCTCTTATCTTGTATCTCCTCTCAATTCTCCAGAAAAACTGCTTCCTGGATTTCCTACTTTTTCCACATAATGAGCTAGCCTACTTTTAAACTAAGCAGCTCTGGGATCTGCACCGCAAAAATAGCGAAATGTGCGCTGCACGCCGCAGGTGTGGTGATGTCACCTGGGCACAGATGAGCTCCGCTGAGGCAGCACGCGTCAGGCATGAGTAAAAGAGAAAGTGCCAGAAAGCGGACATGAACGATCGCGTGTTAAATGTTTTTTTTTTTTGGTGGCATGACTTTGAGAATGTTACTGTGGTCGCGGTGCGTGCAGCTGGAGCGCATCCGATCAGCGGTCTCTGTCCTCTCTGCTCAATAGAAGTCCTGGTGCGCTGAGAGTTCATATAAATAATGTCATATCGAAACTGGACCTTTATTCAGGCTCCCACGTAATTAGAACCCTGAAGAATTCTCACTAATTGATTCCTGGTTAAAAATGCGTTGTAATGTGTGCGTTACTGACATTGTACCGAGTAAAATATTACTGATTTTTTTCTGTAATGCCTTACATTAATGCTTTACAGCACAAAGCAATGCATTACAGTAATTAATTACTTTTGTAACTCGTTACTCCCAACACTGCTCATATTACACTGCAAACAAAATGAAAGTCTTCAAACTTTTATTTCAGGTTGGGATAGAAAATTCAACATCAGGGATCTGCGAGCCTTCATCACAGAGAACATCATCCAAGTTTGCTGCCTCTTCACTACAGGGCTGCCCTAAGGCCGTGCCTTAGCTCTTTCCTCCTTAGATAACCCAGGTTAAGAGTTCAACAAGTTGTCAGCCAATCATCTAAGTGTGACGTCATCAGCAGGCACAGGACCCCAAGCTGGCTCACATAGATGGAAACATGGCAATATGGCATCCCCCAGTCACTACAGACCCGTACCTATTTTAGACCCAATTTTCATGGTTATATGTTACAAATCTGCTAATATTTTTCAATGACTGAACATCATTTTATTCATTTTCAGCAACATTGAATGGATATTTCCAGAGATTAATGGTAAATACTACACATTGTCACTTTAAGTACCTCTATCTGCTCTTGACGCAAAGAAAAGCCCTAGTCAAAATAGTCCAAAGTTAATGCCAAAGCCGTTTCAAACGAGCTGTCTCCATTTTTGTCTTTTCAGTAACATCCTGTCCACCAACAGAGTGTTGTGATTGGCCCACCAAACAGATAGAGCGCTGTGATTGGACCGGTACTAGAGGTCTGGGGTTGCTTTGGTTCCAGTGGAGCATGGCTAGACTGATCATGAAGCAAAATGATCAGTCTAGATTCTAGGCTAACATGTAAGTGCACCAACACTAACTCAAGTAGACATATTGGCTTAAATCTTTACCAGAGATGATGTCTCAAACGTTGTTTCATGCTGTTTTGAAGGCAAAGGGGGTGTCAGACCAAATATTGACTTGATTTAAATGTCTCTTTTGTTCATACACTGTTTTTTGTTGATTGATGTTCTCACTCCCTGTAAATAGTTTGCTACAGTCTATTACACAGATGTGTTAAATTCACTTCAGTCTAATATTTTATAGTTTTTCTATATATATATTTTATTCATTGTACATCTTTTTATTCTTTATTCTTGTGAATCTTCTTTGCTGCTGTTACACCAAAATTTCCCCACTGAGACACAATAAAGGAATTTTCTTTTCTGTAGGTCCCCTTTTACAGCCTGTTGGCTTTCCTTGCCTCTGGTGTCTACTACTGGATCAGGGGTTTACTGCAGTGTTGGGCACTAGCAGCATTGCTGCGAGAGCCACCTCAACAGTTGCAGAGTGGAACAAGGCCTATTCAAGTTATTTGTTATACATGGTGTTTGTTGTAGCTCAACCTAATATTTGCTTTAAAGTCCAACAACAAAACATCACTTTGTTTAAGATCATGCAGACTTTTCCCCCCAACCAAGCTTCTGCAGGTCATAATCATACACAGTCAAGACCCATTCCCTAATCCAATGGTGCAAGGAAGACACACACACACACGCACGCACGCACGCACGCACGCACGCACGCACACAGCCTTGTTTTTATGGCATGGTGGGGACACAAGACGTGGCCATGCATTTTGGGAACCACCCTTTCTAAAGGGTATACAGCTCTGCAAAAAATCCTGAAACATGCTAAAAATGCAGTGAACAAAGACACAGCCTTGAATTGCCAAAAAGACAAACTAAATTTTCCAACCTGATAAGAACCTGCCTTCAGGGGACTTGTCAGGTTTTTAGTAACAAGTGGGATCCAATTATACACACTTTTCAGTTTTTCTTACGGTGTTGGTACCAGCACCACAGTTTCAACAAAATGAATAAAGAGCCACCATATTACAATGAACAATTAATTCTACACTTGTGAATACATAAAATCCATATACCTTGAGTGGCCCCTCAAGAAAGTAGCAAGTTAGAGC
>SSNS01000279.1:841069-860808 GCA_006937985.1 Aphyosemion australe | reverse complement strand
GACGTCATTAAACTGAAATTGACTCTGAGTTTTTCTTTTGCTTCGTTCACCACTCCAAAGTCTGAGACAGTGACTCTATTTTTGTTTTTGCTGCACACCAGTCGCAGTTCATTTAGCTTATTGCACCACTCATGTTATTCTCTTACATTTTACTCCAGTACTCATATGTTCTTTGTGTTTTCATTTCATTTACAGTGTTTTAGCATATTGGTTCATCTACTCTTCGTGTTATTTTACGGTTATTACACTTCGTTAAAATTTCGCTAAGGTTAAGTACTCTCTATTCACAGGTTGTTTTTACAGCCGATTCGTGACATTTATCGGCTGGTAGTTTTCATGTGTTTTTGGTGTTTTTGTTTGTTTTTGTTTTGTGTTAACTTGAGGACAACATGTCATCTGTGTCTGTAGGCTAGCCTTGTATGCTCACTCTGTGCTGTGTGTGATCGTCCCATCTTGGGGCTGGGAGGTCAAGGAGGAATTTTTCCTGTTGAAAAAACAGCGGACAGGTTTTCGCCTCCTTACAGGGTGTGTGTGCATTATTTTTTGTGTCATGACGTGTTCAGTTGGAATTGCAGTCATGGGTCACATCATGTTCTACAGCTAACCATTATCTCCATTATTACAATTGCATACTGTTTACTATTCGGTTACTTAGCCGTTGTACTAGTCAAATGCATGGAAGTTTTGCATTGTTCTTCTGTTGAATCATTGCATGTTTTGGTTCGTGGTCATGTATTGTGTTACCATATTCAGTTATACAGTCTTCACGTTAGTCTGGCACTCATTTAATGGTTCATACTACAGTTATCCTACACTTCTACATTTAGTCTGGTTTTACTCACTTGCATTAACTAGCGTTTGGCGGCTCCTGCCGCCAAAGGGAGGACTGTAGTGGCCTTTAAAGGTCAATAGGTCATCAGTTACATTGATTATTAGAATGGTACAGAGTCTAGTCTGGCTCTCTAGTTGAACTGCTAAGGAATGTTGTTTATGACCGTGTGCTGAGGTTTCCAGTAACTGTTTGTCAGAAGCTAAGTTCCGTTGATTCCGGGAACTGTATCAGATAAGCTAATAACAACCAGCTGTCCAGGGGTTTTTGGACAGGACATTGTTTCTCCAGCTACGATTGCCAAAGTAATGTTAATGCTAGAACATTCAATCCACTGTTACTCTCTCGAGAACAGTCAGTTGTGTGTGTATGTGCATGCACGGAAGTTGCATAACACAGAATGACTATAAGAGAACCACCCCACTTTCATTCGGGGGGGCTTGGTACTGAGATGGCTGTCTGTACGTGTCGATTGTCAACTGCTTGAAGTCTGTAATAAATGATCCCCACGCTGTTCAACGATATCCGACTCCTGACTCTCTATCTTCTTCTCAAACAACTGAATCCTCTACAATAACACATAGGCTTGATAGGACATACTTTAACATTTTTAAATTAACGGGCCAAATCCGTCATATTTTACAGCCACATCTCTGGCGTTTATAACAAACCAAACCGTTTGAAATTCGGTTGAAAATTGAGCAAGTTAGTGTTATTTAAATAGTACATTCACCATTGACACCAATGTTACGAAAGGGGGCAGCTGTCCGAGGTAAGATGGCCGCTGCGTAGGGACGTCCGTCCAATCGACGAACAGCGCGGGTAAGGCATCTAGTGTTTATATGATATCTATGGTTCCAAACACCAATAGTTCCACCATTGACCGCTGCTGATTCTCGGCGTTTCGGAGTGTGTGTCCTCCGGAAAGTTGATGAAATTACAACATGTTGGCATTGTGAAGCGTTAGCTGACTGCCTCGAACCAAAATAAGTCAATAATGATTTTTAACGTAGTCAGTTTTAGTTAATTAATCGTGTTAACCGGCTAACTGCAGCTAGCTAGCTAGTTAGCGGCCGGCGTTTGTGTGTCGGGCCTACTTAGCTTCTTAACTTATTCAGCGCAGTTTTAAATATCTGTTTAGAGTTTTGTAAATTATTTGGGGATTTCTGAGTTTTAAATAAATTTTATTAAGACACAATAATGTTGGTGACGTGTGTAAAGAGGAGTTACTAAACTATCTCAACTAGAGAAAAGCTGTTTTTATTCTGAGACTGCCATGTGAGCTATAGATCAGACAGCAGCATCATTTGGGATCTCATCATCAGTACAGTAAATGTGATCATGAACATGAGTAATTATGTCATATTTTTCAGTTAAACCACATGATGCTGACTTCAGTGACCTGCTGCAGCATGTTACACACTCAGGATCACCATGGTAACATGTGTCCTCCAGAGCAACCAGAGCTGAATCAGGACGTCTGAACAACGGAACTAGAACCTTTACAAAGTTGGTATCTACTGCAGGACTGTTCCTTTGCATCTGTTTAATATCATTCATTTATCATCTGAGGTCAAGTTGGAATTAGAATCTTTACTCAGAACAAGAAATTAAGAATCATTAATAATAAAATCTCAGGATAAATAAATAACTGTAGAACAGTAACTAAACAGTTCATGTTCATCTTAATGTTCTCAGAGGGACTGATCATGAGTGGTGAGCTGAGCGAGGAGCAGGTTGGTGGAACCTGCAGGTCCGGTCAGTGATGGAGTCAAAGCTGGAAAGTGGACTGGTGGAGTGCTGCAGCTGGCTGGGTGATGGGGAGGCTATCAAAATAAAATTCATATTAAAGTGATCAGGAAGCACCTTAACAACTTTTTCTGAGGTTTCCTGCAAATGTCAAGATTCTGTATGAATGTTATAACTTTTATAGAATCACTGATATTAAATTTTAAAAACCCTCCAAACAAACCATCTATATGTCCTGGTGCTCAAGCGTTTGTGGGAGGGTACTTGTTGTGGAGCAAAATGCTGTTTTTCTTTGTTTTTGTCTCTTGAGAGGGATCCTCATGTCCTGAAGAAGTCTGGAGCCTGTGGAGCTCACTGAAGCAGATGTTCTTTTATGGGGTCTCATGCATTTGAGAGTAAAATGTGTCGATCCCTGACTGAAAATGTTTATGCATATTAAACCTATTGCACACAGTTTTCTGTTATTGTGACCAATGACTTTTAATAAATAAATAAATGAAAAATGTTTGGTTATTTGGTTTTGCACAACTGACTCACACTTATTTTGTCATCTAATACATTTTTAACCAGAAACACTTATTAATCAGTCACTTACTGTTTTATGCTTGTTAGACTGGAAGCACAATCAGCAGGGTTACAGATGCATATACAGCTGCATATTATCCTCTAAGTCATTAATCCAAGGGGTTCAAATGAAGGCAACTGGACTTCTTTGGTTTCTTGAAGACGTTTCGCTTCTCATCCGAGGAGCTTTGTCAATTCTGACTGGAATATGGGAGGGTCGATCTTATAAACTGTAGCTGTCTATTGTTGCTCAACGAGCAGCATCTGCCTGTGAATGCCCCTCCTCCCTACCTCTTGATAGGTCGTTAGCATCGTTAGCCTCTATTGTTTGTGAGTCGTTGTTTTGATTAGATGCAGGAGGGTGTGAACTGGACTGAAACTGTTTTGGAACTTGGTTCAAAGCTGCATTGTAGGTGCTGGAAAGGTGAAACCTGAGTCCTCCTCCTCTATTTAATGATGGTTTCTCCATTTTGACATAGATGGCTTCCTTCACTCCTCTCTCAAACCATCTATCTTCTCTGTCCAGAATGTGGACTTTGTCATCTTCAAAGGTGTGGCCCTTGTCCTTCTGGTGTAGGTGGACTGCAGAGTCTTGGCCTTCGGGTCTGGCACAGGTGTTCCTAGATTAACCGCATGTCTAAGTTTCTCCCTATGCTCGTACGTTCGCGTTTGGGTTAAAACAACATGCCACAGCTCAACTCCTCGCTCACTCAGATTATTCTCTAGTGAAACCTGGCATACTCGAGTACCTGTACCCAGTTACTTGTGCTCAACACTGATCAAACACTTCATCAGCTGTTGAGGTGTGTCCACAGGTGTTCTCAATCAGAGTGAGTGGAAAGTAATAAGACGGACGAATCACCTGCCACTCAATGATGTAAACCGATGCGTTACACATGGATGTCGGATAGAACGATAATGTGGAGAAGACGTGATTATAAAGAAGTGAGCCATTATGCCTGTTAGGGATTTTCCCAATCAACCTAATTACCTGACGCTGAGGAGATAAGGCAGAATGACAAAATAAGACACAGACATGAAACCGTTTGCAAAGGGTGACAGACCAGACTCAGGACAGAGTACAGTCTGCCCCGATCGGCTGCCAGCACCGTTTATTTAAAGTAGGAGATAAGGTAGTGGGTGTGTGTTCAGATGATGTGTGTGTGTGAGTGTGTGAGTGTGTGTGAGATACAGAATGAAATAGAAGCCGTACAGGACATAGAAATTCTATGACAATGCCACAAGAAAATAAAATCACGTAATTACTGAGAGTGACCAGAGCAGTCTGTACCTATTTAGACGGATCGGCTCCAATACATTGGGACATTCCTGCTGCGTTTACCCTGTGTTAGGGATTTTCTCAATCAACCTACCCGGAACTGAGGAGATAAGAGAGAGACAATGAACCACACATGTAACCGTTTGCAAAGGGTGACAGACCAACTCAGGACAGAGTGTAGTCTGCCCTGAGCGGCTGCCAGCAGAGTTTATTTAAAGTATGAGATAAGGCAGTGGGTGTGTTTACATGATGTGTGTGTGTGTGTGTGTGTGTGTGTGTGTGTGTGTGTGTGTGTGTGTGTGTGTGTGTGAGAGAGAGAGAGAGAGAGAGAGAGAGAGAGAGAGAGAGAGAGAGAGAGAGAGAGAGATGAGGAGCAGAGGAAATAGAGTAAAGCAGGACATAGAAATTCTATAACATAATCCCTCCTGTTGTATGGTATTCATACATAACATGCATGAGATTTCTGCGCTAAGCAAGTCATGTAAAATAAGCGACAACAGTATAATCAAAATAACAAACCTCAGTACCGAATGCGAAATCAGTAGAAGCAATCACATGATGGTAAATGACAGCACATGAAGCTGCAGCTGAGCTGCAGTCAGAGATCAATACCACAATACTAAGAACTTCATCCCAAGCATCATTCCAGTAAAAACGTAGAGTAAAAACCATCGATTACAGTTGGGAAACCGGAATACCGGTCAAATCAGATAAATCAAAATCATTTGGAGCAGCAGGTGCGTGAGTCAAAACAGCAGTGAACAAGTGAAACAATAATCATATAGGTGACACAAAAACACGATACATGGTACAATGCAGCATGAAAACATAGCAAGAAAAACAAGAAAAATAATGACAGGAATCAAATATTGTAGCAATAAATTGTAATAATTATTGTAATAATGTGTACCAGGAACCAGAATTCATCCATTCCCAGAAGGCAAATCCTCTCGGAACACTGAGCTCATCAGCTTTCATTTGAGATAAGAGGTCGTTCATGTGTGTAAGGGTGGCGGTGATGTTGCCGGCTGTGTCAGGTAAAAAGGCGCAACACCTGAAACCAAGAGCGTGATCTATGACATGGCAAAGGCCCCCTTCCGAGGCCAACAGACGGTCAAGCGCGAGATGGTGTTGCATTAACATGTTCCTGGTTGCTACCATGAAAGGTGGAAAACCTGAAAAACCATGGGAAGTGAGTGCAGTCAAGTTACGTAGCTGAATGTGCGGTCTATCTGTGTGGTGTGAGTGAACCTGTGGGGTCTGCAAAAACGTCAGTGCTATTGATTCTTAACAAATTGTCATGCCATGATGAACACTGTGTCAGGGCAGAAGTGCCTGCGCACAACCAAGGGTAATTTGAGTCAGTGGAGTGTTGTGGATGAGCTAAGCCATACAGAATACAAAAACATCAACTGAACATAACGCTTCAGGCCGTAGAAGTGATGACTCTTTGAGGGAGTGTGGTATCAGCGAGCAGACATAGCACAACGCGTTGACTTGTGCTGCTCGGACGATGGCAGTGACCGATGCAAACCAGGAGTTCCTTCCGACAGTGGTGTGTCCAGACGAAGTCCCTCCATCCCAGGAACCGTGAAACCAGGGTGCAGATTGGGTGCATGGGTTCCAACCTGATCTGGAGTCCCTCTTCCATCTTGTCCCGTGACGTCCAGATGGGTCCGCGAGTGCAGGTGACGGTCCATCACGTAGGTCTGTGGGCAGGGAGGAGCCCCGTCCCACCAGTGTGTTGCAGATCCAACTCCGTTCCATCTCCAGAGCCCCAGGCAGCTGCTGCTGTTCCAAACCGTCCGTCAGGTGCTGAGAGGCAGATCACTGTCATGTAAGCCACCGTCATCACCATGGTAAGGCATCCTGTATGCCTGTAGCAGACGTCCATCTTCACCAGGTTTGAGACGCTCGTGACCTGTTGTCATGAGCTACTTTGAAGCCTGGACTTCGTTGCCGCCCTAGTGGCGGTTAGGTGACTTCGACGAGTTGACAACGAGAAAAGGTGGATCCAAGATGGCCTCTCAGCAACTTCCACAGCTGTGGGGGGAGCAGGACCCGAGATGGACCGTCCCAACGCGGAGAAATCCAGTTGTCTCGTTTAAGCACTTTGATCAGGACCCAATTTCCTGGTTTCATGACCTGTGTGGGCGAAAAAGCACAAGAGGGCTCTGCGAGATCATTGTATATTATGACTTGTTTCCTCAGAAAACCACAATGCCCTGAGTTTCAGAGCATCTAGTCATCACCTCATTAACAAAAATGTGTTCCATTGTTTGACCATTGTTTGACCTGATAACAGAAGGAATTCCATAAGTAGGAAAAAAAAAATGATTGCACCACACCTTCGCCACTGTTAAAGCGTCACATTTCTTTGTAGGGTAAATTTCTGGCCATTTGGATAATGCATCTATCACCACAAGGCAATATCTCACTCCATGCATCTGTGACAATTCAATGAAATCCATGTGTATGGTGTGAAATGGGTATTCTCATACAAAGCAAACATTTCCGATAATAGTCTTTAGCAAAAGAAGAAAAGTTTACAGTGTGGAAAGACGTGTTTATCAACTATCAACCGTCACGCAGGATCTCATGTGTCAGGGTCTCAGAGCAGTAAAATGAAGTCTCCGGCAGAGGGAGCCCTTGAGCTGCAAGCTTTGCACTCCGGTCAGCAAAAGAGTTTCCCCTGGAGACATCTGAGTCAGCAGTCTGGTGAGCCTGACATTCGCACAAGGCCAGGTGTTTCGGGAGCTGGACCGCTTCCAGCAGCCCCAAACAGTTTCGAAGCGTGCGTCAGCTGCTTGCCACGGGGCGCTCCCATGCTGCGATTCTGCCATAGTTCAAAGGTGTGCAAACAGAGAAATTCATCAACTTAAGCATTTTAGATTCAGAGACCGATATCCCAAAACAAGATTCTTTCTGCACCAATTTTGTCTACCAGAAAATAATCCATTGGTATAAATTTCTAATAAAGTTGTTACCACGGTAGGGGGGGAACCGCAGTAAGTCTGGACGATGTCCTTGGCACCAGCCAATGTTTAACTGCTCTGTACCAAGACGTCAAGGCAAAATAACAAACAGGCCTGAATAAAACAGCTGCTCAACCTTGGAGAAGCCTAAACTGTCTACATAGAATAAATATAAATTTGCAGAGACAAATAACCCTGAGATTTAACTATTGACCATTAAATGCTCTGATACAAGAAGAAACGTGACAGTGTGACTGAAACATTTTTAAAGTGAAATCATGTAGGCCTTGGAATGTGTGTGCGTGTGTGTGTGCGAGCCAGTGGTCACTGACATTTGTGGTTTTATGACGTGGTGTGGTCAACTGGACATGTTCGAGGTCTTCTGTCTGTGGTTGGATGTTTTGGGACTGTTTGAAGGCCTTGTGGAAGATTTGTGGGGTTTACTCGGACGAATGCGATAAAGATTATAAAATTACAGTATCCTTTGTATTAGGGCTGCACAATATATCGAAAATTTATCGTTATCGCACAATCAGCATGCGAAATAGGCATATCGCAAAAACCAGAAAAATATCGCAATTAATGGTCATCTCAGATTTTTGCTACACATAATGCATTTTGTCAATCAAACGGAAGCATGAAGTTTTTTGACAAATCAAATAGAGCCCTTCACCCATTTGGCCAAGCGGTTGGGTTCTTATAGGTTAGATGCCTCATGCCTTGGTGCCTAGGTGGACGGCACTTCATTTTGATGGCTAGCAAACACCTGAGTTAGCTTAGAGAGCGCCGCAATGACTGAGGGTAAGACGTGTGTGGAAAAGAACTCATAATTCAAACAGAATGACTATTATTTCAAAGTACTTGTGTTCAACAAACACAAGTACTTTGCATGATATGCCAAACACTTGTGGCAACCATGAGGGGAAACACGACAAATCTCCGTTGTCACCTCCAACGCAACCATAAAGATCTATAAACTGGGCTCTAGAAAGCTAGCGTTAGCAAACCCAAAGTCTCTGACGTTAAGACAAGTAAGAGCACAACAGCCCAGCAGATGCCCATGGGTGGAACTCCTTATGAGAAACCATCAAAGCGGTACAAGGAAATAAATAACGAAAGTAATCGTTAAGTGCTACGGGAGTAAACATGTCCGTTTAGCACTGTAAATGTTCTACAGGTTTGTCCTTATGTTTTAAATCGCTCCAACATATTTTAATGATTATTGTTTACAAAAATATTGAAACAGATCATGCTAATTTTATAACGTAAATTTTCATGATTTCATTTTGTTACTGTATTAATACTAATGATAGAGGATGGAGTGGTGTGTCTAAAGTATATATACAAAAACTGCAGATTTAAGTATTTGTTCATTTATCGCAAGTATTATCGATATCGCAATATTAAGTACTGTTATCGCATATCGCAGGTTTTCCTAATATCGTGCAGCCCTACTTTGTATCTATTCTAATTATCTAATTTTGTTTCCCTCTTTTACTCTGGAAGACTGTATGAAGTCTGCCACACAAGCTTCCCTTATTGTTGGAAAAAGTCCTTGAAGGTTTAATCTTGAATATAAGGGGAATATTTTCTTTTTCTCCTCACTCAGGTCAGCTGACTGGGGCCTCATTGTCCTTGGGCCAGACAAACATGGCTCTGTTTCATGTAGCTTTCCCGGCATATATCATACTGATTGTCATATCAAATTAATTAAAATCAGTATTCCATAGGTAACTTCAGCTATGAATGTTTTTTTCCTTTAATTGACTTAATGTCATTCAAAATAAAACAAATAAAACATCTAACCCATAAGATATACATAACAAAAATTCAACTTTGAATGAAAAGGAGCAGAATGAAGAAAACACCTTATATTTTCCAGAGCGATCATGACCATTGGCTTAATGTAAAAATTTCATAATTACTTGGTACACTCAATTTTGTACATTTTCTGAATATATTAAATGACAGTGATTTTTTAATTTCCCTGTTAAGGTTATTCCATAATATAACCCTGAAATTCCACTAGCTCCGCTCCGCTCCGCCCCCGCTTTCCGCCGCCGCTCGCTTCCGAACTCAATTCACACTATACCCGCTCTACAACGGCTCCGCCCCGGTGCGGAGACCTGAGGTGCGCTAAACAGGCATGCGCGGGAATTTCGAGATCTCGCGATACAGTCCGAGAAATAAATGCGGAAGTTAGATCCAAACAAATCATTCTGTGATTAAAATAGTTTTAACACAGTCTTCAAATGTGTAAACACGTAAAAAATGTTTTGAGACATATGTGTATACATGTAATAGTCATTAGATAAAAATACCTGTGCATATGAAACAAAAAACGGTTTTGTTTATAGATTTATTGTGAAAAAACGGAAGTTGTGCTTGCTCACTTTCCTGTTGGGCGGTTGTGATTTCTGTAGATTGACTGCGGAGGTTCTCCGGCGTCCGGCAAAAATAGAATCGATCCTATGTTTGCCGGATGGCGGAATGGCGGGCGGCGCACTGCGCCGCACGGCCGCAGTAGTGGAACGGCTCTGATTGACTACAAATGAACCGTTTTTGCTGCGGAGTTCGTGCCGGAGCGGAGCGGAGCGGAGATAGTGGAATTTGGGGGTTACACCATTTACAGACATACTCCATTCCTTAATTGAGTTCTAATTGTAGGTTTTGTAACATATCAGTTTCTTTCAGCATATAATCACTAGTTCTCTTTACAAATATCCTCTGAATGTTTGTTGGCAGAGTACTTAAGTTGGCTTCATACATAGTTGTAAGATTTTCCAGTCTTTTAAATCATGAAATTTCAGTAATTTATATTTGATGAGCAACAGGTTTGATGGATCTCTACAGCCACAATAGTTGATGATTCTCAAAGCTCTTTTCTGTAGAATAAATAAGGGTTGTGTATAGCTTTTGTATGTTGCTCCCCAGATTTCTACACAATAAGTCAAGTATGGAACAATCAGTGAATTGTACAATGCCAACAAACCAGAATTAGTCAGTAAGAACTTGACTTTATGTAATGCTCCTAAGGATTTGGCAATTTTACCTTTTATGTAACTAATATGTGATTTCCAGGTCAAGTCTTTGTCAATAAGCACTCCAAGAACTCTTGTTTCTTTTACCCTTGTGATTTCAGTCCCATCTATTTCCAATGACACATCACTGTTGTTTATTTTTAACCAGTATGAAATTTGTTTTATTAAGATTCAGTGTCAATCTATTTTAATCAAACCAGTTTTTTAATCCTAATCAGCTCATTATTCATCACTTTCGCCACCTCCTTAATATCCAACAGTGTTGTGTCATTTGCAAACAGAATGGTACAGAGTACCTTGGATACATTTACCAAGTCATTAACAAACAAAATTTATATTTATATAGTTACATTTAGATCTGCGAATATAGCAACTTTAAAATGTACATGTTGTCTTTTGCAGTGGCCACATTCTTCACCACTACAACATATTTTCATTCTGTAATTTTATTATCACTCATAATTTTATTATAATTTTATTATCCATTAATTCTATCATCCATTAACATGTTTATGCTGCAATTCAAATATCTATCATTATCAGTACTTTATTAACATAAATCTGTCTAAAAGCACCATCCATGCATCATACTTCTCTCCCGTCTCACCTATATATTTTATTTTATTTATTATTTCATTTTTATCTACTAATAAACAAAGTGCCTCCCTTGACTCCCAAGGCTCTAAGTTCGCCACTGTGAGAAACCCCCCTGCTGCTTGGTTTCTCTTTGTCTCTCTGCCGGAGAGAAACTCTATACAGCCATGTGTGGCGACAGGTGATTTCTTAGGAATTTCAATGTTCAGAGGCGATAATTTAAAGTATCCAATATGCAGTTTCGGATATAACAGGTATACTGCAACCTCTTCATTCCCCGGGGATTCAACCTCTTGACCACTGAAATATCCTCTAATTTTAATTGATGTCTAGGACATCTCCACTTAATATTATTATCACAGTTTGAACTCACAGGTTGTTCTTTGAAATGAGTTTCCGATTAATATTTCATGTGTACCAGACCTGTTTAGACAAACATTAAAGACTATTAAACTCCGAGTCACGCATGGTAACCCTGAGAGGGAATATCTGCATTGTTTGGATTATCAATTACCTTAGAGTTATGTGAAGGGGGTAGCCTGTAGTTCCTATCTAAATGTCCTTTCCGATTGCAGTTCCAGCATGTCACTGCGCTCAGATTGTTACCCGATCGGTCCTGGTGACCATGAAGGGACGCTCTACCTCTCCCCCTTCAGTAAAACATTTACTCCTGATGTTTAGATTAAATCCATGCACAATAGAAACTTATATTCTTTACTTCACTTGGCCTTATTTAGAAATGAAACCCAAATTCAAGGATGTTTATCAGGAATTGTACTTCAGTTGTTTACAAATTAACAGACCTTTAACTGTGGCATGAGAGATTACATATAAATCTCAGCGCCATCAGACAACCTCCAGCCATCATGGAACCACTCTGCTTATAATCTTTGATCGTTTTTATCCCAAATATGATGGAAGCCGACACAATGTGATGTCCTTCAGAGAAATTTACCTCTATCATTAGTCAAATAGATATTTCTAATCAAAGACTGCAATTAACCTTCTGTTATAAACCAAATATGTATTTTATCAATCTAATTTTCAAATGAATTCCTTGAAACTCGGACAGTGTGACTCTTGACGGGAAATTATATTTTTTGCCTACTGTGCCTTTAACTTCAGAATTCAGAATCCAGTTAATCAAATATGCTAATCACTTTTCTTTCCAGGTTTATTGATACACATATGATTCTTGTACTCTTTATTGATCTGCATTTAACCATGATTCATGCATGTTTACATCAAGCTGTGAGTTCCAGCTAAAGCAAGAAGGTTTTGATCTCCTGTGAAGGTCTGGTTTTGGTGTCATAAAACTGTGTGCAAAGGAAGGTGAGGATTCTCTGACCTAGGAAACAGATAAGACAGGAGAAAGTTTAGACCAGATGGCTTCATTCCTGGAGCCAGAGATCATAAATATGTCGGTTACCAAGGGATACGAAAGTTAGGACCTTGAAGGGAGGTACCAGGCGGAACCAGGTTCTGCACAAGGGATAAAATCTGTGTGCATGCTGTGAAACTTCAGATTCACCATTATACGAGGGGAGGTGGTCGGAATCTCCCCGACTGTACATTGGGTTACAATAAAAGATGATTGAGTGAAATAAAGAGTTTACGTTGATTGCAACGAGGCGGTCTTTATGGCTCGTTCTTTGTTCGGTCAGAAGATTTTAACGAACCGGGAGAGTGGAAAAACAACGAGAAGTCAAATGCTGAACCAGCTCGGAGGAGAGAAGGCCGGAACCATCATCACACGGGCCTGAGAGGAGGGACGTCAGACGAGCTGCTTGAACATCATATTATTTGACCAAAATACATCAGAAAACAGAAAGAGACAGAAACAACATATTTTCCCACAACAATTTGGAGGGGGCACTCCGTGGAATCTTCTGACCAGGCGACGATTAATTGGACACTGGACCTTGGGAGACCAAGCCGTCCTGTCATCGAACCGCCGACCAATTGGGCGATGACGAGGCTGTGACAAAGAGAAGACGGACAACAACCGGTTGACTTCATTACTGGTAAGCAGGACCTGTTTAGTCGAACTCTGCATTTTGGGGATAATTAAATTATTTGTTCGTCGGACATTTGCCGTAGTCTCGGCTGTCAATTTGTGTGTTTTAAAATTCGAGCCATTGTTTTGTCGGACACTTCTAACACGGACTGACGGGTTCTGACGGGAAGTGTTGTTTGCTCTGGACGTGACGTTCCCACTGCGAGGCCGCCGGGCAACGCAGTCAGTCGGGTTTGAATTCCTGGGGACCTAGGGGCGCCCCTTTAAAGAACCGAGACATGTGTTCCGCTTTCAGGACTGGCGATCCAACAGCTGTAGCCGGCGGGCTATAGGCAATAGGCCAAAGCTGGGTCTGGTAACCCCGTGGAGTAGAAGCACCACGAATTCACCTGGATTGGCCGAAGTTAATATAATGGTTTAACTGTCAATTCTTAATTAGGGCATTGTATGGACTCTTAATTAAGGGGTAGTGGCATTAGGCCAGAGGAAATAGTGAAGACAGGCCGTAGACTCCCTCCTACGGCCTAGCGCATGAGTCGAGAGTGTGTGTGTGTTTTTGTTGAGGTGTGACTGTCAGTTTAGTAGCCTTTTGTCCTGGTGCTGAGGTGTGTGTGGCTACGTCGATGAATGATTAGTTATTTCTTGTCTGGGTGTGAGTTGCGGTTTGCTGGCATTAATTGTGTCTAAAACCTGTTGCGTTTCATGTGTGTGCTTGAGAGCTGTGATAGAACTGAGTGTGTGCTGCTGCTGAGTGGGCGTGGACCACAGCGAGGAGTCCTGCATGTGTGTGCTGGAGGTGTGTCTGAGGTTCTGGTTCCGATCCATGTTGGCTCAGTGTCTGTGTGTACAATGCTGCTGTGGTGTCTGTCTGGAGGAGTGAGTGTGTTCCTGTGTGTTTGCTTGAGCGGCAGCGATTGAAAGCCGAACTGAACTTTTTAGGAGAAAAAAGAAGAGGCCTTATCTACAGAGGCTGTGTGAGCCTCAAGTTAAAGCTGTTATAACACCCCTATGTATGAAAAGCTTAATTTGGCCCCAAATTCACGTTGTGCGCTATCAAAATTGAAATGGACAAACTTAATGTATAGAAGAATGAATAAAGTGGCAAAATCAGGAACGGATAATTAATAAAAACATTCATTTGGCATAACGTAGCACAAACGCATAAAGAATTACTAAATTTGGTTGATAACTCCTAAAAGGACTCAAATTGAAATAAAATGGACTGAATAGATAAATAAACAGCGAATTATAAAGATTTACATGGAACTATATATAAAATTGAAGTTATTCCGGAAAAAGACATTAGATGACCCTGGAGATGAGCAAAATTAGACTAGATTTAAATCACTCATCCTAAATAGCAGTAACAAATGGGTCTTGGCAGTTAGTTAAATTTGGACACTAAACTCGTTAAAGTAATATTAAATGAGCAAGAAGGCCAGTAATTTGATTCTAAAATTTGAGCTATACAATGAAGAAAATATAACTTAAAAAGTCACACTGTCTGCGCATACGACACTTCAATTACAAATTAGGGTAGATAACATTAATATTTGGTCTAGAACAGATGGTTAATTGCAGTATTTGATTAGAAATATCTATTGGACTAAAGTGAAGGACGTAAAACTGTGTCTGCTTCCATCATAATTAGGATAAAATATAAAAGATTAAACACAGGGTGGTTTTATGATGGCTGGAGGTCGTGTGATGGCGCTAAGACTAAGGTGTAATCTCTCATGTCGAACTTAAAGGTCTGCTGATTTGGTACATTTCTATCTGTATGTTTCTAAAATTGAAGGTTTAATTCTGATTAGTGAATAATCTGTGGCCCTGTTGTGCTTGTGTTCCTTGCTGGGATGATGATGCTGGCTGGTTTGACTTTTCCTCTGGACTCTGTTGTTTCTATTTAATCAGATATTAAATATAGGGTGTTGATTTTTGTTTGGCATGGAGTGAGCTACTTTGTTTCACTGGGTGAAGGCCTGGGGGTCATAGCATGGAGCCCTGCACATGAACTGTCCTGCAAAAGTCAAAGAGATGCATCTCTGTTGCCATGGGGTCTGCCATCACCCCTATGAAACACATCATGAACTGTGAACTGAACGCAAAACAACAACAAATAAATGGGACAAACTGTGAGAGGAGTCTCTGCTATGGACTCAACACAGATAACAACAGGAGGCCAGGCTCCTGAGAGCGAGGAGGCACATGCAATGAACTGTGACCTTTGGCTGGGGTCATCAACAACTTGAAAACAAGGGACTATACAATCTACTCCATGTGACGGCTCTTGGGTTTAACCTAGTGGTGGAAAGTGCTCGCTGCATGCAAGCTTAGGGACTGAGTCAGTTGACTGACCGCTGCTGGTTGAGAGACATGACAGAGTCTGAGTGGGGGTTGGCCACTTGGTATTGTTGTTTCAGGGGGGAGTGCTTTCAGAGTGGGGCTGCAGATTTACAAATTTACCAGGACTGATTGATTAGTGAACTATTTAATGGTTGAATTGAAAAACTTTTGGTTTATCTGAGGTCGATTGGAATTGTATTAGTCCTGCAAGACGGGAAACATTTTACTAAATCCTAAATTAAAGTTGTATATACAGATATATTCATCAACTTAAGCATTTAAAGCATCCCTAAAATAATCAGTTTCTCGATAATTTAATGTAAATTTCTCATAAAATTGTTGTTACGTTGGAATGAGAGTTGCATTTGGTTTGTGCGATGTCCTTGGCACCAGTCATTGTTTAACTGCTCTGTACCAAAACATTGAGGCTAAGATAGACAGGACTAAATTAAACAGCTGCTAATCCTCGGAGCAGGAGAAACTGTGCTCAAATAATAACAATTAATTTGGAAAGAAAACAATACATTCTATTTAAATTATCTGGTATGAGGAAAACAGGACGGTGTGACTTAAACAATTTGAAGTGAAATCATATAATCCAAAATGGGCCTTTGAATGTTTGAGTGTGTGTGAGTGGGGGAGAGTCAGTGGACTCTGACATGTGTGATGGTTTTATGGCGTTGTGTAGTTACCTGGACATGTTGGAGGTTATCTGTCTGTGGCTGGATGTGTTGTGGAAGGTTTGAAGGTCTCGTTGAAGATTTATGTGGTTTATTCGGACGGAGGCGATGGAAATTTTAAATTCTAAAAGTTACTAAATCGTTTTTTGAGTTTTCTGGAACAGAACAACAGATGGTTCTGTTTCAAAAAAAAGGGGGAGGTGTAAAGGGAGTAAAACAAATAAGGGGGCGTGAAGGGGGGCGAAAGAACCTAGCACGATAATTATTCCCTATGACATGCAGAAGGGAGACTATTTCAGGTTCAAGCCCCAGTATGTGACAAGTAACTGACAATGGACTGACTGGACTCATGACATAAGACTGAACAACAAGCACTGAAAGCCTTGGTCAAAGTGCTCACAACGTGACGTCTGCCACTCCTGCACCATCACCTGCAGGAGCATCATCAGGATCATCATCATCATCATCATTGACGTCGTCGGACAACATCAACTGGGCGTGGCTAAAGGTCATCAAAAGAAAGCAGCACAGCAAAGTGGTCAGTCGGACCACCTACGCGGTGAGGCTTCATCGGAAGGAGACGCGTGGTGCAACCGGTGCCACAGGAGTCGACGCTCGCCAGCTCAGGAGACAGACCGAGGTCTCAAGGAGCTGCAACAACGATCGGGAGGTGTTGAAAGGAGGTGTGTTGAGTTCTGGTGGAAAGAGGCCGTTTCCCCCAGTCAGCTCACCTTGAAGATTTGTGTGTGAAAGGGTTTTGAGGAGCCTAGCGGCTGCAAAGCTCCGGCCAGGTTGCTCTGAAGTCAGGTGATTATCAGAGGCTTTGAACTGTCTCTGGTCACCTAAAATATATTAAAAAAAAAATAAAAAATAAAAAGAGGAGAAGAGGAGAGCTAAAGAACATTGCAAAGAGACATTCGTGCTTTCACCGGAAGAACGTGAAAGAGATTCGTGATTTTGTCGGAAAACCTGCGTGTTCTTTTTGCCGGAAGTTCTACAATAACATCATTACTGGACTCAACTTCTGACCAGCCTTTGATTTATATTTGATTTTCAATAATACATGATTTGATTTGGAATGAATATGAGTGATTGGAAAAAAAAAAAAAAGAAACATTCTGATAAAAATAATAAGGGTAAAGATAAGATAAAGGTAAAATAACAACTAAGATTAAGGCTTAAAGGCCAGGCTGGCTGTTTTTTTTTTTTTTTCAATCTGTTTTAACCTTTTCTTCCTGAACAGGTTTTTTCTGAATAATGGACTCTAAAAAATTGCATATAATCAGTTTGCTGTATTTGTGCATGATTCTGTTGACATTTCTGATTACACTGATCCTGTGGAGATTGTCCCTTTAACATTAATAAGGTTAAAGGAAAAGTTCGCTTTTTTAGACATTAAGTTTTATGTGTTCCTTCACCCACCCAGTGCTCTGTAAACTTTGACCCATTTCACACACACCCCCCTGCTCAGAGATTTTCAGGGGAGAAGTGATTCAGAAAGGTAGTTCTGGCTAGTTTCGGGGGCGCTTTATCTGCGCCATTTAGCCTCACAAAAGGATTAGCCTCTGAAAGCATGGCTAATTTGCATCTCACAAACAAAGAGAAAAAATTTACAGCGTCACATTACAACGGGACTATTTTTTGTCATTCGTATCCCTGCGCCGCTCCCCGCAGCTATAGAACGGGCTCGTGTCTGGCTGCTAATCCTGGCTGTATGAGTGAAACAACAACTTCTAAATTCACTTAAAAGTAGTTTTTCTTAAATATATCGAGCCATGGTGCGTACCTGCAGGTTCCCGGGTTGTAACAATAAGGATGTTACAGGATCACCTTTTCGGTTTGACACTTTTCCTGCTAAGGACGTTTCTCTAAGGCATCAGTGGCTTTTAGCAATCGGCTACTCCAAGGATACTTGGCTGGAACGAGTCAAAACCTTTCGTTTGTGCAGTGCACACTTCAAAGAGGATGATTACATCAGGAAAAAGTTCGGGAAAAGTGAAAGACTGTTTTTGAAGAGTTCGGCCGTACTAGAAATCTGGGTAAGTTTTGTTTTTAAAAAATTATTTATTCCGCTATGTCTGCCGTATTCATGCAATCATCTTCGCATTTTAGCGCATTATTTATGCAATCATCTTTACACTGATGGTTGATCATAGACTGCAGTAGCTTTGTCAACAATCTGTGTTGATGTGTGTGTTGTAGCAAATGCAATTCTTCATCCGTGTACTCTGGCTCATAAAGATATCCTAGTAGTAAAATAAGTTTCTTCTTCATCTGATATAGTGTTAAAATGAAATTCGTCATCAGATGAGACGGAGTCTGACATGTTTTCGGCATTCGGCAGTGAAACAGCTGACATACAAAGCGCTGTTTAATATCCGCGGTGAGCGGCGCAGGGATACGAATGACAAAAACTAGTCCCGTTGTAAGGTGCCGTTGTAAATTTTTTCTCTTTGTTTGCGAGATGCAAATTAGCCATGCTTTCAGAGGCTAATCCTTTTGTGAGGCTAAACGGCGCAGATAAAGCGCCCCCAAAACTAGCCAGAACTACCTTTCTGAATCACTTCTCCCCTGAAAATCTCTGAGCAGGGGGGTGTGTGTGAAATGGGTCAAAGTTTACAGAGCACTGGGTGGGTGAAGGAAGACATAAAACTTAATGTCTAAAAAAGCGAACTTTTCCTTTAAACATAACTGATATTTGGTAAATTGAGCTAAGAGTTAAATACTGGGACAAAGAATATCATTTTAAAGGGTAAAGTTTTAATCATCAATTTCAAAATTCATCCTTTTGGTCGTCCAGGAGGGGTGGACCGACTCCCTGATTTATTCACATGGAAGGTTCTGATTTTCCTGTTTGTTATGTTTGCTTTGATCTTTAGTGGAATTTGGGTAATAACTGGTGTTATTCCATTTTCCAGAGATGCCCACCATTCTGAACTGTTGCCTTCCGATCGTGTAGCCGCTAAGTTTGATAATCTACCCATTGCATCGGCTGTGATTTCATCTAAGGGGGACCCCATTAAAGCATTCCATGAGAACGTACGTAGGTTGTGTGAGCAGTCCCGTGAGGTATTTGCAGGTGTGGAGGAGGAACTAGCGGTCACATCCCGGATGGCCTCTGACAATCGCAAGGCCATAGACAAGATCCTAGCTGAGATAAGTGGTTCTGATCCAGATGAGCCACTCCAGGCCGCTCAGCGACCTGTGACCTAGAAGACCTCGAGTCTCTGTTAGAACTATGCACGAGCAGTCCGTAATCAGTAATGCTTTGGCGACGTTTGGGCATGTTTGGAAAATGGACAAGGTTCTTTCAATTAATGTTTATGTCTATTAATGGTTGTTTTTACATTCTAATTAAGTGTGGTTGTTTTGCACTCCCGAAGTCCGAGGTCTGGTAAATGAAATGTTTTTTCAGGTTCTTAGCAGAAAGGGTCAATATATCTTGGTGCCTCTGGGTCAAATGAAGGGTCAGACTTTAAGTTGAGGGAAAGATCCATCAGATAAAGTTGGTTGGACTCTGGTTTTTCAGAGTCCAAAAGGGGGATTGACGGGAAATTATATTTTTTGCCTACTGTGCCTTTAACTTCAGAATTCAGAATCCAGTTAATCAAATATGCTAATAACTTTTCTTTCCAGGTTTATTGATACACATATGATTCTTGTAC
>SSNS01000279.1:812015-837594 GCA_006937985.1 Aphyosemion australe | reverse complement strand
GGTGTGTTTTAGCAGGTGGCTATTGTGTTTTCAGCATTATTCATTATTAAATTATTATATTACACATTTTAGTAGAATTTGTTTATATTCTAAAATTGTATTTATTTTTATTTACATGTAAATGCACATCTCTGAATAACAAGCTGCTTAATAAATGCTCTGAAACATCATCAACTGACATTTCTTTTTTTGCTTGTTTTGTATATTTCATACTTGGTCAGTTTATTGGTATTTTTTATTAATCTTGGTAAATGTTTGATTTTAACACTGAGCGGTGCACAAAATTAAGTTTAAACAGTTGGTTAAATTCAGTGTTTTAAAGCGGATTAGGTTCAGAAATGTGCATCCACTGTTATTGGTGATAATTTATCATTCAGATAAGGTGCAAAACATCAAAATATCGGCCATGAAATCGGCCCAAAAAAATCGGCAGCACTTATCGGCCATCGGCTGACCATGACCGCCTCATATCGGCATCGGTATCGGCAATAGAAAAACCAATATCGGTCGGGCTCTAATCAAAACAGACTTAAAACAATCTTTAAGTACTCAGCAGCAGGCACATTGATCAGAAACTATTGATGGTGATGAATTATTGAAGGTAGATAATGGAACGTAGGTAGTGAGCTGTAGTGATTTTTGCAGTTCATTCCAGTCATTGGGAGCAGCAAACTGGAATGAGGAGCGGCCAAAGGAGGTGCGAGCTTTGGGAATAACCATAGAGATTAGGTTACTGGTTGTTGGAAGTGATGAGTAATGAGTGAAGATATGACGGTGTTCTACTGATGATTGTTTTGTATATAAATTGATACCAATGTAACAACCTGCGGGAATGGAGTGATGGCCAGTTAACGAGTGAGTACAGATCACAATGATGAGTAGTGAAAGGGGCACCAGTGACCAAACGGATTGCTGAGTGATAAATGACATCGAGTTTATGAAGAAGGTTTTTGGAAGCAGTCCTATAAATGATGTCACCGTAATCTAAGATGGGAAGGATTGTCATTTTGACCAAGGTTTGCTTTGCAGAATGAGTAAAGGATGACCTGTTGCGGTATAGAA
The DNA here is from genome assembly GCA_006937985.1 of Aphyosemion australe. Classification (NCBI taxonomy): domain Eukaryota; kingdom Metazoa; phylum Chordata; class Actinopteri; order Cyprinodontiformes; family Nothobranchiidae; genus Aphyosemion; species Aphyosemion australe. Next base: position 836,532 of record SSNS01000279.1, on the reverse strand, counting down.
ACCCAATCCTTGACTTGACTTTAATAATAATAATAATAATAATACATTTTATTTAAAATAGCGCCTTTCAAAACACCCAAGGTCACTTCACAAGATAAAATATTAAAACAATCAAATAAGTCACAAATCATAAGCAGTTTTGAATAGATGAGTCTTGAGTTTTGATTTGAAAAGAGTGAGGCAGTCAATGTTTCTGATGTCTGGTGGGAGTGTGTTCCAAAGACGAGGAGCAGAGCGACTGAAAGCTCTGTCCCCCATGGTGGTGAGGCGTGCAGAAGGAGTAACAAGGTGGAGAGATGAAGAGGATCTGAGTGAGCGTGATGGAGTTGCAATATTAATTAGGTCGGTTAAGTAGGCAGGAGAGAGATTATGTATGGCTTTGAAGGTATGAAGGAGAATCTTGTAGGTGGACCTAAATTTAACTGGAAGCCAGTGAAGCTGCTGAAGAACTGGGGTGATGTGGAGAAAGGAAGGGGTTCCGGTGATGACACGGGCTGCTGAATTCTGGACCAGTTGCAGTTTATGAAGGAGTTTATTGGGGAGACCAAAAAGAAGTGCATTGCAATAGTCAAGATGGGAAGTGACAAGGCTATGGACAAGAATGGCTGCAGCATGAGGGGTCAGAGAGGAGCGAAGACGATTTATGGATCGAAGATGGAAGTGGGCTGACCGAATTATGTTATTGATGTGTGCATGGAATGACAGTGAGTTGTCGAGGATGACACCCAGACTCTTAACCTGTGGAGAGGGGTAGACCGTCGCATTGTCAATGGTTAGGGAGAAACTGTCGGCTTTAGAGATGGTGGACTTTGTACCAACAAGAAGAATCTCAGTTTTATTGCCATTAAGTTTGAGAAAATTTGAGGTGAACCAGGATTTAATATCAGAGAGGCAGTGGGTCAGGGATGAGGGCGGGAGAATGGAGTTAGGCTTGCTAGAGATATAGAGCTGGGTGTCATCCGCGAAACAATGAAACTGAATGCCAAATTTGCGGAAAATATTGCCAAGAGGGAGTAGGTAAATTATAAAGAGGAGGGGCCCCAGAACAGAGCCCTGGGGTACACCTGAAGTGACTGGGGAGGGTTGTGAAGAAAAAGATTTTAACTGAATGAACTGAGTGCGGCCGGTGAGATAAGATTGAAACCAGCTGAGGGGAGTCTGAGTAATACCTAAAGAAAGAAGTCTCTTGAGGAGGATGGGGTGTGAAACAGTGTCGAAAGCCGCACTCAGATCGAGAAGTATGAGGATGGAAATTAAACCAGAATCAGCAGAAATGAGAAGGTCATTAGTGATTTTAATGAGGGCTGTTTCTGTACTGTGGTGGGGGCGGAAACCAGATTGAAAAAGTTCAAAGAGGTTATTGCGAGAAAGATGTGTGTGTAGCTGTGATGCAACAGTTTTTTCTAAGACTTTGGAGATGAATGGAAGGTGTGAGATAGGACGGAGGTTATTGAAATCATTGGGATCTGCACCTGTTTTTTTCAGAATTGGAGAAACTGCTGCAGATTTAAAGGGAGCAGGAACAATTCCAGAGGATAACGAGGAATGAATAATGGCCGTTATGAAAGGGAGCAGGGAGGATAAGCAAGATTTAACCAATACTGTGGGTAGGGGATCTAACTGACAAGTGGAAGGTTTTGACTTGATAATGATATCAGATATTACTGAAGGATGGGGAAGTTCAAAAGTGGAAAGTTGAGAGAGGGGTTGAGAGAAATCGGAGAAAGGGGGTGAGGAGGGAGGTAGAGAAGGGGGGCCAAGGTGCTGATGAATCCTATGGACCTTATCATTAAAAAACTGGAGGAGAGAGTTACAGGTTTCAGATGAGTAAAGATGGGAAGGTAGGGAGTCAGGGGGATGAAAGATGGTATTATAGATGGAAAATATTATCTTTGTATTGTCAGTGTTGGAGCAGATAAGACCGGAGTAATACTGTGATTTGGCCTGAGAAATTGAGTCCTTATAGAGAGAAATCTGAGCAGTGTATAAGTCCTTATGAATAATGAGACCAGTTTTCCTGTACAGTCTTTCTAGCCTGCGATTTGTGGCTTTCATGGCACGGAGGGCAGGGGTGAACCATGGAGCAGACCGGTTAAAGAAAACAGAACGAGTTTTGATGGGAGCAAATGAATCTAAAATGGAAACCAAGGCATGATTATAGTGACTGACAAGAACATCGGGACTAGCAGAGAGATCTGGGTTCAAGTCGGCTATGCAGGAGGAGAATGAAGCTAGATCAATGTTCTTAATANTCACTTAAAAGTAGTTTTTCTTAAATATATCGAGCCATGGTGCGTACCTGCAGGTTCCCGGGTTGTAACAATAAGGATGTTACAGGATCACCTTTTCGGTTTGACACTTTTCCTGCTAAGGACGTTTCTCTAAGGCATCAGTGGCTTTTAGCAATCGGCTACTCCAAGGATACTCGGCTGGAACGAGTCAAAACCTTTCGTTTGTGCAGTGCACACTTCAAAGAGGATGATTACATCAGGAAAAAGTTCGGGAAAAGTGAAAGACTGTTTTTGAAGAGTTCGGCCGTACTAGAAATCTGGGTAAGTTTTGTTTTTAAAAAATTATTTATTCCGCTATGTCTGCCGTATTCATGCAATCATCTTCGCATTTTAGCGCATTATTTATGCAATCATCTTTACACCGATGGTTGATCATAGACTGCAGTAGCTTTGTCAACAATCTGTGTTGATGTGTGTGTTGTAGCAAATGCAATTCTTCATCCGTGTACTCTGGCTCATAAAGATATCCTAGTAGTAAAATAAGTTTCTTCTTCATCTGATATAGTGTTAAAATGAAATTCGTCATCAGATGAGACGGAGTCTGACATGTTTTCGGCATTCGGCAGTGAAACAGCTGACATACAAAGCGCTGTTTAATATCCGCGGTGAGCGGCGCAGGGATACGAATGACAAAAACTAGTCCCGTTGTAAGGTGCCGTTGTAAATTTTTTCTCTTTGTTTGCGAGATGCAAATTAGCCATGCTTTCAGAGGCTAATCCTTTTGTGAGGCTAAACGGCGCAGATAAAGCGCCCCCAAAACTAGCCAGAACTACCTTTCTGAATCACTTCTCCCCTGAAAATCTCTGAGCAGGGGGGTGTGTGTGAAATGGGTCAAAGTTTACAGAGCACTGGGTGGGTGAAGGAAGACATAAAACTTAATGTCTAAAAAAGCGAACTTTTCCTTTAAACATAACTGATATTTGGTAAATTGAGCTAAGAGTTAAATACTGGGACAAAGAATATCATTTTAAAGGGTAAAGTTTTAATCATCAATTTCAAAATTCATCCTTTTGGTCGTCCAGGAGGGGTGGACCGACTCCCTGATTTATTCACATGGAAGGTTCTGATTTTCCTGTTTGTTATGTTTGCTTTGATCTTTAGTGGAATTTGGGTAATAACTGGTGTTATTCCATTTTCCAGAGATGCCCACCATTCTGAACTGTTGCCTTCCGATCGTGTAGCCGCTAAGTTTGATAATCTACCCATTGCATCGGCTGTGATTTCATCTAAGGGGGACCCCATTAAAGCATTCCATGAGAACGTACGTAGGTTGTGTGAGCAGTCCCGTGAGGTATTTGCAGGTGTGGAGGAGGAACTAGCGGTCACATCCCGGATGGCCTCTGACAATCGCAAGGCCATAGACAAGATCCTAGCTGAGATAAGTGGTTCTGATCCAGATGAGCCACTCCAGGCCGCTCAGCGACCTGTGACCTAGAAGACCTCGAGTCTCTGTTAGAACTATGCACGAGCAGTCCGTAATCAGTAATGCTTTGGCGACGTTTGGGCATGTTTGGAAAATGGACAAGGTTCTTTCAATTAATGTTTATGTCTATTAATGGTTGTTTTTACATTCTAATTAAGTGTGGTTGTTTTGCACTCCCGAAGTCCGAGGTCTGGTAAATGAAATGTTTTTTCAGGTTCTTAGCAGAAAGGGTCAATATATCTTGGTGCCTCTGGGTCAAATGAAGGGTCAGACTTTAAGTTGAGGGAAAGATCCATCAGATAAAGTTGGTTGGACTCTGGTTTTTCAGAGTCCAAAAGGGGGATTGACGGGAAATTATATTTTTTGCCTACTGTGCCTTTAACTTCAGAATTCAGAATCCAGTTAATCAAATATGCTAATAACTTTTCTTTCCAGGTTTATTGATACACATATGATTCTTGTACTATTTATTGATCTGCATTTAACCATGATTCATGCATGTTTACATCAAGCTGTGAGTTCCAGCTAAAGCAAGAAGGTTTTGATCTCATGTGAAGGTCTGGTTTGGTGTCATAAAACTGTGTGCAAAGGGAGGTGAGGAGTATCTGACCTGGGAACAGATAAGACAGGAGAAAGTTTAGACCAGATGGCTTCATTCCTGGAGCCAGATATCATAAATATGTCGGTTACCAAGGGATACGAAAGTTAGGACCTTGAAGGGAGGTACCAGGTGGAACCAGGTTCTGCACAAGGGATAAAATCTGTGTGCATGCTGTGAAACTTCAGATTCACCATTATACGAGGGGAGATGGTCGGAATCTCCCCGACTGTACATCGGGTTACAATAAAAGATGATTGAGTGAAATAAAGAGTTTACGTTGATTGCAACAAGGCGGTCTTTATGGCTCGTTCTTTGTTCGGTCAGAAGATTTTAACGAACCGGGAGAGTGGAAAAACAACGAGAAGTCAAATGCTGAACCAGCTCGGAGAGAAGAAGGCCGGAACCATCATCACACGGGCCTGAAAGGAGGGACGTCAGACGAGCTGCTTGAACATCATATTCTTTGACCAAAATACATCAGAAAACAGAGACAGAAACAACACATTTTTCCACAACACTCTGTAGATCAACTTTTTGAATTATCTGTGTCTTTGTCGTTCAAATTTAGGATTAGAACTACCGGTCTCCTGCAGTATTTTATATTACTTTATATATCACATATTATATATTATATAGTACTTTAACTATTTAACTGTCCAAAGTTTAACTAATTTCCAAAACTCCTTTATGCTGCTATTTAGGATGTGTGATTGAATTGTCGTCCAATTTTGCTCATCTCCAGGGTCATCTAATTTCTTTGTGCTAAAAAATGTTACACATATATATATATATTCATGTAACTATTCATTCTTCGCTGTTTATTTATCTATTTAGTCCTTTATATTTCAATTTGATTCATTTTAGGAGTTATTTAGGAGTATCAACCTAATTTAGTAATCCTTTGTGTGCGTTTGTGCTGTTAATTATGCCAAAATAATGTTTTATTATTCACCGTTCATGAGTTTGCCACTGTAGTTATTCTGCTTTGCGTGTGGGACATTTAGTTTAATGTAGATAGCACAAAATGTGAATTTGGGGCCAAATTAATAATTTGTTTTGCTTTTCATCACTGCAGCTCAAGCAAACACACACGAACAGTCACGCCTCCAGACAGACACCACAACACCAACAGCAAACACAAAAAAACTCTGAAGCATGATTAAAACCCAGAAACTTTATTCAAACACAATCTGACTCTGTGCATGCATATGTGTGTGCCTGTGAGCATGTGTGTCACAGCATTGCACTCTTTGTGTATGACAGCAAACACAATGACTGGTTGAATGATGCCCTAAGCTCCGCCCACCCAGCCTCCAGCTTGGATGACAGATGGAGCAATGCTGCCATGGCAACAGCGTCCTGCGACAGGGTGCGCAGATGGAGCTGAAAAACAAAATAAAACATTACAGTAAACAGAAAACTGGAATCTTTTCACAATAAAAGACCAGAGGGTAACACTTTACAATAAGGGTCCCTTTACTAACGTTACTTAGTGCATTATTAAACTATTAAATTAAGTATTAACAACCGCTTAATATTACTGTTACAATGAAGTAATGCATTACTAAGCAGACACCCCCCCCACATTCCTGATATTAACAGATATCGGGAACGTTAATAAAGGACCCTTATTGTAAAGTGTTACCGACCAAAAAAGCACTGTGAATGGCTCACTTTCAGGAAGAGAGCCAAGTAGGCATGACTCAGGTCAAAGTCCCGTCCACTGGCCAGCATACTCTCAATCATTCTGATGAAGCCAACCAAGAGGCCGCTAGCCCCACCCCCCTCCGATGTCAGAGAGGCAAGCTCCACAGAGAGTGCTGATGGCCCGCAATCCCTCAGGAGGCGCAGCGGCAGATCAACTGTTGGTGATGTCACATGAATAAAAACAGTCTTCAGTTACACTCACACACACACAAACACATACCCAGAACCCCCCACCCCCCCACACACAGCGTCATTTTGCCATGGAAGGCAGGTTCTACCTTGCAGATTGCAGGACAATCATCTGCTGGTTCCCAGTTTATTTTATTTTTATTTTATTTAACCTTTATTTAACCAGATGAGTCGATTGAGAACTCATTCTCATTTACAACGACGATCATGGCCAAGAGGCAGCAGCAGCAGACACATAGTTAGCTTTACACAAACAGATAAGATAAAAAACAGATGAGATAAAAAAAAATGCAGATAAAGATAAAACAGCTAGACATAAAGACAAAGGACTGTTCTCATATATAATATGTACAAGCCATCAAAACTAGAGCCCGACCGATATATCGGCCGGCTGATATATCGGCCGATATTTAGCATTTTTTTAATCATCGGCATCGGCCTATAAACCTCTTTAGAAGAGCCGATATAAAGTCAGGCACCTCCGCGGGCAGCCCACTGCTTTGGGAGCCGAGGAAGGACCCCATTCCAAAACACAGAGGAGTATTTTCTTCTGAGTAAAAGGTAAGACTTCTCTTTTGGTGTTTTAAAACCCTACAGCTGTATATTTAGTGTGAATTTAAAGTAAAATATGAAATAATACTTCGCTGAGTGAAAGAAAAAAACGAGCCGTAAGAACCGCCGCTAACCGGCAGAATGCTGCTAATGTTCGCTAGCTTGTTGTCAACTTTACTGTCTTAAACTATCAGCTGCTTGTTTGTTTAACATATTAGCTCCAGGTTTATAGATTAAATTGTTTTTGCTGTATAGAAGTCGGAGAATTTCACTCTGAGTGCGGAGGAGAGGAGGAGAGGGGGGAGACTCTCGGAGCCACAGCTTAGCCTGCACTCCCCCCCTCCTTCCCCCGCGGACACCGGTGTTCAGAGTTCGGGACTTCTCTCGTGGGTCGGTGCGGAGCACGTAGTTTGTGTTTGCAGTCTTTATTTGAATGACACATTGAACAGAAAAAACACAGAAAATGATCGCTATATAAATACAGCCTCTCTGTGTTTTTCTCTGTTTAGCGTGTAATCTGTGATCAGACACAGCCGAGAGTGTGACTAGAGACTATTTTTAATTTGTACGGTTTGTTTCCACATAAAATCTGTCCATCAACAGTCAGTAACACTAGTGAATAGTTAGGGTGCACTTTTAATTATATTATATAATTAATAGATGAGTGTGATTGTTCAAACGTTTCTCTAATATTTATTATAGACTGTAATGTGCTGAGTTCTTTGTTGCTGGAGTTCTCTGTTCTTTCTGACTGAACTGATGATGGATGCTCTACAAAAATAATAACATCTGTTTCTCCTGTTTAGTTTCTGTCTGATGGCTGGGGAGAGGGAAGTCTGGGCCTCTCTCCTTGCTGCCGCCCCCGCGAGACGATGGATGGATGGAAGGATGGCTCAACAAAAGTCAGATCAAGGCAGCAACACCAAGGAAAGCAAAGTGTGATATCAAGCAGGATGCTGGTGAGCTGGAGATGAAAAAGGTAAAAAGAAAACACAACCTGAGGGTTCCCCATCTCCAGGCTTACAAAGAAGCTGCTGCTGAGACCAGAGCACTAAAGGGTTTCATTTATAGTTTACATGCAGATGTTAAGAAATAGTCAATTAAAAAGGCTGAATGAAGTTTAGATGTTGCTGGTGTGTTTTAGCAGGTGGCTATTGTGTTTTCAGCATTATTCATTATTAAATTATTATATTACACATTTTAGTAGAATTTGTTTATATTCTAAAATTGTATTTATTTTTATTTACATGTAAATGCACATCTCTGAATAACAAGCTGCTTAATAAATGCTCTGAAACATCATCAACTGACATTTCTTTTTTTGCTTGTTTTGTATATTTCATACTTGGTCAGTTTATTGGTATTTTTTATTAATCTTGGTAAATGTTTGATTTTAACACTGAGCGGTGCACAAAATTAAGTTTAAACAGTTGGTTAAATTCAGTGTTTTAAAGCGGATTAGGTTCAGAAATGTGCATCCACTGTTATTGGTGATAATTTATCATTCAGATAAGGTGCAAAACATCAAAATATCGGCCATGAAATCGGCCCAAAAAAATCGGCAGCACTTATCGGCCATCGGCTGACCATGACCGCCTCATATCGGCATCGGTATCGGCAATAGAAAAACCAATATCGGTCGGGCTCTAATCAAAACAGACTTAAAACAATCTTTAAGTACTCAGCAGCAGGCACATTGATCAGAAACTATTGATGGTGATGAATTATTGAAGGTAGATAATGGAACGTAGGTAGTGAGCTGTAGTGATTTTTGCAGTTCATTCCAGTCATTGGGAGCAGCAAACTGGAATGAGGAGCGGCCAAAGGAGGTGCGAGCTTTGGGAATAACCATAGAGATTAGGTTACTGGTTGTTGGAAGTGATGAGTAATGAGTGAAGATATGACGGTGTTCTACTGATGATTGTTTTGTATATAAATTGATACCAATGTAACAACCTGCGGGAATGGAGTGATGGCCAGTTAACGAGTGAGTACAGATCACAATGATGAGTAGTGAAAGGGGCACCAGTGACCAAACGGATTGCTGAGTGATAAATGACATCGAGTTTATGAAGAAGGTTTTTGGAAGCAGTCCTATAAATGATGTCACCGTAATCTAAGATGGGAAGGATTGTCATTTTGACCAAGGTTTGCTTTGCAGAATGAGTAAAGGATGACCTGTTGCGGTATAGAAACCCAATCCTTGACTTGACTTTAATAATAATAATAATAATAATACATTTTATTTAAAATAGCGCCTTTCAAAACACCCAAGGTCACTTCACAAGATAAAATATTAAAACAATCAAATAAGTCACAAATCATAAGCAGTTTTGAATAGATGAGTCTTGAGTTTTGATTTGAAAAGAGTGAGGCAGTCAATGTTTCTGATGTCTGGTGGGAGTGTGTTCCAAAGACGAGGAGCAGAGCGACTGAAAGCTCTGTCCCCCATGGTGGTGAGGCGTGCAGAAGGAGTAACAAGGTGGAGAGATGAAGAGGATCTGAGTGAGCGTGATGGAGTTGCAATATTAATTAGGTCGGTTAAGTAGGCAGGAGAGAGATTATGTATGGCTTTGAAGGTATGAAGGAGAATCTTGTAGGTGGACCTAAATTTAACTGGAAGCCAGTGAAGCTGCTGAAGAACTGGGGTGATGTGGAGAAAGGAAGGGGTTCCGGTGATGACACGGGCTGCTGAATTCTGGACCAGTTGCAGTTTATGAAGGAGTTTATTGGGGAGACCAAAAAGAAGTGCATTGCAATAGTCAAGATGGGAAGTGACAAGGCTATGGACAAGAATGGCTGCAGCATGAGGGGTCAGAGAGGAGCGAAGACGATTTATGGATCGAAGATGGAAGTGGGCTGACCGAATTATGTTATTGATGTGTGCATGGAATGACAGTGAGTTGTCGAGGATGACACCCAGACTCTTAACCTGTGGAGAGGGGTAGACCGTCGCATTGTCAATGGTTAGGGAGAAACTGTCGGCTTTAGAGATGGTGGACTTTGTACCAACAAGAAGAATCTCAGTTTTATTGCCATTAAGTTTGAGAAAATTTGAGGTGAACCAGGATTTAATATCAGAGAGGCAGTGGGTCAGGGATGAGGGCGGGAGAATGGAGTTAGGCTTGCTAGAGATATAGAGCTGGGTGTCATCCGCGAAACAATGAAACTGAATGCCAAATTTGCGGAAAATATTGCCAAGAGGGAGTAGGTAAATTATAAAGAGGAGGGGCCCCAGAACAGAGCCCTGGGGTACACCTGAAGTGACTGGGGAGGGTTGTGAAGAAAAAGATTTTAACTGAATGAACTGAGTGCGGCCGGTGAGATAAGATTGAAACCAGCTGAGGGGAGTCTGAGTAATACCTAAAGAAAGAAGTCTCTTGAGGAGGATGGGGTGTGAAACAGTGTCGAAAGCCGCACTCAGATCGAGAAGTATGAGGATGGAAATTAAACCAGAATCAGCAGAAATGAGAAGGTCATTAGTGATTTTAATGAGGGCTGTTTCTGTACTGTGGTGGGGGCGGAAACCAGATTGAAAAAGTTCAAAGAGGTTATTGCGAGAAAGATGTGTGTGTAGCTGTGATGCAACAGTTTTTTCTAAGACTTTGGAGATGAATGGAAGGTGTGAGATAGGACGGAGGTTATTGAAATCATTGGGATCTGCACCTGTTTTTTTCAGAATTGGAGAAACTGCTGCAGATTTAAAGGGAGCAGGAACAATTCCAGAGGATAACGAGGAATGAATAATGGCCGTTATGAAAGGGAGCAGGGAGGATAAGCAAGATTTAACCAATACTGTGGGTAGGGGATCTAACTGACAAGTGGAAGGTTTTGACTTGATAATGATATCAGATATTACTGAAGGATGGGGAAGTTCAAAAGTGGAAAGTTGAGAGAGGGGTTGAGAGAAATCGGAGAAAGGGGGTGAGGAGGGAGGTAGAGAAGGGGGGCCAAGGTGCTGATGAATCCTATGGACCTTATCATTAAAAAACTGGAGGAGAGAGTTACAGGTTTCAGATGAGTAAAGATGGGAAGGTAGGGAGTCAGGGGGATGAAAGATGGTATTATAGATGGAAAATATTATCTTTGTATTGTCAGTGTTGGAGCAGATAAGACCGGAGTAATACTGTGATTTGGCCTGAGAAATTGAGTCCTTATAGAGAGAAATCTGAGCAGTGTATAAGTCCTTATGAATAATGAGACCAGTTTTCCTGTACAGTCTTTCTAGCCTGCGATTTGTGGCTTTCATGGCACGGAGGGCAGGGGTGAACCATGGAGCAGACCGGTTAAAGAAAACAGAACGAGTTTTGATGGGAGCAAATGAATCTAAAATGGAAACCAAGGCATGATTATAGTGACTGACAAGAACATCGGGACTAGCAGAGAGATCTGGGTACAAGTCGGCTATGCAGGAGGAGAATGAAGCTAGATCAATGTTCTTAATATTACGAAAAGAAATAACACGGGGTAACTTGGTAGTGGAGAGAGAGAGAGAAACAGAAAAAGAGATGAGGAAATGATCAGAGAAGGGGAGCTGATCAGCAGAGCAGTTGGAAGGGGACACACCGGAACAGCAAACTAAATCCAGAGTGTGACCTTTAATGTGAGTGGGAAAATTAATATACTGACAGAAACCAAATCCATCCAACGATGAGGAGAAATCCTTGGTTAGGGGGAGAGCTGCGTTGTCCATATGTATATTAAAATCACCAAGTAAAATAACATTGGGAGAGAGAGTGGAGAGATGAGTGAGAAGAACACAAAATTAATTTAAGAAGACAGAGTTAAACTTGGGGGGTCGATAAATTGAGGCAATGACTGTAGGGGTCGGGCCGGATATTTGACAGGCTAGGCACTCCAAACTGGTGAGGGGAGGCAGAGATACCGGGAGAACCTTCCAGGTCTCGCGATGGAGTATCGCGAGACCTCCTCCGGGGCCTGACTCACGAGGTTTGCAGATGTAAACAAATCCAGGAGGAATGGAGTCATTCAGCTGAGAGAAATCACCGGTTTGTTGCCAAGTTTCACTCAAACAGAGAATGTCTAAATTACGGTCTTTAATGACGTCTTGAAGGAGATGGCCTTTACCAGAGAGGGAGCGGATGTTGAGAAGACCAAAGTTAGCACCAACTTTAGAGAGTAATGAATTAATGTGAATGTCAAATGAAAGTGTGCTGTCAAGCCAGATACCCAGATACTTATAGGAGCTGACAAGTTGTAGTTCTGTACCATCCAGGGAAACAATACTAGAGTGGCAAGTTGATTGCGGTAAGTTACGGTTGAAGATCATGAACTTTGTTTTACTTGTGTTTAAATGAAGGTGAAGGTTGGTAAACACTGGTTTAATGTAAAGCTTTTATTTTGAAGGCCAGGTGTGTACTCACATGACCCGGAATGCAGAGCTGATTCCAGAGAAGAACTGAACTCAGACCTCTGAGCCAGCGAACCCCAAGGGAGGACCTTTGACTGACACACAGGAAGTAAGAACCTTATTTAGAAGCCATCAGTCACATGACCCTGCAGGGGTGGAGCCTGAGCTTTCTACCTGTGCATCATCCGTGGTTCCTACAGGTAACTCAAATCTAGGTGTGAGACCAGGAACTGTTGGCAGGAAGAAGGGAGCAGTGGGCGGAGCCACAGGGGGCAATGTAGGTTTGTTCCTTTTCTGTAAATTAAAAAAACAACAGGTAAGAAAAACCCTCACCTGCTTGCTTGGCCTGCTTGCTGTCACTCAGCTCACCTTGATGGCATCCAGGTGTAGCAGGCTTTTCCAGCGGGACTCTGGAAGCAGGGACAGTGTCACAAGCTCCGCCCCCAACTGTGCAGCTGACTGATACACATCATCAGCCTCTTCTGAAGAAGCTTCCTGTGGTGTTTCTTCTGTGGAGACACCTGGCAGCATCTCCTCTGCTGGCTGGTAGTCAGCTGGAAGGGGGCGGAGCCCAACAGGCCCACAAAGACTCCTGTTGGTCCTGAGGAAGGACAAATGCAATTTAATTGGCTGATACAGGGAGACGTCAGTGATGTCACCATGGTAACAAGAATCTGCACTGTGATTGGTTCAAACCAGAGGTAAACGCCCAGACTGTCCACATGAGCCGTTGCCAGGAAGTCTCCGGTTGGTGACATAGACACGCCCACAGGTGCCGTGGCAACAAGGAAGCAGTCTACGAGGCTGAGAGAAAAGAAAGACCAGGCAACTGTGTCAAAGGTGCCAGCAGGGGGCGTGGCAACAACAAACAGGATGATTACATCAGCACAAACAACCTCAAACCTGTACATAAATAAAATAAGTAAACAATGAGGTCACTGCTGATAGCTCCGCCCTCACCTTCCAGAGGGGAGGTCCCAGGTACGGATGGAGCAGTCCATTCCCACGGTGAGCAGCCAGCGGCTGTCAGGGCTGAAGGTCTGATGCACAAAGACAAACTTTACTACTTCCTGTTACTGATGAGAGAAAAGCCATGCATGTGGGGGGTGGAGCCTACTCTCGGTGTAAGATGAGCTTTACTGCTGCTGAACACAATTCAGCCAGACTTCAGTATGAAAGGTTAAAAAGTATCTAGATGTGTTCAAAAACCTCCCTCTCTAACGTCAGGTCCATCAACCATAAAATCACAGAGCTGGAAGTAGTTAGCCGCCAGCCTCTCCAATCAGAACATCAGAACTGCAGCATGACCAATATTCACCATGTGACTACATCAGGGTTCAAAAGCTGAATACAACACCTGGTGCAGTCTAATAGAGTTAGCATCGTTAGCTAGCACCTTTAGTTAGCATAGTTATTGCTACTAACCATGTCAGTTATGTTGCCGTGGTGACCTCCAAACTTCCTGACGACTTTTCTAGTTTCGATGTCAACCACGATGAGTGTGAAGTCATCCAGCGCCACAGCGAGCATTCCGCTAATGACACGTACACACACACACAGCAGATTAAAGAGGAGATGTTTCAGGTCGTGTTTCTTCTTTATCTCAGGTAAACACCTACCTGTCTCTGTGAAGCCTCATGCTAGCTGGTGCCACGTTTAGCTTCAACTCTCCTTCTTGAGTCTTTTTCTTAAAGCGCCAGAACTTTAGCAGCCAATCAGAGCCACAGGTAAGAGTCAGCTGGTTCAGCGTATCCGTGGCAACACCCCGCACCATGCCTCTGTGAGCTAGAGCAGAGGAGGTGGTGTTAATGACACAGAGACATACAAGGTGAACCCAACACAACCTGGAATATTCATCTATCGATTCTGACCCAGAGGGTGGAAAAATGCATAAATGAATTTTCACAGGTCCGGGTCCGCGTGGAGGTTTCTTATGGCGCTTACACACTAGCACCGGCTCGGACCGGGCGGGATTGGGTAAGTTCCTTTCACATCCGGGTGGCCCGGGGATTTTTGGGGCTGAACCGTACGTGTTTTCGGCCCTCATCTGAAGGTGGTCTGACTCGCGCCGAAAACCGGGCCAACACACCCACTGCCGACTCATTGGTCGGCTCAAATTCACGCCTACCTTTAGGGGGAACCTCCGATTAGCGGATAGAATCTGCCAGTGGGGGCTTCCCGCATTTGCGCTTCATTATCTGAATGCGGAGGAGTTAACAAGCCTCTGACTGAAGCTGTTTTATCTGTTTCCGTCAGCTGTGATGAGCGCAGCGCGCGCACACACACACACACACACTGACGCCACGCAGCTTTTTGTTTAATAAGGAAGAGACCGCAGACTTCTCCGCGCTCCTTTGACCCACCCAACCATTTCTCTGTTCCCGTCTGCTGTGATGAGCGCAGCGCACGCGTGCACACACACACTGACACAGTGCTGCCACGCAGCTTTTTGTTTAATAAGGAAGAGACCGCAGACTTCTCCGCGCTCCTTTGACCCACCCAGCCGTTTCTCTGTTCCCGTCTGCTGTGATGAGCGCAGCGCGCGCGCGCGCGCACACACACAGTGACTCAGTGCTGCCACGCAGCTTTTTGTTTAATAAGGAAGAGACCGCAGACTTTGCGCTCCTTTCACCCACCCAGCCGTTTCTCTGTTCCTGTCTGCTGTGATGAGCGCAGACACCGGGCAGACTTCTCCGCACTCCTTTGACCCGCCCACATCACTGATATATTCGCGCCAATTTTTCGCGCGCATTTCTGAGACCGCCTATCACGTCCGCATTCCAAAGGGTATCCTGGAAGACGTGTGTAAACAACCTGGCGGGGCCGGGGCCGACTGAGGCCGACCGATCGGAGCCGAACCGGTGCTCCCTCCCCGGCACTCCGGTCCGCTCCGGACGCCGGAGGGTAGGGTGGCCAGTTGTTCTGCTTTGTGCGGGACTCCTGTATTTTCATTGCTTTTCACTCCTCCCGCAAATTGAGACTCTGTCCCGCATTATTAACAGTCTCTCATTTCGAGTTTAAATCTCGCATAAACTGTAGAGAAAGCCGTGGCTGTCAAAACAGGAGGCGGGGCTTTAACGCAGGTGCGCTCACGATCCATCAAAACAAAAAGAAACGTCCGTGAGCACGGCAGGTGCAGGTGAGACGAGCAGCAGAACATGCTGTTAGAATAAAGATTTGTGGCTGTTCAGAGACGCTCTGACAGAGTCTTTGTGATGTTTCTCAGAATCATTTCTCCGTGTCAGGGGGACGAGTCCGATATGAAATGGTGCAGAAAGTCTGAGAGTCATAAACATGTTGGTCAAAAGCAGGGGTACCAGTAATTGTTCAGATTCATGCTAAAACCCACAGATAATAACACAGATGAGGAGCTGGGGTTGTGTTGTCTCAAGCTAACATCACAGAGATGCTGAGAGGATTTAATTTGATGACTTAGTCTCAAAATTTTGAGGAAAAAGTCAGAATTCTAAGATTAGTACTGACTTTTTTCAGAGATTAAAGTCAGTGATGTTTTTTTTCTCTTTCCTAAAAATGTACTATTAGAGATTTGTTGACATTTTAGAATAAATATCATTTTGTTTCTAAATTATGAAGAAGAAAATTTGGTTATTTTTAAATGGGACGTTGATATTAGTGGAACATTAATTTAAAATAAACATAAATGGATCTAAAATATTACTGGTACTTTGTTGTGGAAAATCAGATCAATTATTCAATGAAAAATCTGAAAGGCTGTTTAAACCTGTGTGTTTTATTGTATTTTATTTACATTTTTAAAAAGGAGTTGATGGTTTAAAATCCTTTTAGCTAAAGTTATTCAGAGCCACTGTAGAAGGACCAAAGAGCCTGAGCCTGTGGGAACGTAGAAGAACTGAGAAATAGTCTGAAAGCTTTTACTGTTCAACTTGAATTCAGACATGAAATATGATAATAGTAATAATTTCATGTATATTTAACAGACATGTTAGGGCTGAAAGGCAGAAAAGAATTTCTTTTACAAATTTTTGTAGAATTGGAATTTCACGTTATCCCACTAGTCTCTGTCTAACATTTGGCGAGTTTGAATCCGCACACTATACCCCCCCCCCCAATCCCCAGACTGGTGGAGAGCAGCTACCCCATACACACCCCAAGCAACTATAAAGCAACTGCAGGTAAAAAATCCTGGAGCCGCCCATGAAGTGGGGTAAAAAAGAGAACACAATGTGTCAGTATACAACATCCTAAACTAATGAACAGGTTTTCTAACATCCAGCAGCATGGATTCCCATGAACCAGTAACATTTATCATCAAACAGGAAGACTAACGGCACTAGTTAGTCTTAACCAGCATCAGTGATGCACGCTGCTGTCAGCATGAAAAAACACACTAAACAGGATAACACCATTTAAACATTATAAACATGATGGAACTGACTCTTTGACTCACAGCAGCACACAGGATAATCAAGGTAAGTCTGTCGTGTTTCAGCAGGTTGCAGCGTAGGAGCACAGAGTGGAGCCCGGCTCCAGCGATGATGCGTTCAGGGACGCTTGGAAATACAGCAGTTTACACAAAGGCTTTCAGACAGAATCGATTCAGTCTTTATAAATAAGAATCACGATTCGGACGTGAATCAGTTTTTCTTTCAGGCACCTCTGTAATTTACATTCAGTATTGTGTTGTGACCATGGGAGAGAGGCAGCAGGAGCGACAGAGCTCAGGTGACAACACACACCTGTGTGCTATCACTAACCAGGTCTCCCCTCCCAGAGGGTGGCTGAAGGCAGACGAGGAGAGAGAGAGAGCTGGAGAGGCGCAGACTCGATGAGAACCAGCTGCAAACTGTAATAAAACCGGTTAAAATCGGTAAAGTGTGTGTATGCGGTGTGTTTTCTCAATAGCCTCAAAGTGCTACGAATCCATGTTTCTGCTGAAAAGAAACCATTTTTAAAGAGTCACTTTATCGTGTCCATGTCCGGGTCTCTGGTCGGGTTTGTAAAACTAGACCCATGCAGGACTCTGCTCTGAACTTCATAAAACAAACAACGTGGGATTTGAAGAAGAGATTTTGGAAAAACTGTAAAATTCCATCAACATCTGCTTTGATCCAATCTGAATAAGGAACAAGAACACGCACAAACCCAGGGGGGGCAGGGCTCCTTACTTAACAGTGTGAGGTAACCTGTAGACCTATAATCCCCACCAATAACCCACTCACTCATCGAGTCCCTCTCTTTTATCCATGGCTACATGATACTCTCCCTTGAACGTTGTCTTCGGTGTTTTCGTCCATCTTTTGTCGTTAACGTCATGTTTGTCATTTTTGTGTCATGTTAAAAAAAGGATACCTCACCTTCCTCGTTGTCACCATAGCAACCACGGTGCAGGCCTGACTGCAGGTTGTAGACATCAACACGGCCACACGAGGAGCCAATCACAGCAAAGTTTCCACAGGAAGTGATGTCAACTGCCTAGGAACAGAAACAGGAAGTCCTTCTGAGAGGTGGGTGGAGTTTAAGGCGTGTTAAGCTGTTACCTCGTGTCAGACTTTGACCAGGCTCATTTAGAACAACAAAACAAAAGCACAAACAATCAAGACGAACACAACAGAAATGATAAGTATTCGTTATAAAATCTCTCAACGTTACCGTGGCGATGGCTTCTCCTCTAGGTCCTGGTGGCTTCAGGTGATGAGCTCCCATGGTGCACCGCAGGTAGTTCCACGTGGTGACAGTCAAGCGACCACGATGACTAGCAACAATGCCATCCCAGTCTGACTGACGAGTCACAGCTGCCAATCAACAGACAGAGGACGAGGTTTTCCCTAAGGACCGCCCAACTTCTATGGATCATTTCTGGGTTTGTGACGTGTCGAGTGTTGTTACACCCACCTGAGGAAAACGCTGTTATTGCAGGAAGTCGCAGCTCGTCGTATGAAAGACCTTTCTTCTTGTTTTTTTCTTTCTTCTTACTGATGGAACCTGGAAAATGTTGGATAATACCCAGATTCCATAAGAATCCTCATCTAGTGTCTGCAGAAACTCAAGAATGCCTGAGCAGAACCTGGTTGAAGAGGGAACTGACCATGACCCAGGTTCTTGTTGAAACGCTCGTGCACGGTGGAGAAAGACTGCAGCGTCCCATCCTGACCTGCAGGGGGCAGTACAAAGTTTATCTTCTGAAACCATCAAGGGTCATATGATTGTTTAATCCAGTGGCTTTTACCAGCACTGAGGATGTTCTTTCCGTCGTTGCCATGGTGACGGATGGTTGTAGGAGGGGCGCTGTGGCCCTGACGACACCGCAGAAGTCTGGCTCCTCCCCCCTCTTGATCAAAGATCCACACCTGAGATAAAAACAGCTCTAATGACGTGTCGGGTGTTCCCCTAGCGCTCTGTTTTATTTGTTTACCTTGATGGCGTTGTCGGCTCCATTGGTGACCAACAGCGGCTCTCCATGCAGGAACGTTGCTCCAGCAACAGCTGTTTTGTGGGCGTGTCTCTGCTGGTTTATAAGCTGCTTGTGTTCTAAATCCCAAAATGCAATGTGGCCCTGAGGACTGCCGGACGCCATGATGGGTGGCCCATCTGACACAGAAGACACCAGGAACACGTGTGATTGTGTGACATGAAGGTGCAGACATGATCCTACAGAACCACAGACTGGAATTCCCATCATCCATCAGAACGTTCAGGTCCCACCATCAACTGCTCTGGGATTAATGTTCAAAAGAAATCCACAAAGAAATCCCAGTATCAGGTATACGGACCTGGGTTGGGTTTAAAAACATCCAAGTGGTCTCTGCTTTAAAAGCTCGTTAACGCTAATTCCCTTAATGCTGTTTGGTTTTTTACAGGGATCTCAAAATTTCATTTAAGACCTTTTCAAGACTTTTAAAGACCTTCTAAAATAAAATAAGACCTAATCAACTATTAAACAGTCATATATTCTTTTTAAATACTGCGTTGCTTCGCTTTCCACTTCACCGATGGGTGGGATGCATCACGTCAATGACAGCGAGGCTGTAGCAGCGGTACGTAAAGTCACCAGGTACGGAAACACAAGCAAACAGCTGGCATAGAAGAAGAAAACTCTTTTTGTTTTATTTGTTTTAGATGCGTCTATTTTTCATACCTGCAAACTCAGAAGGTGTGAAAAAGGTGACAACTGAACCCCCCCCCCCCCCCCCCCCCCCCCCCCAGCAAGGTCCTCGCATGCTGCAGATCTGCATCAGCGGGTTTTGTAGTGACCTCTGACATTTACATTCTTCTTATTGTAACAAATAATCATTTTAAAAAATAATCAATGTGATATTTTGGCAACTAAAGGCAGAGAAAAAAGATAAACCTCCAACCTTCAGTTACTCACTCCTGAAGCAACACAAGGTTCAAGGTAACTTTATTTATACCCGTGGGTAGATATGGATCACCATGTCCTTTCACACACACCATCTACACAATACATCAGACAACATTAAAGGTGCTCACTAATTAAATCAATAATTGGCTAACAATAAACTATGTAGACATATAAAAAACTTATAAAAACTTATAAAACTTTGTGCATCACAATGAAACGACATGAGGCTGTAATGTCATTCCTAAAATACCTACGACCTGAACATAAATGAATGAGTGAGAAGTTATTGATTGTTGAGAATCGTCACAGCAGCAACAGAAGGGATCAGGATAAACTTATTTATGTTTTTACTTTTTGCTAGCCTAGTGAACTAGACCAAAGTTTGGTCTAGGCACACTTCATTGGAACCCTCGCAGCCCGATCCACTGCTGCAAACACAAACAACATGGCGGCAGCGCAGGAGCCACGTTGGTTTGAAACGGCTTTGTCATCAACATTGGATTATTTAGACTCCAACGTGCGCAAGTCTGTCGGATATACTTAGCGGCTTCTTATTTTTATCAAACAAAGTAGTGCAATGTCCCAGTACACCTGATATTCACATGTTTTTATACAAAAACGACAGAAATCATTGATGTTAGACGCCATTAAAGCCTCCCTCTTTTCCGTCGCTGTGATTACATCACGTTCGTTACTCTGATTGGTCCTAGCGCTATCCAATTGCGTGCAGACAGTTTGAAAGACAACCGTAGATCCTGCCCCACGACTGAGGGCCGTCAATGGTTCGTGGCCAGACTATATATTCACATATATAGGATGGCTTGCCAGGCTAACTTTTTTCACTTCATCCATCCATCCATCCATTTTCATCCACTTATCCGGAGTCGGGTCGCGGGGGCAGCAGCTTAAGGAGGGAGGCCCAGACTTCCCTCTCTCCAGCCACTTGGGCCAGCTCCTCCGGGGGAATCCCAAGGCGTTCCCAGGCCAGCCGAGAGGCATAATCTCTCCAGCGTGTCCTGGGTCTTCCTTTGGGTCTCCTCCCGGTTGGACGTGCCCAGAAAACCTCACCAGGGAGGCGTCCAGGAGGCATCCTAACCAGATGCCCGAGCCACCTCAACTGGCTCCTCTCGATGTGGAGGAGCAGCGGGTCTACTCCGAGCCCCTCCCGGATGACCGAGCTTCTCACCCTATCTCTAAGGGAGAGCCCAGACACCCTGTGGAGAAAACTCATTTCGGCCGCTTGTATCTGCGATCTCGTTCTTTCGGTCACTACCCAAAGCTCGTGACCATAGGTGAGGGTAGGAACGTAGATCGACCGGTAAATCGAGAGCTTCGCCTTTCGGCTCAGCTCTCTCTTCACCACGACAGACCGGTACAACGCCCCCATCACTGCAGACCAGCACCAATCCGCCTGTCGATCTCACGCTCCACCCTTCCCTCACTCGTGAACAAGACCCCAAGATACTTGAACTCCTCCACTTGGGGCAGGACCTCGTCCCTGACCTGGAGAAGGCATTCTACCCTTTTCCGACTCAAGACCATGGTCTCGGATTTAGAGGAGCTGATTCTCATCCCAGCTGCTTCACACTCGGCTGCGAACTGCTCCAGCGAAAGCCGGAGATCACGTTCTGATGAAGCCAACAGGACCACATCATCTGCAAAAAGCAGAGACTTGATCCTTAGGCCACCAAAACGGATCCCCTCACCACCTTGACTGCACCTAGAAATCCTGTCCATAAAAGTTATGAACAGAATCGGTGACAAAGGGCAGCCTTGGCGGAGTCCAACTCTCACCGGAAACGAACCCGACTTACTGCCGGCAATGCGGACCAAGCTCTGACACTGGTTGTACAGGGACCTAACAGCCCGTATCAAGGGGCCTTGTACCCCATACTCCCAGAGTACCCCCACAGGGCCCCCCGAGGGACGCGGTCGAACGCCTTCTCCAAATCCACAAAACACATGTAGATTGGTTGGGCGAACTCCCACGCACCCTCCAGGACTCCCTCAAGGGTATAGAGCTGGTCCAGTGTTCCACGGCCAGGACGAAAACAGCATTGCTCCTCCTGTATCCGAGGTTCGACTATCCGACGGACCCTCCTCTCCAGAACCCCTGAATAGACCTTACCAGGGAGGCTCAGGAGTGTGATCCCCCTGTAGTTGGAACACACCCTGCGGTCCCCCTTTTTAAATAGGGGGACCACCACCCCGGTCTGCCAGTCCAGTGGAACTGCCCCCGATGTCCACGCGATATTGCAGAGCCGCGTCAACCAACACAGCCCCACAACATCCAGAGCCTTAAGGAAATCCGGGCGGATCTCATCCACCCCCGGAGCCTTTCCACTGAGGAGTTTTTTGACCACCTCAGTGACCTCGGCTACAGAGATTGGAAGACTTGCCGGTGGGATTGAGGAGGTCTTCGAAGTACTCGGCCCACCGATTCACAACATCCCGAGTCGAGGTCAGCAGCACACCCTCCCCACCAGGGTCCGAAATTAACGGTCGCCACTCGCCAAATGCGAGTAAATTGCTCCACTTGGCGAGTAAAATTTGGAGTGCCAAATGTTTACACCAAATTAGTTATGTTTATCAGTCCTCTTCGATGGATTTCTGTGACGCTCCAATCCCACCTGCATGCGACGTACACAGGCGAACGCGAAACGTGAGCGCCGCACCCCACGTCATTTCCGCCTATCCCATTCACTGTTTATCAAGGTAGCGGTTAGCTTCGTGTTAAAACTAGCGGCGAAATGTGGAGGTTTTTACCTAGAGTCAGCCAGCCTTCAAAACGAAAACACGTCGAACTGGAAATAAAACCACCAGGACCAGTGGCAACCAGAAGATTTAATGAAACGTGGCGAACTGTGGATACATTATGAACCAGAATATGCGCAAATGAGCTGCACCGTTTGCCACCAGCACGCTAGGGAGAAGAACCGTAACAATTCATTTGTCATAGGACTGACTGGAGTATAAGCCCCGACATACTTTCAGATGTGTTGCATTTTGTGTGTGTGAGTTCTTCAATAACGACACTCTTTATATCTTGAGGAGACGGCGCTCTTTTAATCTGTTAGCTTAAACAGATACATGCACGCCGGTTGCCCCCGGAACTCTCGTTTCCGTGTGCCCACAAACACTTCCAGGTCACTCATAACTCACCTCACTTAACCGAACAGACAAATAAGACAACTTCTATTTGTTATTAAGGGGCCTGCCAGACAGGCAGGGCCCTTATTGCTCTCCACCGGAGGATTTGTTCTCTTTATTAAGGGGCCTGCCTGACAGGCAGGGCCCTTATTGCTCTCCACCGGAGGATTTGTTCTCTTTATTTTTATAATTCTTATTCTTCCGTATACGTTAATACAGCCCGAACCGCAGCGTGCACCCCCACAAATCTTACATCAAAACGACCGGCTCGGTCGGGGGAGGTGTGCTATTACTTTTCTTAGCGTTTCGAGTTACCATGGCAACGGTATTAGCAAAAAAGTGCGCAAAAACTTCCCCCTCATTACATTTGAACCAAAACAAAATGTGCACCCCCACAAATCTTACATCAAATCGACCGGCTCGTTCGGGGGAAGGTGTACTATTACTTTTCATTGCGTTTTGTGTTACCATGGCAACGTTATTAGCAAAAAATGCTGCGCACAACCACCCCCCTCATTACGTTTGGTTGTAATTTCTACAAACAAGTTCTCAACCGTACCAAACTTGCTATGTGTCATCACACAAACACTGCCTACACATTCATGTGGTCATTTGGTGAATCTGCCACAGCGCCCCCTATATCAATTTCAAACCTTAATAACTTCTACAAACAAGTTCACATCCATACCAAATTTGATATGTGTCATCACACAAACACTGCCTACACATTCATGTGGTCATTTGATGAATGTGCCACAGCGCCCCCTACATCCATTTCAAACCTTAATAACTTCTACAAACAACTTCACAACCATACCAAACTTGAAATGTGTCATCATACAAACACTGCCTACACATTCATGTGGTCATTTGTTGAAATTACTTTAGCTCCGCCCCCTTATACACGGTTTCCTCTAAATAAAACATGCAATATCTGATTCTCACAAAACTTCACATAAATGACATTTGTACACCTAAAAACTGCTCAAAAGGATTTTTTTCGTATTTAGAAACAGCGCCCCCTAGATTTTTACAACCAGCTATATCTCCATAATGCAACATCAGATCCACACCAAATTTTGTGTGCTTTGTTTTGGGTTATTGTTTAACACATCGGTTTGGTTACTGTACACCCCCCACCCCCCCAAAAAAGGAAGCAGTTATAACATCTGTTTAAAAGCTTGGGGTTTTCACACGATTTTAAACACCGGTACTGGGAGCTCAGTAGAACACTACTGACTGTTTTAGAAGATCACTCATTACACCACCTACTGGTGACATGCAGTTTATTAGCAAGCTTATAGGACAAGTTGAGGAGGGGTTGAGATGCTGATGATGTGGTGGTGCACATTGCTATATGACACACGGCCACCACCTTGCGCCACCGGGCAGGCCCCTTTTAAAATTTCTTCAGGAATTTTCTAGTTTTTATAATTCTTCTTCTTCTTATTCTTCCGTATACATTAATACAGCCCGAACCGCAGCGTGCACCCCCACATATCTTACATCAATACGACCGGCTCGGTCGGGGGAGGTGTGCTATTACTTTTCTTAGCGTTTCGAGTTACCATGGCAACGGTGTTAGCAAAAAATTGCGCAAAACCTTCCCCCTCATTACGTTTGAATTGAAATGTGCAGCCCCACAAATCTTACATCAAATCGACCGGCTCGTTCGGGGGAAGGTGTACTATTACTTTTCTTTGCGTTTTGTGTTACCATGGCAACGTTATTAGCAAAAAATGCTGCGCACAACCACCCCCCTCATTACGTTTGGTTGTAATTTCTACAAACAAGTTCACAACCGTACCAAACTTGCTATGTGTCATCACACAAACACTGCCTACACATTCATGTGGTCATTTGGTGAATCTGCCACAGCGCCCCCTACATC
>SSNS01000279.1:776762-788686 GCA_006937985.1 Aphyosemion australe | reverse complement strand
CTCACAAAAATTAAAGGAACACTTTTTTATTGGGCCTGGCATGAAATCAATGAAACCTGATAATTTTCTGGTTGATTAAGCAGCTGAGGGCATTGTTAATCACTTTCAGCTGTATTGGTGTTCATGGACTTAACGACAGGTGCACTAAAGTGGCAACAATTACAAAACCCTCAAAACAGGACTGGTTTAACATGTGGAGGTCATTTCAAGTTTCTCCCTCTTGATCTTTTTTGGCTGGTTTTCCACTCGTGCTAGTTTTGGCTTGAGTAATTATCTCTACTGGCAGCATGAGGCGATTCCTTAACCCTACAGAAGTTGCACAGGTTGTCCAACTTCTCCAGGATGGCACATCCACACGTGCTGCAGCAAGAAGGTTTAATGTGTCTCCCAGCACAATCTCCAGAACATGGAGGAGATTTCAGGAGACTGGCGGTTATTCTCGGAGAGCTGGACAGGGCCGTAGAAGGTCCACAACCCATCAGCAGGACCGATACCTGCTCCTTTGTGCAAGGCGGAACAGGCTGAGCACTGCTCATGCCCTACAGAATGACCTCCAGAGGGCCACTGGTGTGAATGTCTCTACCCAAACAATCAGGAACAGCCTTCATGAAGATGGCCTGAGGGCCCGACGTCCTGTAGTGGGCCCTGTGCTCACTGCCCAGCACCGTAGAGCTCCACTGGCATTTGCTCAAGAACACCAGAATTGGCAAGTCCGCCACTGGCGCCCTGTACTTTTTACAGACAAGAGCAGGTTCACCCTGAGCACCTGTGATAGACGTGAAAGAGTCTGGAGAAGACAAGGAGAACGTTATGCTGCCTGCAGCGTCGTTCAACATGACAGGTTTGGTGGTGGGTCAGTGATGGTCTGGGGAGGCATATCCATGGAGGGACGCACAGACCTCTACTGCCTAGGAGATGGTGCTCTGACTGCCATAAGGTATCCAGATGAAATCCTTGAACCCTTTGTCAGACCCTACGCTGATGCAGTAGGTCCTGGTTTTCTCCTAATGCACGACAATGCCCGGCCTCATGTGGCAAGAGTATGCAGGCAGTACCTGGAGGATGAAGGAATTGAAACAATTGAATGGCCTTCACCATCCCCTGACTTAAACCCAATAGAACATCTGTGGGACATTATGTTTGGGTCCATTAGGCGGCGCCAGGTTGCTCCTCAGACTGTACAAAAGCTCAGGGATGCCCTCACACAGATCTGGGAGGAAATGCCACAAGACACCATCCGTTGTCTCATTAGGAGCATGCCCCGACGTTGTCAAGCATGCACACAAGCTCGTGGGGGCCACACAAGATACTGAAAAGCATTTTGAGTTGCAGAAATGAAGTTTTTGAAATAATGGACTAGCCTGCCACATCTTCATTTCACTCTGATTTTAGGGTGTCTACACAATTGAGCCCTCTGTAGGCTGAACACTTTTATTTCCATTAAAAGACTTGGCATCCTTTTGTTCCTAAGACATTGCCCTGTCGTTATTTGTATAGATATCCAACTTCATATTGAGATCTGATGCATCTAATGTGTTTCTTTAAAGTTTTCCTTTCATTTTTGTGAGCAGTGTAGTTCTGTTGACTTATGATCAACCATCGAGTCCAGATAAGATCAGGCCCGGATTCAGCAGATAGGTGGATCAGACTGACCTGCTGCAGAACGGTGACTCCAGCCGACCAGCCAGGAAATGTGAACAACAGCTTACTGAAGAAGAGACATAAGTTTACTCATGTGTTACATCATCATCATCGTTATGACATCACAGCGAGACAGATCCCAACAGCAAGTGTTCTCTTGTTTGGTCCTATGAAGATAAACTTCTTCTGAACATAAACAGGAAGTGTAACGTTGCCATAGCTGTCAGGGAGGTCTCACCTGGTCTTGATGTTCCAGAGCTGCAGTGCACCCTGGGAGCTGCCCAGCAGCACCTTATTCAGGTAAGTGCTGGGATGCATCATGGCAGATACTTCAAAGGTGTTTGGAACAAAGTGCAGCCGCAGGTAGATGTCTGGTAGACAAAGAGAGCAGAGCATGATGGGTAACAGGAACACTGGAGCAGCAGGTGAATGTGCCTGCAGCTCCACCCCATCAGCTCACCTCCCCCCTGGACGTCCCACACTATGACATCACCACTGTTGTCAGCAGAGATTAGCTGATCGCCCATTGGCAGCAGGAGACGCACTTCCTGTTTGTGACCAACGTATTGCATCACCACCTGTACGGAAAGCAGAAAAGCTCAAAAGTAACAGGTGAGGTCTGACAGAAACACAGACAAGACGAGACAAAAAAAACCCTTCTCTTGGCTGTTTCATTTCTGCACAAAAGGATGAAAATACAACTTTTACCTCTTTGTTTCTGGCAAAGGCGTAAACAACCCGCCCGCTGGCAGCAAACACCAGCATCCTGTCAGCTGCCAAGCAACTGATGTCATCTGTCAGACTGTTACCTAGGCAACCACACAGTGTTACATCACAGTTTAGAAGCCAATCAAACATGGCCGCATCATCTGAGAGAAAAAAGTTTAAATCACTTACTGACTGAAACGATCCCCAACCGGCTCACCTGAAGAGAATCAATATTTGGTTTAGATTACATTACACAGGTATGTAGACAGGTACACACAGGTTTGTACACAGGTACACACAGGTATGTAGACAGGTACACACAGGTTTGTACACAGGTACACACAGGTATGTAGACAGGTACACACAGGTTTGCACACAGGTACACAGAGGTTTGTACACAGGTACACAGGTATGTACACAGGTATGTACACAGGTATGTACACAGGTTTGTACACAGGTATGTACACAGGTTTGTACACAGGTATGTACACAGGTTTGTACACAGGTACACACACAGGTTTGTACACAGGTACACAGGTATGTACACAGGTATGTACACAGGTACACTGGTATGTACACAGGTATGTACACAGGTACACTGGTATGTACACAGGTATGTACACAGGTACACAGGTATGTACACAGGTTTGTACACAGGTACACAGGTATGTACACAGGTTTGTACACAGGTACACAGGTATGTACACAGGTATGTACACAGGTACACTGGTATGTACACAGGTATGTACACAGGTACACAGGTACACACAGGTTTGTACACAGGTACACACAGGTATGTACACAAGTACACTGGTGGTATGTACACAGGTACACTGGTGGTATGTACACTGGTACACACAGGTTTGCACACAGGTACACACAGGTTTGTACACAGGTATGTACACAGGTACACAGGTATGTACACTGGTACACACAAGTATGTACACAGGTATGTACACTGGTACACACAGGTATGTACACAGGTACACTGGTATGTACACAGGTACACTGGTACACATATACACAGGTACACAGGTATGTACACAGGTACACTGGTATGTACACAGGTACACTGGTATGTACACAGGTAAACAGGTATGTACACAGGTAAACAGGTATGTACACAGGTACATGTACACAGGTATGATAATGATAAATGATAAATTCCCTGCTCTTGTATAGCAGCTCTCTCTTTACACTACAGTGTTTCATTTATCCATTCACACGCTGGTGGTGATGAGCTACAATGTACAATCAGCTGCCCTGGGGTGCACTGACAGAGGTACACTTCTATGTGCACTCGTACACATGTATGTACACAGATATATACACAGGTACACAGGTATGTACACAGGTATGTACACAGGTACACTGGTATGTACACAGGTATGTACACAGGTACACACAGGTTTGTACACAGGTACACACAGGTTTGTACACAGGTACACACAGGTATGTACACAAGTACACTGGTGGTATGTACACAGGTACACTGGTGGTATGTACACTGGTACACACAGGTTTGCACACAGGTACACACAGGTTTGTACACAGGTATGTACACAGGTACACAGGTATGTACACTGGTACACACAAGTATGTACACAGGTATGTACACTGGTACACACAGGTATGTACACAGGTACACTGGTATGTACACAGGTACACTGGTACACATATACACAGGTACACAGGTATGTACACAGGTACACTGGTATGTACACAGGTAAACAGGTATGTACACAGGTAAACAGGTATGTACACAGGTACATGTACACAGGTATGATAATGATAAATGATAAATTCCCTGCTCTTGTATAGCAGCTCTCTCTTTACACTACAGTGTTTCATTTATCCATTCACACGCTGGTGGTGATGAGCTACAATGTACAATCAGCTGCCCTGGGGTGCACTGACAGAGGTACACTTCTATGTGCACTCGTACACATGTATGTACACAGATATATACACAGGTACACTCGTATGTACACAGGTACACACGAGCTGTCGCTGGCCAACACAGACTTTCAACTCCCTCCAAAGATTTTCTATGGGGTTGAAATCTGGAGACTGGCTAGGCCACTCCAGGACCTTGAAATTCTTCTTACAAAGCCACTCCTTCGTTACCCGGGCGGTGTGATGGGATCATCATCATGATGAAAGACCCAGCCACATTTCATCTTCAATGCCCTTGCTGATGGAAGGAGGTTTTCACTCAAAATCTGACAATTCTTTCTTCACACGGATCAGTTGTCCTGGTCTCTTTGCAGAAAAACAGCCCAAAGCATGATGTTTCCACCCCCATGCTTTACAGTAGGTATGGTGTTCTTTGGATGACTCAGCATTCTTTCTCCTCCAAACACAGCAAGTAGAGTTTTTACCAAAAAGTTCTATTTTGGTTTCATCTGACCATATGACCTTCTCCCAATCCTCTTCTGGATCATCCATATGATCTCTAGCAAACTTCAGACGGGCCTGCACATGTACTGGCTTAAGCAGGGGGACACATCTGGCCCTGCAGGATTTGAGTCCCTGGCGGTGTAGTGTGTTATTGATGGTAGCCTTTTGGTCCCAGCTCTCTGCAGGTCATTCACCAGGTCCCTCGTGTAGTTCTGGGAGTTTTGCTCACCGTTCTTGTGATCATTCTGACCCCACGGGGTGAGATCTTGCGTGCAGCCCCTGATGGAGGGAGATCAGAGGTCTTGTATGTCTTCCACTTTCTAGTAATTGCTCCCACAGTTAATTTCTTCAAACCAAGCTGCTTACCTGTTGCAGGTTCAGTCTTCCCAGCCTGGTGAAACTCTACAATTTGGTTTCTGGTGTCCTTTCACAGCTCTTTGGTCTTGGCCATAGTGGAGTTTGGAGAGTGAATGTTTGAGGTTGTGGACAGGTGTCTTTAATACTGATAACGAGTTCCAACAGATGCCATTAATACAGGTAAAAAGTGGAGGACAGAGAACAGAATTCACAGGTCTGTGAGAGCCAGAAATATTGCTTGTTTGTAGGAGACCAAATACACATTTCCACCATAAGTTGCTAATAAATTCTTTCAAAATCAGACAATGTGATTTTCTGGATTTTTTTTTCTCATTTAGTCTCTCATAGTTGAGGTATACCTGTGATGAAAATTACAGGACTCTTATCTTTATAAGTGGGACAACTAGAACAACTGAATGCTGCCTAATTATTTTTGGCCCGCTGTATGTACACAGGTATACAAGTATGTACCATTACTACTACTACTACTACTTCTACTGCAGCTACTAATATTACTACTACAACTGTTATTACCACCACTACTACTACCTAGTCTGGCCTGCCAGACTCTCCCTCTGTCTATTCTACACAGAGGAAGATTCTGGAAACTCAGAGGCAGCGAGCACCATGAGGGGCGGGACAAGCCAGCTCAAAAATAACCAATTGGAAAAAAGGTGGAAATGACGACTAACCCCCAAATTCCACTATGTCCGCTCCGCCCCCGCCGCCGCTCGCTTCCGAACTCAATTCACACTATACCCGCTCTACAACGGCTCCGCCCCGGTGTGGAGACCTGAGGTGCGCAAACAGGCATGCGCGGGAATTTCGAAATCTCGCGATACAGTCTGAGCAATATGCGGAAGTTAGATCCAAACAAATCATTCTGTGATTAAAATATTTTTAACACGGTCTTCAAATGTGTAAACACGTAAAAAATGTTTTGAGACATATGTGTATACATGTAATAGTCATTAGATAAAAATACCTGTGCATATGAAACAAAAAAACGGTTTTGTTTATAGATTTATTGTGAAATAACGGAAGTTGTGCTTGCTCACTTTCCTGTTGGGCGGTTGTGATTTCTGTAGATTGACTACGGAGGTTCTCCGGCGTCCGGCAAAAATAGAATCGATCCTATTTTTGCCGGATGGCGGAACGGCGGGCGGCGCACTGCGCCGCACGGCCGCAGTAGTGGAACGGCTCTGATTGACTACAAAGGAACCGTTTTTGGTGCGGAGTTCATGCCGGAGCGGAGCGGAGATAGTGGAATTTGGGGGTTATTGCACGACGCTGTAGTTTTTTAGCTGTAGTCAAAGATGGCGTCAAAGGAGCACTGCTAACAACTGTTCATTCTGAGCTGCACTGCAGTGTAACCCCAGCTTTCTGGCATTTTTTACTTGTTGCTCTATTAGCGCAAGTAACACCATGATGTGTGTTTTTTAGCTGGGTAAGCACTAGGGCTGCACAATATATGGAAAATTTATCATTATCGCAATATCAGCATGCGCAATAGGCATATCGCAAAGCACAGAAAAATATCACAAATAATGGTCATCTCAGATTTTTGCTACACATAATGCATTTTGTCAATCAAATGGAAGCATGAAGTTTTTGACAAATCAAATAGAGCCTTCACCCATTTGGCCAATCGGTTGGGTTCTTATAGGTTAGATGCCTTGGTGCCTAGGTGGACGACACTTCATTTGGATGGCTAGCAAACACCTGAGTTAGCTTAGAGAGCGTCACAATGACTGATGGTGAGACGTGTGTGGAAAATGTTAGCGAGAAATAACTCATAATTCAAACAGCATGACTATAATTTCAAAGTACTTGTGTTCAACAAACAAGTACTTTGCAAGACATGCCAAACACCCGTGGCAACCATGAGGGGAAACACGACAAATCTCCGTTGTCACCTCCAACGCAACCATAAAGATCTATATACTGGGCTCTAGAAATGTAATGTAAACTTGCATGATTTCATTTTGTTACTGTATTAATACTAATGATAGAGGATGAAGTGGTGTGTCTAAAGTATATATACAAAAACTGCAGATTTAAGTATTTGTTCATTTATCGCAAGTAATATCGATATCGCAATATTAAGCACTGTTATCGCATAGTGTTATTACCATCAGCAAGAATAACCTCAACCTTAACCCATAAACCTCCCAAATATTATTGGAAGTTTAGGATTTTTAATGTTTTAGTATTTTCTGCATTAAACAGAACTTTGTTCATGCTCCAACATTTCTGAAATTAGACCAATGGGTTCAAACAAAATAACAAACTAGGCTAAATGTTTCATTACATGTTATTTATTGATACTAATGTTATTTCATTGATAACTGTTTGTTTTTAAATGTCACTTATGTTAATTTTAAAGATTCATATATGATGGAGATGGACAGGTTGAACCACAGACCTCATAGACGCCCGTGAACTGGTGCTGCCGTAGTGGCCGGTCGCCATCTTGGATGGGTCTCCACTCGCCCCCAGTGCATTTATTTCTACTAAAGGTGTTTACCCAACTAATGATGTCTGTGGTTGTGATCAGACGATAAGAGTAAATAAATCTGAACTTACGTTGAACGTGTGGAAGCTTCGCCCGACAGACGTCACCATGTAGAACTCTCGGTGCTTCAGGTGGTACCGGAGCGCGTGCGGCACGTGGTCTGAGTAAAGACCCAGAACCCGAAACCCGGAGAATAAGCAGCTGCCGCCTCTCGGCATGTTTACCTAAGTCTCAACAAACAAACAAATAAACAACTAAACACGCTGGAACAGCGGTGGGGGACAAGACACATTCAACCGCGTAGAGGGACCGAGTCCGTACAGAAACACATCTGACAACTCAAGGTTCCGCTCGGAAGCGGAAACAGAAAAAGGACGAGTTCTGATTTTCAAATTCAAATACGTAAAAATATATTTACAATGATACATTTAGATAAACTATATATTATGTGTTTTAAGGGTGAATAATTAGGTAGTCTTTAGGCTTTCTAGCAAACAACAAATCACAAACAGACCGCAGGTTCGCACTTGTTTTTTAGACAGCGCCCTCTAAAGGATGGGTGTATAACTGCAACCGTACATTTAAAACATGCTCATTGTTTCGCGTCAAAAGTTAGATGTGTGACATTTATTAGAAGTTAGAAGTGTAAGTAAAAAGTTTATAACGGCCACATTAAATTCTGGTGAAACTTATTATATCAAACTATTAAATAGCTCATCAATGTCTTGTTCCATCTAACTGAAATAAGTGTTTTGTTTTCCTTTACATAGACATTTGTAATGTTACTGTTGTAAAGCACATCTTTAGATCAACCACTCTATAACACCTTGATGGTGGACCAGAACACAGTGGTGGCACATTGGCTTCTCAATCCAATGTAGGACGAAGGGATCAGCAAATCTTTCTTGTCTGCAACCATCAGGCTTTTAAGACATTCATTTTCTATTGAGATCAATAAAGTTAATCTTAATTTATCTTTAAAGTGACACTGGAGACCTCTGAACTATTGAATATACACTTTCTACCAGTATAACTTCATTTGTTCAAACCCCAGCTGTTGTTCTGCACTATTGTTGTGTGTGTGTGTGTGCGTGCATGCGTGCGTGCTTTTCTTTATTTTTATTTTATTTATTCTTTATTTAACCAGGAAGGTCCCATTGAGATTAAAATCCTCATTTTCAAGGGAGGCCTGGCCAAGAGGCAGCAAAAGTTACAGTTACAACCTCTTATATATGGAGTAAGATCGCCGTCAAAAAGGTGTGCGTAGGATTCTAAAATTTGTATTCATATATTAGTCTTTCAATAAGTGTTGTACACAAAATTCTCCTGTCATATTTGTGAGTCTGAAAATTGTGAAGGTTGGGATTTTTTTTATGTGAGTATGAATCTAAAAGCTGTGAGTCAAAATTTTGTGAATACAACTCAAATTTCTGTGACTTTGAATTTTTTCTGGCTGTGGATACGAATTCATTTTTTGTGGATACGAATTCATTTTTTGTGGATACGAATTCATTTTTTGTGGATACGAATTCAGTCTGTGGGTTTGAGTTGAAACGTACTGCAATGACGTCACAAGGATGAGCAATCGAACCCCGATTTCATCAAACACCACGTTCATGTAACCCTGAATAGCTCCAAACAGCTCAGTGCTGCTAGTCAGGATGAGCTGGACGCTAAAGCGATCATTTTGTAATTTTACAGTGATTTTTTTTTGGTGATTATTGGCCAATAATGTGTTTTGATTACTACACTGATTAAGTGAAAAGCTTTCATACAATACAGTATTGTATGAAAGCATTTCACTTTTGGAGCTGCACGAACATTTATCAGTTTTATATTTTAGAGGGCAGCCAGACTGCAAACAACGTAGAAAACATGTAGTTACAGAACATACTTAGCAAAAATTAGTATAATTGTATAAAAATATAATATATAGTCCACTCATCAATGTAAGGATGTGGTTAATAATCTGAGAACTTTGTTTTCTGCATGCTAGCGGATGCTATACTGTAGTCCTAATAGACTTAAAGGTGTCAGTGGTCCAGACCTCTGCTCCAGCTACCTTCAGATCTACATTCTCTAACAAAGCATGAGATATTACTGTTTTCAGGATTTAGTCATATAATCTTCAGTCTGTCTGCTGTCAGATTGAAAAGGAGCTGAATGACACAGCTGATCTATACATGCATCTGTAACCCTGCAGATGGAGCTTCCAGCCAAACAACTAGTATAAAATAGTAACTAATTGATTAAAATGTTAATTTAAATAAAACTGTTTCTGGTTAAAAACGTATTAGATGACAAAATAAGTGCATCAGCTGTGCAAAACCAACTAACCAAACATTTTTCATATATTTATTTATTAAAAGTCATTGGTCACAATAACAGAAAACTGTGTGCAATAGGTTTAATCTGCATAAACATTTTCAGTCGGGATCGACATGTTTTACTCTCAAATGCACAAGACTCCATAAAAGAACGTCTGCTTCAGTGAGCTCCACAGGCTCCAGACTTCTTCAGGACATGAGGATCCCTCTCTCTGACATCAGAACCCACCAAAGACGTCAACACTTTCAGCTGGAACCAGGCGTCTGCTGCTGCTTTCATGGAGCTCCCAGATGTGGTGGATGTTCTAGAGAGAGAAGCAAGTCTTTTAGAGAGCTGCAGTCTTCATGTCATGATGTGTAACATAAAATAAGCAGCAGATTCATCAGGCTGAGATCGAGAACTACAGCTAAACAGATCTATATGCTGTCCGCTGATGGGCATCTTGGAAATAAAGAGACAAAAACTAAGAAAAACAGCATCTTGTATCACAACAAGCATACCCCCACCAACGCATCAGCACCAGTACATATGGATGGTTTGTTTGGAGGGATGTTTAGGCCCCTTACCTGTAATTTTAACATCAGTGATTCTATAAAAGTTATTAAATTCATTCAGAATCTTGACATCTGCAGGAGACCTCAGAATAAGTAAGTAATGTTTATTTCTATAGCACATTTTACAGACAGAATCACAAGGTGCTTCACAACAACAAAGTAGTAAAACAACAATCATAACAATGCCATAGAGAATAGCTACCATGAAATCAAAATAAACACAAAGCATAAAAGCATAAAATAAAGTTTCATAGAAGTAAAATCAATAAAACCTACCATAGAATCAATAGAAACAAACCTATAAAGTGTATCAGAATAAAAACAAAGCTACACAAAATATAAATTCAATAAAAAGCCTGAGTAAAAAGAAGTCTTCAGCTGCTTTTTAAAAGACTCAACAGAGGTTAAAGAGCTCAGGGTCGGTGGTAAAGCGTTCCACAGTGAGGGGGCCACTGCCTTAAAGGCCCAATCACCTCTGGCCCTAAACCTAGTTCCGGGCACTACCAGTTGTTACAGTGCTTGCATTAGCGTTGGTACGTGATAAATTAATTTCTGATCACTTTAATATGAATTTTATTTTGATAGCCTCCCCATCACCCAGCCAGCTGCAGCACTCCACTCCACTTACCAGCTTTGACTCCATCACTGACCGGACCGGCAGGTTCCACCAACCTGCTCCTCGCTCAGCTCACCACTCATGATCAGTCCCTCTGAAAACATGAAGATGAACATGAATGCAGTGACCTGGAACTGTTTAGTTACTGTTCTACACTTATTTATTTATGCTGAGATTTTGTCATTAATAATTCTTCATCTCTTGTTCCATCTTGAAGTAAAGATTCTAATCCCAACTTGACCTCAGATGATAAATGAATGATATTAAACAAATGCACAGGAACAGTCCTGCAGTAAATACCAACTTTGTGAAGGTTCTAGTTCTGTTGTTCAGACGTCCTGATTCAGCTCTGGTTGCTCTGGAGGACACATCGTGTTACCATGGTGATCCTGAGTGTGTAACATGCTGCAGCAGGTCACTGAAGTCAGCATCATGTGGTTTAACTGAAAAATATGACATAATTACTCATGTTCATGATCACATTTACTTTACTGATATCCCAAATGATGCTGCTGTCTGATCTATAACTCACATGGCAGTCTCAGAATAAAAACAGCTTTTCTCTAGTTGGGATGGTTTAGTAACTGGAGTTGGAATGAGATAAAGAGCTGCATGGACAAAGAAAGCTCATAAAGATTTGTTTGTCCTCTACCACTCTGAGCTGGAGCCTCCTCTTTACACACAAACATTATTGTGTCTCAATAGAATTTATTTTAAACTCAGAAATCTCCCGGTGGTGTCTGCAGTAATTTATGTAGCCAGCTGAAGCAGATTTCATGTTTTTATATTTTAGTTTTATTGATTA
>SSNS01000279.1:758144-767987 GCA_006937985.1 Aphyosemion australe | reverse complement strand
AATCTGGATGACTCTAAACTTTCTGCTGCTAAATCCAGACAAGACTGAAGTTATCATCTTTGGTCCAGAACCTCAGAAAAGGAAACTGCTTAGTCAATCACCTGATCTAAACAGTATTAAATTAGCCTCCGAGAACAAAGTAAAGAACCTCGGTGTTATCTTTGACCAGGACATGTCATTCAAATCCCACGTTAAACAGGTTTGTAGGATTTCCTTTTTCCACCTTCGGAATATTGCTAAGATTAGAAGCATCCTTTCCAGGAGTGATGCTGAAAAACTGGTTCATGCATTCATTACCTCAAGGTTGGATTACTGCAATTCATTACTATCAGGAGGTCCACAGAATGTAGTTGTGAACCCGCGCCCCACACATTCAATTATTACCACTTTTTAATATAGAAAGGGATCACGCTGGATCAAACAACGGGCAGAGACAAAGCCTTCCTCAACAATTTACAATTTATTTGTACAAGATTCGTAACAACACGTTTTAATGTCAAAAATAAAAACTATTAAAACCCCACCGGGAATTAACGCCCCTTCGGATGCTGGAGGAGGGAGGCAAGCAACCAGGGCTGCGTAACATGCACCCACCCAAGATACACTACAATCTGCATGCAAGCAAAAAAGAAAATAAAAACATGCACTCAATAATAATAAAATAAAATATTTACAACTGGTAGTGCGGGCCACGCCCTCTAGTATATGCGAATCTCCACACAGCCAACCTTGCTGTACAAAACCCCTTTCTAAAACTACATTAAACAGAGTGTCAGATTGAGGAAGAAATATGTTTAACCAAAAATAATTAACAGAACAAAAACAGCAGTGACAGCGCTTTCTGTAAAAGAAAAGCAGATAGTTATTAAACTGCTGAATTCTTTCCTTTTCAACTAATCAGTACCCGCTTACCTGTCATGTCTCATGGAAAGTGCTCACACTCGTGTAATCGGCACATCACATCCACACCACCTATCCTACGGCACATTCCCACATACACACAGCGTAAAGCCCCAACCTTTATAAACAACCATATGAAAACCAAAAGAATCCCTTACCCATAAAATGATCCTTTTAATGTGCCCAGTGTACAGCTCAAAACGCTGCCCCACCTGTCTGTCAGGACGCCAGGTAAACGCTCTTGCGCAGCTGTACCTAATTGGGGCTTTTAAAGAGCCGGCATAATTACGCAGGAAGGGTGGAGGAGGGGCGCAGCACCGGCAGCGCTCCTCTATATAAAACAGAACGGACAGCTGCTGGTTACATTCTACCCCCAGCATTTTAAATTGGCGTCCCGACAATTTGCAAACAATATACCAGGTAACGAGAGCTAGTTCTTTAAGAAAGTGCAGCCTCGCTTACCCCACCCCCCATGGTAAATGATGGGGATTGGAGTGCTTCCCCGCTGTCTTACGGGTAGATTTCCTACTGGCCCCTGGAGGGAATGGGTCCCTTGAACTTGCCTCCACATCTCTTGTGGCCCTAGGAGTCGGGGCAGGGTCTGTTCTTGGAAGAGCCTGCACATTTGCAGGCCATGGTGCTGCAGACTTCCCTGCAAGACGAAGCGTTACCCACCCCCGACTTTCAGCTTCGCTATCGGAACTTTCCTCCACAGCTGTCGGACCAGATGGGGAGAGGGAGTGAGCATCAGCCACCGGCACTGCTTTTAAAAGGGAGCGGTGAACCTGTCGTGTATCTGACAGTCTTTTGCAAGGTGCGATTGTGTAGACTGCACCTTCCAGCTCAGGTGATCTTATCACCTGGAAGATCTCAGGGTGCCAAATGTCTCTTATTTTTCTTCTCCCTCTGTAGGTGCGATCTTGAACATAAACAAGCTGCCCTTCTGGTAAAGCATGCTCTTGCACCTTTTGATCCATCCGTTCCTTCCGTTTAGCAGCTGCCGTCCTCATTCTCTCTCGTGCACTGTCCACTGCCACTTTTAGTCGCCGCTGATGTTCTTGGACCCAACTACAAACGTCACCAGCTTCTGGTTCCTGTACACGGCCTAACAGGAAATCAACCGGGAGGTGAGGTTCTTGGCCAAACATTAGCATATGTGGAGACTGACCTGTTGTCTGGTGTGGCGTGGTGTTATAACTGAACACAACTTGAGGAATATAGTGCGGCCACTTATCTTTCTGTTCCGTAGACAAAGTGCGAAGAAGGTCGTGGAGGGTCCTGTTGAAACGCTCGCACTGGCCGTTTCCCTGTGGGTGGTATGGCGTTGTTCTAGACTTATGAATGCCATACAAGTGGCAAAGTTGTTGAATTATGGTGTTCTCAAAGCTTCGGCCCTGGTCAGAGTGTAACCGAGCTGGCACTCCATACTTGTAGAACCATTCTTTAACCAAGACTTCTGCAACCGTTGAAGCTCGCTGGTCCCGAGTTGGAATGACCTGGGTAAACTTGGAAAAAACATCAGTCATTACTAGCACTTGCTCCCTGCCATCTTGTGCAGGTTCCAGCAAAGAAAAGTCGAGTGCTAAAATTTCATTCGGCCTTGATGCCAGTAGGTGTCTCATAGGGGCCCGAACATGGGGCTGAGTGTTTTTGGCCACACTACACCTGTTACATCTTTGACACCAGTCTTTAATCATCCTTCCCATAGCGTGCCAGTAGCAGCGCTGGCGGATTAACTCCGTTGTTCTTTCAGCTCCCTGGTGCCCATGGTAGGTATGCAGCTGTTGGAAAACTTCCTCCTGTAGGCAGTCAGGTAAAACTAATTGTAGCACGCACTCACCCCCATCAGGACGCTGAAACCTGCGATGCAATAGTCCTTCCTTTAGCACCAGACGATCCCATTGGCGCAGTAAACCTGATACAGCGGGAGAAAGGTTCTGCCTCTCTAACCTGCTGGGGAATCGCTCTTGCACAAAGAAAGAAATGACAGCGTTTATGGCAGGATCAGCCTTCTGCAAGGCCAGCAGATCTTCTGTTGAACGTTCTGGTACTGCAGAAATGGCACCCTGAAATACCATTTCTGTTTGCTTTTCAGCTTTTTTTATCATCTGTGGTACAGCAGTTCCTGGACAGGTAGGATCTGCCCTCGCTTCCATCGGAAGGTGGTGTTGTCTGGATAGTGCATCAGCATTCCGGTTACTGCGACCTGAGCGATAACGTACTGTGTAGTCAAACACTGCCAATTCTGAGACCCAGCGTTGTTCTGTAGCTCCAAGCTTGGCTGTGTTTAAGTGACTGAGGGGGTTATTGTCCGTCCACACCACACACTTGTGGCCCAGCAGATATTCTCTGAATTTTTGTGTCATGGCCCATTTCATTGCCAGAAACTCCAGTTTCATTGAGCTATAGTTCTTTTCAGCCAGGTGAAGACTTCTGCTGGCATAGGCAATGGGCCTCACTTTACCCTCTTGTTCCTGGGACAAGACTGCTCCCAGTCCTTCATGGCTGGCGTCCACCTCTAGGATAAAGGGAAGGCTAAAGTTAGCATACGCCAACACTGGCGAGGACACTAACCTTGCTTTAAGGTCCTGAAAGCTAGCTTCGGTCTGAGCGGTCCACTCATCTGTCAACGCCACCTTCCCACGACGATTTCTCCTTTTAGTGAGGTCCGTCACCAGCTGGTGGAGAGGGGCTGCTACCTTAGTAAACCCATCGACAAACCGCCTGTAGTAGCTTGCAAACCCCAAAAATGATCTCAACTCCGGTACAGTCTTTGGTGTTGGCCACTCGGCAACTGCAGCCAGTTTCCTGGGGTCAGTGGCTACTCCAGCAGCCGACACCACATGACCCAGATACTGTACTTGGTGTTGAAAGAATCTGCATTTCTCCAGTTTGACTTTGAGCCCTTCTTGCTGCAATCGGCCCAAAACCAAATCCAAACGACTCAGATGGTCATCCACTGAGGAAGAAAAGACGACAATGTCATCCAGATATAACAACAGTGAGTTGCAATGTTGGTCTCCAAACATTCTCTCCATGAGCCGCTGAAAGGTACTGGGTGCATTGCATAGGCCAAAGGGCATTCTCTGGAATTCAAAAAGTCCAAATGGAGTGCAGAATGCAGTCTTCATCTTGTCCTGCTCAGTTACTGCAACCTGATGGTAGCCACTAGCCAGATCCATGGTGGAAAACCACTGAGCCCCTGAAAGGGCATCCAATGACTCCTCAATGCGGGGAAGGGGGAACGCATCCTTCCGTGTTTTCTTGTTTAATAGTCTATAGTCCACACAGAGTCGTAGGCTGCCATCTTTCTTTCGAACTAAGACAATCGGGGAGGCAAACGGGCTGCAACTTTCTCTTACAACATTACTCTCCACCAATTGGCGAATGTGAGCCCTCACGTCATCATAATCTACAGGGGGTATACGCCTATACCTCTGCCTAATTGGGGCATCATCAAGCAAGGGAATGTCATGGGTCACTAAGCTTGTGCAACCCAAGTCATTATCTGAAGCAGCAAAAACAGCCTCATGTTCATATAACATTGCTCTGACTTTGTCTTGCTCTGATGCTGGGAGAGCGGAAAGGTCCAAGGACCTTATCTGTTCTCCTACTGAACCCACGAGAGCATCTTGAGACGAGCACAGAGCTGTGACAGTACAGGGCTCCTGGATCACAGTTGAAATCCCCCTGGGAAAGCTTATAATCTGTGCCTGACTTAACACACCGATTGGGCGGCGGGGGTACAGGTAAACTGCAGCCTCACCAAAGTTACATACTGGCACATACACTGTACCACCCTTGACAGTAACCATTGCTGGGGAGACCAACACACACTCTGAGAGGGACCGATCATCAACAAGGGGTGCAATCAACGCAGCTTCTGACTCACAAACTTCTGGGAACATGTGGCAGCCACCCATTTACCCGTACCACCAGGTATATAGACAGGATGTCTCCCCCTAACCCTGGCTAAACCTGTCCTTCGGGGTGCCGACTGAGTCTGTGCTTGGTGACAATGTTGAAAAGCCTGTTGCCATAATGGAGGAATCTGCTGTGCAGTAGAATTGTTAAAAAGTTGTGCCCCCTGTTGACCAAACAGCTGAAAATAGCACTCCCTAATCACATTCATACCCAGAACCCCTGGGACATCAGGAGGGGGCCTTTGACCTGGAGGGTCCTTTACAATCACAACACCCCTACGAGGTATTATCTTTCCCAACACCTCTACCTCCAGTTCTACATAGCCCACATAGGGAATTTCCAACCCATTGGCAGCCTGCAATTGCAGCCAACGGCAAGAGCTAAGGGTGTTCTGGAAATGTTCTCTAAAGAAGCCTTCTGTAATTGTAGTCACCATGGATCCTGTATCCAACAAGCACTTAACCAGAACCCCACCCATTTTGACTGTCAGAAATGAACATGATGCCACTAGGTCAGGGACAGGAATTAGAAAATTGGGAGTTGAAGCTAATAAGCCTTGGTCAGCCCCTCCTGATGCTCGGCTCCTCACATCAGGGGGGGGTCGTTTCCCGCATCCTGGGCTACAGTATGCACCACAGCAGGTGGAGGGTCCCTGCGTCCCTGTGACTCCATTCTGGTATTACACTCTCTAGCATAATGGCCCGGCTTCTGACAGCGTCTACACAGAACTGTATCGGGGCGTTTAAACCTAGCTGTGGTTCGGGGAGCCGTCTGCATTGCCAGGAGACCCTGGGTCAGCTGGTTAATCTGTTCCTGCTGCTGTTTTAACAACTCTTTTAACTCTGTGAACTCTGTACACCCTGAAGCACCAGGTGCAACACCCCTAGAGCACTGAGCAGCACTAAAGGATGGAACTGAATGACTTCTACCCCTAGGTTCGTTGGTCTGCCCCTCCCGCTCCCAACGGATAGCTTCAGCTCGCACCTCCAACAGTGTACAAGCAGGGGACTGTCGTACCAACCGTTTGAGCTCCCTACGAAGATTTGGATCATAAACGTGCTCAACAAACTGGTCTCTGAGAAGGGTAGGGCCAATACCTGCACCCCTAGGTGCACAACGTTCAACCTTTTCCATGAGACACCACAGGGCATGTGAAAACTCCTGCAACGATTCTCCCTCTCGCTGTTTTCTGGAGAAAAAGCTCTGTTGCAGAGAAACATAAGATTTAGAACAGCCATACAACTCTTCCAGAACTGTGAAAATCTTGTCAGGATCTTCCCTCTCTGCTCTTGGTCTGTATCTGATCTCGTCTTTAGCTTCTCCCTCTAAATGATCATATATAAAATAGGCTTGATCAA
This sequence comes from Aphyosemion australe, assembly GCA_006937985.1. NCBI lineage: Eukaryota > Metazoa > Chordata > Actinopteri > Cyprinodontiformes > Nothobranchiidae > Aphyosemion > Aphyosemion australe. The sequence goes on along the minus strand of SSNS01000279.1, from coordinate 761,805 downwards.
CAGGTTGCAAGCTTCTAGTTCTCAATGTAGCTTTAATCTCCTCCACCCAGTCTTCCACTGTAATCCCAGAAGTGCCCCTAAAAATTGGACATTTTCTTTCTCTAGAAATGTACAGTAAACGTTCAATAGGAACAGTACCAGAAAGAGCAGAGTGGGAATCACCAGCTTGAGAACTAGAGTTTGAGCCTGAAGCTCCCGGCAAGGAGCTGGCTGCCTGCTGTTGTAGGAGCTGTTCTTTCTCCGCCCGTAGCTGCTGCACCAGGTCCCGCAACTCTTGAACCTCGTTTGCCATCCTGGGAGACTGAAGATCTGCCTGGTAAAGTCAGAAATCTGCCAGCAAGGACTCCACAACCACCGTAGACAGGTCCGTGGTCTGCACACTGCTGTTTTTGTTCAGAAAAAAAAACGAAGGAGGGGAGGGAAGAGAGAGAAGGAGAAAGAAAAGAAAAAAAAAGGAGAAAAAAAAAATACAAACAATACTTTGTCTCAACCCAATAAAACAGCGTGATCCTGCCAACAACGCCAGAATGTGAACCCGCGCCCCACACATTCAATTATTACCACTTTTTAATATAGAAAGGGATCACGCTGGATCAAACAACGGGCAGAGACAAAGCCTTCCTCAACAATTTACAATTTATTTGTACAAGATTCGTAACAACACGTTTTAATGTCAAAAATAAAAACTATTAAAACCCCACCGGGAATTAACGCCCCTTCGGATGCTGGAGGAGGGAGGCAAGCAACCAGGGCTGCGTAACATGCACCCACCCAAGATACACTAATCTGCATGCAAGCAAAAAAAGAAATAAAAACATGCACTCAATGATAATAAAATAAAATATTTACAACTGGTAGTGCGGGCCACGCCCTCTAGTATATGCGAATCTCCACACAGCCAACCTTGCTGTACAAAACCCCTTTCTAAAACTACATTAAACAGAGTGTCAGATCGAGGAAGAAATATGTTTAACCAAAAATAATTAACAGAACAAAAACAGCAGTGACAGCGCTTTCTGTAAAAGAAAAGCAGATAGTTATTAAACTGCTGAATTCTTTCCTTTTCAACTAATCAGTACCCGCTTACCTGTCATGTCTCATGGAAAGTGCTCACACTCGTGTAATCGGCACATCACATCCACACCACCTATCCTACGGCACATTCCCACATACACACAGCGTAAAGCCCCAACCTTTATAAACAACCATATGAAAACCAAAAGAATCCCTTACCCATAAAATGATCCTTTTAATGTGCCCAGTGTACAGCTCAAAACGCTGCCCCACCTGTCTGTCAGGACGCCAGGTAAACGCTCTTGCGCAGCTGTACCTAATTGGGGCTTTTAAAGAGCCGGCATAATTACGCAGGAAGGGTGGAGGAGGGGCGCAGCACCGGCAGCGCTCCTCTATATAAAACAGAACGGACAGCTGCTGGTTACACATCCACCAAAGTGTTCCATTTTCTTGCTACTTTGTCCGGGTGAAAGCTCTCTAAAAATTGCAAGGACAACTTTTCAGCAACAGATTTCCAAAGGTTTTTTTTGTTGCCTTTACTATTTTTCAACCTCATGTTCTTTTAGAGTTTTGGGGAGACCGTCGCCATCTTTTTCCAGGTGCTCGACTGAAGCCCTGGTTTGCTGCTGGGCTTGAAGCGGACGTTGAGACCACATTCTCTTTGGCTTGAAGACAGAAAAAACTATAGTTATGATATTGCAAGAAAATTTCACATTTATTATAATAATTTACTTCAGGAGCTTTACATGATTCATCACAAACCTCCTCCTCAGCCTCTATAAGGTTGGCCTTTGTTGTGAGATCCTCATCAATGTAGCACTACCCTGCCTCTGGAACAAGGGGCCAGGAAAGGGGGTACTCCTCTGTTCATCAAGGAACATTGCCATGTTTTTGTCCAAAAAACTGTAAAATAAACAAATTAAGATTACACTGAAATACATTCAGTAAAACTGAAAACATTTAACACGAAAATGCAGCTACAGAGGGAAAAAAACGGTTACACCATTATTAGTTTTCCAAAAACATGCAGCCTAAAAATACAAATGTAATCCCTGAAAGCTGAACTCTCAGTAGGCACGTTGGAATGAAATAGTGCAAAATATAAAGCTATCCTTACGAGCTGGTCATCGTTTTGCTTTGTGAGGAGGAGTGGGATAGCACACCTCCCATGTAGCCATTGTTTGTGGGTTCCTCTTAACACCATGTTAAGCTGTACGTTCGACATACAAACAACTCTTTTAGTTTGTTCAGCTTAGAGTTGCAAGCGCTACATGTAACACTGATTTTAAACGCACTCTTATAAGTGTGTCTTGTAAAATAAACACATTTCAACCAAAACTTACTGTTGTTGATACGGAGAGCTGCCATCTTGGATGTCGAGGTCGGAGTTGTGAAAATCTTCCGAGTTTCCGACTGGGAGGTCCGACTTTGGGGGGCTTTTCATTTGATTTTTCCTACTCGGAAGTCGTGATTTCTGAGTTCTGAGGACAAATCGAACACACCATAAGAGCTCAGACCGTGGCGGTAATGTGGCACAATCGTGTCATTTTTATAAAAGGTTATGCGATGGCGGCATAAAGGGGTATGGTGGCGGTCTCTGCGCTGTCACGGACTTACGGTTATCTTGGACATAACTTGCTTTTTATTGCGATCAAAGCCGCGCTCATTAAGTTTTTTTCACAAGCAGCTGGGCCTTTGTGAAATCAACAAAGAAGTCTAGAAAGGAATCCACAGCAGCAAATAGCAAAGAGAAGGACAACAGGCGCAGAGGCACCATCATCCCATACGTGGCAGGAGTCTGAGAAACTGATAAGGATTTTCTCCAAACACAACATCCTGGTAAACTTTAAAACCCATCCAAAAGACAAGACACCCAAACAGAAGCGTAACAGCGTCGTTTATGCAGTCCAATGCAGTGAGGACTGTCCAGACCTTTACATAGGAGAAACTAAACAACAACTACACAAGAGCATGGCACAGCACAGGAGAGCCACCTCTTCAGGCCAAGACACTGCATTCCACCTACACCTGAAGGACAAGGGTCACACCTTTGAAGATGACAAAGTCCACATTCTGGACAGAGAAGATAGATGGTTAGAGAGAGGAGTTAAGGAAGCTATCTATGTCAAAATGGAGAAACCATCATTAAATAGAGGAGGAGGACTCAGGTTTCACCTTCCAGCACCTACAATGCAGCTTTGAACCAAGTTCCAAAACAGTTTCAGTCCAGTTCACACCCTCCTGCATCTAATCAACATGACTCACAAACAATAGAGGCTAACGATGCTAACGACCCATCAAGAGGTAGGGAGGAGGGGTATTCACAGGCAGTTTCTGCTCATTGAGCAACAATAGACAGCTACAGTTTATAAGATCGACCCTCCCATATTCCAGTCAGAACTGACAAAGCTCCTCGGATGAGAAGCGAAATGTCTTCAAGAAACCAAAGAAGTCCAGTTGCCTTCATTCGAACTCCTTGCATCATTAAGTAAACTAATGGTTCTCCAATTTTCAATGTGTAATTTATCCTTATTTGGTTTGGAAATGAAGGTAATCAAGCCCTGTTTCATAGTCGGAGGAAGTTGACCTTAAATCGATCAATAACTTCTTGGAACACATAGCAAGACAGAAGAAAGTTTGTCATTAA
>SSNS01000279.1:748144-753144 GCA_006937985.1 Aphyosemion australe | reverse complement strand
CCTTTTAACAAGAAATAGCTCTTTATTTGTCCCAGAAATGTTCTGTTTCTCTTTGTAAATGATTACCAGGCAGGGTGAGCTACAACGATATGTGGCTGCCAAGACTCTGTATGCAGTTTGAAATCCTTACTGGAGTTTACTGGTTTATTCAGAGTTAAGGGGAAGCTGATGACAACATGAATGTGTGTTTAGAAGCATCAAAACACTGTTTACAGCTTAATGTGTTACAAATATCAGTAGTTGAAAATAGAGCAGCAGGACTGAATCAAGATTCTGCTAAATGATCAGGTCTATTAAAATGTTCCTTTCGTTTATATGGAGTGGGCGGGACTTCTCCAGGAAGCACTTGTTTTGTTTTGGCTTCAATTTCCAGGTTCCAGTTGGATGTCGGGTTTATGCTGATGAGAAACTGGGATGAGGAGCGCCAGGGATGAAGGAGAAGGAAGATTAGTGAGATAAGGGATTGTTGGGGGGTAGGAGATGGAGAATGGTGGGGACAGAGAGAGGCTCAAACTCTTCATTAGTGTTCATGATCTAGAGGGATTTCAGCACGAAAATCTCTAATTTATGTGTCAGTCTTTTCTGCTTCCTCCACCGCTGGATCTGCTGGCCTCAGCAGAATGTTGGGTTTACACCAGAGCTGTTGGTCTACCTTCAGTGATGTTGCCTTCTTACCTTTCTGTTCATCCAGTTGACAGGAGCACAGACTATCCCAACTACTACCAGGGCTTATGGGACTGTGTCGGAAACCACCCTGATGAGCTGACCTTCAAACGTGGAGAGGTCATCTACATCCTGAGTAAGGTATGGATAGGGAGAGATCTTCCCTGTGTGAGGTGACAGTATAAACAAACCAATAAACAAACTGGTTAACAGGAGGTTAGAGGAGATGACGACAAGAAAGAAAATAGATAAATAAAAACAATATTGAAATGACAAACCAACATATAGTAAACTAACTGATGATAATAATAATAAAGAATAAAAAATCAGCAACAATAGAAATGACTATAGTAGATATGTGTGTGGAATAGTCAGAATGTGTTTAAATAGGATAATAAAGTAGTATAGTAGCCTGAGGTGGGACTGGGTTTGGTTTTTCTTAACAGCCTGATGAGGATTAGTGGTGTCGCTATGGGAACGGGCAGAGTTCAAGCTTAGCTGGCATGCAGAACCATTCCATCACCTCCAGCTTCAGCACTCAGTTAGTGCTGCCATGCCACACACACACATCTCCCTCACCTCTCCAAATAGGAATGTGTGTTTTCAGGAAACCCGGCCTCGGTATTTGGAAGGTGAGGACGTGTGGTGAACACACAGGCTCTGAGGCTTGCTAGCTGAAAACTGAGGGTCTTTTTGTGCTGAAGGAGTTCGTGTGAGGACCAAATTGGATTTAGTTGTTTTAAACATTATTTTTGAACACTTGTCTAAAACCAAAAGTGGAAGTTAATGTTTTTGCAAACCCGCTGACGCGTGTTTCACCGTTACACAAGGGGTTATGTTTCTGTCTGGTTTCTGTGGAGCAGGGCTGAGGCAAATCGGGCCAGGTCCTGAGTCAAGTCTGCCATCTAGTGGCAACAAAAGCAAAGATGGTCTAGAGTTATTTGTTCAAGCTTATTTTTATTATGTTGAAGTACAATACTGATTTTGATACTAGCTCTAGTAGCAGTTGACCAGATATTCTACTACCATGTGAAACAACTTGTTTTTTTATTTCTAAGGGGAAGACATGAGTGATCTGGAAACCAAAAGTTGCTATATTTTAAAGGCTTGAGTCTGATAAAGAGCTTTCCAGATCTTTACTGTTCTGTTGGTAGGATCAGTTACTGGAGACGGCCCCGTCCGTTCACTTTGACCAAATGCTGGTTTTGATGATCCGGTTTGGTGTTTGGAACAGGACCAAGAATAAAGTTGCCTTTTCTCTCACTGGGAGTGCCATTAGCTGAAACCTTGGTGTTGGGGGTTGTGGCCCACTGTGGGGGCAGTGACCATAAAACCTGTCTGGACTGCAGCAGCCAGCTGCAGCTAAAAGCACAGCCGTCTCCTTCCCTCTTCCACAATCCCCCTTTCTCCCTCGCTCCTCGTATCCCTCCCCCATTCCAGAGGAGGGTGTCATTACAGCTGCAAAGACCCCCACCTCTGACTGAAGGAGGGCATGTCGTCCGGATGTGCTGCATGTGGGTAAAACGAATCGTGAATCAGAGCCGATGTTCTCGTCTAACTAATGCTAGCAGAGCTTTGCAAGTAATTCAATTACAGAATCGTGCTTTGAGCCGGTTCGGGTGTTAATGTGTGTGCTGTCAGTGTGAGGTGGCCCATGTCTCGTGTCGTGTCCAACTCTCACTCCTTACTTGTCACTTGGCCAAAAACATGATGAGGTGTTGCCGTTTTCAAGGGCTTTTCGCAGGAAGTCACATCTGCACTCATCACTTACACTCAAAACATGTGCTTACACACATGATTGGATACTTTTGGTGTCAGTTGGTTTCATAATCATCCAGTGGTTAGAACTAAGATGTCGTTCTAAATGATGACTTCTGAGACCTTTTTCCTCTTCCTATTAGGTTGTGACTGTAACCACATCACCACATGCCTGTCAGCGTCATCTTGCTGTTGTCTTCACATACTTGGTGCTACTGCATGATTCCTTATAGGGCTGGGCGATATGGCCTCAAATCTATATTGCGATATAATCTGAAGCATGTGCGATAACGATATATATGGCGATATATTTTTTCCTCTGTTTATATGTCAAAATGACATGCTTTTATTTTTTTTTATTTTATTTAACCTTTATTTAACCAGGAAATGTCCCATTGAGATTCAAAACCTCTTTTCCAAGGGAGTCCTTGAGAAGTGGAAAATGCTGAGACAAAAGACCCGCAGTTGGCATCATTGTTTCTGGACAGGTAAGACATTATTACTAACTACGTGTGGGGTAAGGGTTGTGGGTGCTTTCAAAGCAAACCGGGGGCTTACGTATATCATAGTAGGAACATTTTTAGGCTGCTTGTTTAGTGTGTCTCCATCAGAGTCAGTGCTGGTCAGGATATTAATATTAGTCTTATTCTTATTCTTACTTCTCAGCGCACTGGGACTTTTTTCCAGGGTAGGATGAGTACCGGTACTATTACCGCTCATTTATTAGTGGAAATCTCCGAGATTCCTGCAAAATATGTCCGTCTCCAAGTAAACACATTCCCCCCCAGCGCCGCTGACCCGCCCCTCCCGATAGGCAGAACACACGCTACAAGAGGGGCCACGATTTAGGATGCATTCTCTCCAAATGCGCCTTTGCACATTTGGAGAGGATGTGCGCCGCTCATACAGCTCCATCAGCTCCCGTCAGCCCAGGCAAGAGGAGAGAGAGAAAAAAGACGAGTTATCCGACACCGTGCACGTTCCCTCAATGACTGACAACACGCAGCATCTGACCAGCGTCAGATGTGCCGACCGACAGGTGGATCCATGGAGGTGGAGAGGCACAATTGACCAGGAGCACAAGAAAGTAAAAGTCATAACCAGAGGAGTGTGTTGTTGGAGCAAAAAAGAAAAACTTTGTGGGCATAAACATCCCAGCTTCTGTTCATGAGACAGAAGATAGGATAATTGTGTCTGGATGTGGAGAATAAATTATACAGCAGCCCTGGTTATCATGTATTAGAAGTCTTGGTAAATGCAGAAACATGCAGAGCTTTTATCATTTGATTCATAACCTATGTTTTTGTAATTGATGTTTTCTGTTTGTTTTTGTAGCATCAAATCGATGGAGCTGAAAGAACTCTTTAGATGAGGAACAAGCCAATAGTTTGGAAACAGTGTGTAAGTAACAAATTATTCTCATTGAAATGCAATGGCTATATGTCAGGATATATAATCATGTTTTGCTGCTGTTTTTACTTCCAGATTAGAGCTGGAAAGAGAAGGAAGGAGCTTTAGACCCGTATGATTCAGAATATGAACCTCCAATATCAATAAGGTATGTTTTATTATTGTTTTTTTAATATCGTAGTAACATCCCACTCTCACTTTCTATTCACTGATTATATAAAATGTATTTTTCTTGTGCAATAGGTGTACATCACAGGATGAGGTTGACCAACTTCCTTGCATTGGCCTGGATGAAGCTGACAATCATAACAATTATAATTATTATATCACAATTATAATTATTATATAGGCTAACAATTATATGTGCTAATTGAGTTTCACTCAATATGCTAAAATTCTGCTTACAATAGTGACCTGCAAAGAACCCAACTAATGCTGCTACTCTGTGTGTATATTTGCACATATTGTTGATTTTATATTTATATAATTTCTGCATTATTTTTTGTATTCTTTTACATTTTCCACCAAAGGGAGTGGCACTCCAATGGCGCTGTACCCTGTACAAAATCAATAAAGGCTATTCTATTATATTATATTCTGTATTGGACATTGCTGATTGTGTGGAGGCAGATTTGAAAGACAGTTTAGAAGAGCCATCAGCAGCAGGACTGACTCAGCTGTTGTTTTCATTCAGGAGTACAGCATGCATGCCTCGTGCACGAGCTTACTATTGAAGCTGCAGTTACATGTTTGGCCTGAGGGGGCAATCGCGAGCATGAAAATTTCAAAGTCCACATAGTCCCTTTAAGAGCTTTATATGTGAGAAGGAGGACCTTAAAATCTATTCTGAATTTAACAGGCAGCCAATGTAGGGAAGCTAAAACAGGAGAGATGTGGTCTCTCTTTTTAATTCTCATCAGAACTCTAGCTGCAGCATTTTGGACCAGCTGAAGACTTTTGACTACATTCTGTGGACCTCCTGATAGTAATGAATTGCAGTAATCCAACCTTGAGGTAATAAATGCATGAACCAGTTTTTCAGCATCACTCCTGGAAAGGATGCTTCTAATCTTAGCAATATTCCGAAGGTGGAAAAAGGAAATCCTACAAACCTGTTTAACGTGGGATTTGAATGACATGTCCTGGTCAAAGATTACACCGAGGTTCTT
>SSNS01000279.1:714411-742179 GCA_006937985.1 Aphyosemion australe | reverse complement strand
ATTTTCTCAAGGACTTTAGATAAAAATGGGAGATTAGATATTGGTCTATAATTCATTAGGTCATCTGGATCCAGAGAAGGTTTCTTAAGTAGAGGTTTAATTACAGCAACCTTAAACTCCTGCGGTACGTATCCATTTACTAAGGATAGGTTAATTATATCTAAAATGGGGGCAGTAACCAAAGGAAATGTTTCTTTAAATAATTTGGTTGGGATTGGGTCTAAAATACAAGTTGAAGGTTTAGATGAAGCTAATATTTTTGATAACTCTGAAAGCTCAACTGCATCAAAACAGTTCAAACACAGATGAGGTTCTACAGTTACCTCTGATGCTGCCTCACTTACTGAGGAAGAAGAAGTCGTGTTGGGGAGGATGCTGATGATTTTGTTTCTAATAGAATCTATTTTATTAGTGAAGAATCCCATAAAGTCGTTGCTGCTGAAGGCTAAGGGAATAGCTGCTCAGAGCTAGGATTCTGTGTAAGTTTGGCAACTGTACTGAAAAGAAATTTAGGATTATTCTTATTCTCCTCAATTAGTGACGAATAATATGCAGTTCTAGCTTGTCGAAGCTTATTTTTATAAAGCACTAGACTATTTTTCCAGGATAAGTAGAACTCTTCCCGGTGTGTAGAGCGCCATGTTCTCTCCAGTTTTCTAGAGTTTTGTTTTAAAGTACGTAGTTCAGAATTAAACCAGGGAGCCAACTTCCTGTGCTTAATGACCTTCTTTTTTAAAGGGGCAACATGTCTAATGCCACACGTAAAGAGGAAGTAACACTATGAACTAGACCGTCAATTTGTGAAGGGCTAGAAATGAAATAGTTGCCCTCTGCTAAGTTACACTGAGATTCTGAAGACAGTAAAGATGGAACAGCTGCTTTAAAGTTTGCTACAGCATTATCAGATAAAGATCGACTATAGTGGAATTTACTTTCATGTCTGGAGAGCTCGGTTATAATAAACTCAAAAGTTATCATAAAATGGTCCGACAAGACAGGATTGTGTGGAAATCCTGTTATCTCCTCACACTCTATACCATATGTCAGCACAAGGTCTAATGTATGATGGCAGGAGTGGGTGGAGCTATGGATTCTTTGAGTAAAACCAATTGAGTCTAAGATATTACTAAAGGCTACGTTGAGAGGATCACTTTCAATGTCAACATGAACGTTAAAATCCCCCGCCACAATGACCTTATCAGTATTTAACACCAAATCAGACAAGAAATCTGAGATCTGATCCAGAAACTGAGAGTAGGGGCCTGGTGGCTTCTATTCTCATCCACAGGTTTAGTCACTTCCCGAATCGATTACCGTAACTCACTTTTGGTACCTCAGAAAACTCTCCACAAGCTCCAGTTAGTTCAGAACTCTGCCACACAGGTCGTCACCGGCACTCCCCTATCTTACCACACCAGTCCGGTCCTTCAGCAGCTCCATTGGTTCCCAGTCCAACAACAGATTGAGTTCAGAGTCCTACTTCTCACTTTCAAAGCTGTTCACAATCTTTCTTTCTCCCCCATATCTATCTGATCTCATTCACATCGTTTCTCCAGTCCGCTCCCTAAGATCGTCATTGTCTGTCCTCCTTACTGCTCCATCCTTCCGTCTTACATCCATGGGCCTCAGATCCTTCAGTTGATCTGCTCCCCATCTCTGGAATTCTCTGCCTCACGCCATCCGGAACTCTGACTCCCTCCACATCTTCTAAAAACTCACCTCTTCACGACCGCATACTGTTTATGAGATAGTTCTGTTGTTTTTGTTCTCTGACTTTTGTTCTGTATTCCCTAGGGTTTTTATGAGTGATTTGTTTTAGCTTGCTTTTAATTTGGTTTTTATTATGTTGTTGTACAGTGACCATGAGTTCCCTGAAAGGCGCCTTAAATAAAATGTATAATAATAATAATAATAAATATTATTATTATAATTATTATTATAACAAGAGTGCTCCAGCTTCTCATTCATTATAAAGCAGCTTTTTTAAATATCACAAAGACAAATAATGGTGATTATAGGATGGGATAAAAAACAGTTGAATGAGAAATCACCACAAGAAACCATAACGACCACACGGCCTGACTACCAGGTCCACAAAACAAAGACAAGTTTATAATCCCTACATGAGGATGATTACACAAACCTATTTCTGAGTTCAAATTACATTGTTTGCTAATTGATGCTGTTTAGATTAAATAAAAACAGACAGTTGGACTCTGGTCCTTATTTGTTTATTTCATCTCCCTCTTCCAGGAGTATAACACCTTCGGTTGGTGGGTTGGAGAGAAGAGTGGATCCGTAGGGATCGTTCCCAGAGAGTACCTGATGGAGCTTTATGCTGTGTGAAGACGAGACCTGTTGCAAGTTTTTCATTTGAAGAAAATCAAAATGTGTCCAAGCATTTTACCTGCCATCCCTAAGAGGCAGGTGCTGTAATGAAAGTATTATATTTACTAAAAGGCTGCTGCACCTGTTTGTATTTATACTGAAGCTACATATTTTCATTTTTTTTTCTTGTGCTGTTGCAACTTCTGTCTGAATTCCTGTTTTCTAGGACAAAAAGAATAAATATTTGAACTCATGCTTTTTCTAATTGTTAACCCTTTTTTAAACCACAACAGTTTCTTAAACGTCCTCTTGTGACAAAGGACACAAATCTTCAAATTTATATTTACAGTCTTGACTAACATGGCAGAAAGCACCAGGAGATTCCATCTTAAACCTGATCCTGAGCACTGAATCATTTCCTTTAATAATATAAAAGTACTGCCACTGTAACTGTTTTCTTGATAAATATTTGACGTGCATAACTTGTGCATAAAAAGTGTGTATTATTAAAGTTGAGTTTATTCATCTGGTCAGCACTTTAGACCCATTCCTTAAAGGGGCATTCTTTATTTTTTGTTTTTGATGGCAGCTGAGAGCTGTTCCTGTGCAGCAGATCCCAGCCGATGGGAGTTTGTGCTGCATGCCTGAGTGAAACGGTCGAGGTGCACTAATAAGACAACCACCCACACGGATAGCAGGGTGCTTATCGCCCTCCAAGGGGCCGTTTGACAGCAGGCGAGGTGGCGCCCGCCCGGCGCCTCCCTCTGAGGTTACATACATGCTCTGTGTGTGTTTTTACAACCTGAAAAACCCAAAGTCAGGTTCGTCGTGGTGATATTTTTCACGCACTGATCTCGTCGAGGATTTTTCTTTTTCCAAGGTTGGGAAGGGAAGATGCATTCATCAACCTCACTGTGTGTTTTTTTTTTTCTTGTTCCCGTCTCTGCTTTGTTCCTGCTGAGTGATGAGCCGTAGTCCTCCGTCCTCTGGGTGACATTCAAAGCTGGCATAAATCCTGCGTTTTATGGCACGCTGCAGCGATAAAGCTTCCCTACTAATTGGAGATGTAATGAATAACTATAATTACTTATTGAGTATACCATATTGGATATTTAGAAGAAGTGCTTTGTTTTAGATGAGTTTTAACCAACATTCATGATTATTTTGTTAGTCCTGTAATTTTAGCCATGAAATGGTCATTTGTGAATTTTTACTAACCACCCGAATATTTCTTTGCTGCTGATATATCACAGTGTTCGCCCCTAAGAGCGCTCCTTTTAATATTTGTTGGCAGCGGGTCAGGCTGTCGATGCTAAAGGCTGCCTCTCATTTTTAAGTGCCAATAAAGGATTTCCTTAATGGATGTCGACTTCACCCCCTCCATCTCCTGTTAGGAGTTGGACAGCCACATCCTCAGAATATACAGGTGCTTTTATTGCAATTTAACATTAAGATATAACATCTAAGAGATAAATGCCCTGCACCATCTATTCTCCCAGACACTAAATTACACTAATGATACCAGATTATCACAAATTAATACTTTTCTCCATAAAGATGCACTTTTACTAGTCAAATATGTGAAGGCTGAGCTGTTAAGGAACTATAAATCTGGAGTTGCTAAAGATGAAACTTACAGGATGTGCTTCTATTTGTTGACAATTATTATAGCGCATCGTTATTTCATCCTATCATTTTTGGGCTTAGAGTAGAGGTCTGAAGGTGTGACCTTTGCCTCTTCAGGAATGCAATCCTGATCAAGCTGTCAGCTGTTTCTTATGCTCTTTAACCAGGTCACTGGGCTGCAGGTCACACCACACGGTCTTATTTATGGCTCTGTCTGGGATTTTGCAGGACATGTATCACCTTGTAAGACAGGCCCTGTGTCAGTGTTCCATTAAGGCCCTCCAACATGGTCTAAATCCACAAATTTGAAATAAGACCTCTTTTTTGTTTTAATGCAAGTAACCTTTAATTGAGGTCAGTTTCTTCCAGCATAACTCATGGCAGATGAAGGCAGGTTTCCTTAATATTTTTATATAGAATAGAATAGAATAGACTTTATTGATCCCTCAGTGGGGAAATTCACTTGTCACAGCAGCACCATCACTCAAAGGGTAATTAGAAGAAAGATAAAAACAAGGATACATGTTTATACACATAGGCAGTAATCTATTATTGTAATCTTAGATCACTAAAAAAACACAAATAAAAGATGAAAACAAACTTGGTACCAGCACTATGCAGCATACTGTAAGAGACACAGACAACAATGTGAATCCGGTATTGCACAAGTATAGAACACATGAATATTGCATTGGTGTTATTGTGGACCAGGATGATACCAGTACAGCCTAAACTGAGGAGTTATACACTCTTACAGCAGAGGGGATGAAAGATCTACGATAGCGCTCAGTTTTACATCTGGGATGTCTCAGTCTACCTCTGGAGGAGCTGTCCATGATCTCCACAGTGGAGTGCAGTGGGTGGGAGGGGTTTCTTAAGATGGAGGTCATCTTCCCCAGCATCCTCCTTTCACACGTCTCCTCAACAGAATCCAGTGGGCAGCCCAGAACCGAGCTAGCTTTGGTAGCTAGCTTGTTCAGTCTCTTTCTGTCTCGGTCAGAGCTGCCTACACCCCAGCAGACCACAGCAGAATGAATAACAGAGCCAACAACAGAGTGATAAAAGGATTTCAGCAGCTGGGAGTGAACTCCGAAGGACCTCAGCCTCCTCATGAGGTGGAGGCGGCTTTATAACGTTAAACCCCTTATTGCAAAATAAATATAAAAACGCAAGAAGGAAACTTTTTTCCATTTCCTTTTTCTGCTATAAAGGGTTATTTACTGATTGATTAAAAACACTGAAATGATGGAACAATAGGTTGTTAAAATGAACAAAAATAGAAAAATACAAATGGAATTTGTTCTTTTTTTTTTTTTTTTTACTTTTATAAACAAGCATCAGACCAACTTTAGCTCCATTATCAAATTCCTGCTGTGTTCTCTTGTTTCAGACAGCCTTCTGGAGGTGCCTACAGAGTTTAAAAGTTTGTTAGTCTGGCCAAGATCCAGCCTGGAACCTGTGATATTAATCTCTAATGAAGCAGTTTCGGCTGCGATGGGCCTTGTCACCAGCTCTCTCCTGTAATCTAGTGTAGAGATATCACCACTCTCCTCCTGGGTGTGAGGATGGAGGTCGAGGCTGTCACTGAAGGTAGAGCTATGCTCCGATATGTCGCTCCAGATAAATCAGGCTTATCAGAGTGACAGGTGTTTGTCCTCCTGCTATAAGCATCGCCCACACCTCAGTCCTGGATCTCTCCACAGATTATTTATAAGTCTGCAGCCTCTGTAATCTGCCCTGTTTACTCTCCTGTTGTGGCTCTAATATCAGGCCAGTGATCCACGGCTGATTTACAGTGCTAGTTAGCAAAGTGAGTGATGACCCCAGATGGTTTGAGAGGATAGCTTGTAATCAGCGCAGGTCAGAGATGCATGTGAGGCTCTAACTGTAATTACAGCACACACACACACACACAAACACACACACACACACGTATGCAGCAGCTGACTACCTGCCAATCCTATGCTAACTGGTCACCCAGGTCTCTCCTCACTTCTGGTCCTCCGACTCAGTTATTTCAGTCAGGTTGAAGCCTCAATGCCAGCTCTTTACATAGTTCTGGAAGACAGCCGCTCACAGAGGAAGTAACGGTGTGAAGGTTGAGTTACACGAGCTTTCTGAGCTCAGACTGTTGCCATCACTTTCTTTTAGTGTCAGCTTCGGAACGCTTCCAAGCAGCATTCCTGCCACGCTAACTGGAGATAATTTAGCATTCTGGCTGCACATGGAGCTGCTCATCAATGCAAACACACCGTTGCTCTTGTGTTTGAAAAGTAATACTTCATGATTTCTAATGAAACTTTCATGAAGTCTCCACTGGACGTACGTCTACAAGTGTTGAGGTTTATCAGATTCACGATGATCGCTGCAGCTTGTAGCTAACAAAAATCTCAGTTTTACAAATGAGATTTTGTTTGATAGTAGCTGAGAGACAGTCAAAACACAATGTACCAACAGATCGTACGTTTCAAGATCTGACCAAAACGGAGATAGTATTTTAAGATGATCTTTGTTCATAAACCCTGGCATGGTGATTTACTTTCCTTCAGTTAATGCCAGGTTTTTATTTTTAATGACTTTACTAAAGGTTATTAACCAGCTAAATGTATTTAAAGGTTTAACACATCTCCCATTTATCAAACATAAGAATATGCTCATTTAAAATATGTTTTAAACGTTTTGATCTTTTCAGTTCTGACTTTACATTGTGTTGCATTTACGTGTGTGTGTGTGTATATATATATATATATATATATATATATATATATATATATATATATATATATATATATATATATATATATATATATATATATATATATATATATATAGATATATATATATAGATATAGATATCTATCTATCTATCTATAGATATAGATAGATAGAGATATATATATATATCTATATATATATTCTCTGTATAATATACACAACACTCTACAGTAATTGGCGAATAGAAGGCGTGTGGATTGTGAACACTCATTAGATGCGTCCTACATAAGTAGCATCTGGGGTAATTTGAGTCATTTATGGCTACATGTAGACACTGTGATGATGGACTGTTTCTGAAAAACAAGCTGAGCCGGTCACCGGATCTACAGCAGAGTGAGGAGAATTTAGGCTCGTCATAAAAGAATGTCTCTTCGCGTCTTATTTCACCCGGACGTTTTTATGCTTTTTTTATTTTCTACCTCATTGCAGCCGTGAGCTTCCTGCTGATTTACACACACTGGCAGTGAAGCTCGCAGGCTCCCTGGAGATGATGCCCTCGACACCTCCATTTCCCCTGGTGTTGTCATTTCAGTGCCATGTCTTGTAGCATCTCTATTCTGGGTCTGACCACAGAGCTCTCCCTCAGCTCGTTGCTCATCCAGAACAAGACGTGAGTCTGGAGGGACTTGATCCTGTCGTACCAAGAACCAAAAGAGTCAGACATCCTTTTACTGAGGACACTCAGTAACCACGTTTTAGCATGGAACAATTAGCACTTGAGAGAACAGAGACAGTTCTTCTTTCTCATCCACCTGTTTTAGTTTTTTGCAAAGATCTTCACACACGCTATAATTTCAGGAAATCATGAAACCATAATCCCAGCTTTCCCATTCCCCCCTCGGGCTCACATGTTCCAGGCAAAGGAACTGATTTCACACTGATCTGCTCCGACTGCAGGAGATGGGAAGCTTTTGCTCGCTGTGGTATTGCAATCATGCCTGTCTCAGTAATGGCTATATCCACACACGCATACGGCGAAGGCACATGGAGGTATTGCTGTACATAACTGAGGGACAGGTAGGGCTGCAAGGTTTGATGGATCACCCGTGTGCTGACTTTTGTCAGCTCATTTACATCTATGGCATTTGAGAGACAAAGGAAAATGTTTCACTCTTGAACCAAAGCATTTTTATTGCCACCACACACATAAAACGAGACTTTCTGGTATTTCTGCTGTCATCACCTGTATTTTGTACTAATCATTAACACTGTTAATTTAACTTTTGCCCTAATTTCCGTTGATCTCATCACCAATCTGCTACCGGTACAGAATTGTCCGTTATCGACTCATCTAGCTCATGCAGACTTGCAGTCAAAGAGATTTAATATCTGGGATTGTGCTGAGCTGCTACTGCTACTAATGGATTCTGTATAATGTGGCACTTAAAATGCATGAGCAGTCTCTGATGTATCTGTAATTTGCCTCCGCTGGAGCATATCTCCCTCAATACCTTCATTTGTTTATCAGCTCTCTGGAGGAATAGTGATAGTGATTTTATATTGTCACATGTTTGACAGCCTGAACACAAAAATCTGACAGATTTTTCTGACACTGTAAACAAAAACATCACGAGGAGAGACATGCTGGGGATTGTGACATGGACTCATTTGCTGACTTTGCCATTTAAAACCACACTATGCAACTTTTTCATATGTTTAAATCATGTTCTTGAGCCAGTTTGTGCTAAAATGACCCTTTACAGGGTTAATGAAATGTCACTCAGACCCCCACCGCCCTCTGTGGCCTGAATACCACACTTGCAACTTCAGAGTGGCGGTCCGGTCCCTGTTGGACTTAGTAAAGTGGAGCTGACATGCCTGGTGCTGCAGTCTGCTTCCAGCATGTTTCCTGCATGTTTTAGATCATGAACACAGCTGATGTGTTTGATGTAGTGATGAACCGCTCCTGTAGACACTAATGAAGGCTGAAGAGACGTTTCAGCTGTTAGATTAAGGTGTTAAAAAGACCAATGCACAGCCAGGAGAGAAGTTTCACTTTTGCTTTCACTAACGGACACTAGGGGGTGCTAAAACAAGCCAAAACTACAAGTCTCCCTTTAATTTGTAACGCTGTAAACCTTTTGGATTATGCTTCTGAGTGAGAATAGATAACTGCTCTTGCTGTTATAAACAGCTTCCTGAACGGCCTCAGTTTGAAGAAACAGAGTTTGTGTTTTACAGGACTGAAGAGCCAATAGGAAATGCTGCCAAGACTAAAGTAGCCTGCTGCTGTCTGATCTGTAACATGTCTAAAACTGCCCTTAATAAAAAATAAAATAAAACTTTGTTTTCAGTTTCACATGATACATGGTTATTTGTAATTTCACCACTAGCAGAAAAATGTAAAATTATAGGTTTGTTCAGTCAAATTAAGCAGGAATTTCTGGACATTTCTAACAAAATTACAGTATCAAGCTAAAGTGGTGACAATTTTATTGAACTGTTTCTCTTGCAGGAAAATCTTAATTCTATTTTTAACAAGTTTCAAAAGTAAAACAAAAATACTTTTGTTTGTCATGCAGGCTGAACATGAAAATAGTCTCCTCCACCTATCTCCTGCATTAGCGTCTGATAGAAAATAGACTCTAGGTGAAACTCTAGGATTAGAAAATCCTGACAGATCTACGTCACACTGTCACTTAACATTCATGGACTCACCCATCTGGACTCACGACGGGGAAGGCTGTTGTTGGTTTAGCGTCCAGGAAACAGCAGAGAACGTCTCGACTAGTAGAAGCTAACCGTTAGCATTAGCAACTCCAACACACAGCAGAACTCCTCCAGGCTTGTGTTATTTGTGGAGATAAAACATCAACGTTGCAGAGCAAACAGAGTCAGTGGTAGAGTCGTGTTGCTGTTAGCCAATCAGAGGAGAGATGTCCACATATCAGGAAAAAGGCTCAAATCCTGCCGTGTTCAGCTCAACTCTGATCTGGCTCACTTCTATTTCCTGAAACAGGCGCACCGGAGACCCCTCAAAATAAATGAAATGGTCTTATTATATAGTTTGTGAAGCAACCTGTGTTGCTGCAATAATTTTTACCCCAAAAAATCCTATAAGATAAAATATCTCTGTAGCATTCAACAATTTAAACTTTTGTGTCATCATTAATATAATCAAACCTTGTTTAAACCTAAATTAGAAACAAAATGAGGTCTAGACAAAGAAATTCAGCTAAAATGATAAAAACTGCTAAATCTATTTTAGTCAGTACATTCAGATGTAGTATTCTTATTTACTTTTCATTCCCACAGCATGAGAGCAGCACTTCTCCGACTCTCCATGCTGACCTGGATCTACCTTTACATTCAATTATCTTGCACCTTTGGATTTTTAAAAGTGACTTAGAAAAGGGTGTGGGAGGAGTTCAGTGAGGCCATGGAGAAAGACTTCAGGACGGCTTTAAGGAGATTCCGGTCTACCATCTATCTCAGGAGGGGAAAGCAGTGCACTACCAACACTGTTTATAGTGGGGACGGTGTGGATCGGTGGGTGGAGTACTTCAAAGACCTCCTCAATCCCACCGGCATGCCTTCCAGCAGACTGTGGGGATTTTGGGTCGAGTTCTCCAATCTCTGGTGGTGCTTTCACATCTGGGCCGGCACAGACCCGCCTGGGTAGTGTGTTCACATCTAGGTAGCCTGCTTTTTCGTGTACAGCCGACCTTTTTTTCAGACCCCGCGGTCTGGTTGGGGCTGAGGTGACCCAACACACCCACTGCTGACTGATTGGCCGGCTGAAATCCACGCCTACTCTTAAGGGGAGCCTCCGATTGCTGGGTTATACTAAAGTGACCCTGCAATCGCGCAAAACTTAAATGGGGGTCAGGAAGTGATTTGCTCTACTATAAAACAGTGCAATAGATGAAAGTGAGTATACTAAGGCTTTAAATGGGCCGTTTCTCAACACTCAAGGACGCTAGTACGTTCTTGTGTACTTGACAAGTGTGTTCTTGGCTAGGACACCAGAAAGTCTGTTCTGCCGAGTACGGGAGGATGAGGACTACATTTGGAACAAGCGTACTTCTTTGCCTCACGGTAACAAGCGCTGCTTGTTGCTATGGTAAAAAAAACGACCTGACATTAAAATAAAAGTCTAGTCTGTTCCTTAAATGACAAAAAACCAATGAAAACGTATTATTTGTATTATATTTGGTCCACTTTTCATCAAAACTGATAAAATACCAGCATTTCCTGCTGTTAAATGAAGAAAAAAAGTTTCTTTTTCATCAAAACAAAGCAACGATGCTTTTATTTTGATAGTGGGTTAGCTCATTAGCATTTTGAGGGATCGTGAAGAGTCTGAAAGAAGAAAAAAACAAATACACAGCAAATTTTACAGATTATACGCAATTATTTACAATAACAGACAACTTTATATTGATTTATTTGTATTTCTGATATAAAACACAACAGTTATAAGCTTTCTCCTCTGCCGTTCGGAGTATAACGGTTAGCGGCGCAATGCATTATGGGAAACTTTGCTGTCCCAAGTCCGCAGAAGGACGCATCAGTGCATCCTCGAATCAATGGGCGGAGCAAGAACATATCTGGGAACTTTAAGCGAACTTGCCATCATATGTACTTAGGATTGGAACAGTACTTGGACCATTGTTGATGACGTTTCACAAGGACGGGAGTACACAAGTACAGACAAGTACACATATTGAGAAACGGCCATGGACTGGCACAGACGTGATGATATCGCTACTGATAACGGGTATGTTTATGTGCTAGAATCTACTTGTAAATAACTTATTATGCCCTTTTAAATCCATATTTCTGGTACGTTTGTTTTTAATAAGGTATAAACGCCACGTTACAACACTAAGCTAACCGCTAACGACATTAGCACTCAGAAAGCTATTTGCCGTACGGACACATGAAAACAGTATCAAACTGTTTACCTGCCACTTTTATGGCTGTGTTAAATAAAATGCTATAAAACATTTAATAAACCCTTACCTGTTAGAAAGTGATCACTGCAAACTTTAGCATTGTCTGTTTCTCCTGTTTTTAGCCGGATCCACTTCTGCCGTCTTCTTTCAGTAAGTTTTTTTTAATAAATCCTTTGTGGTGCACTACTTTTGGGACATGAAAAAAACCTTTGTCGTTGTCCCAACTAGAGCGGTTGTAACAACCGTAGACAGCACAGAATTTGGACATTTTGATGCTCAGTGAGCAGAGTAAATAGGGTTCTGTGCAACGGTGGCTACTTCCCGACCCCCATCTGCATTTGGTGATGTGGACACTACGACCTGTGAAACCCAGCAATTGCTGTGTAGAACTAGCCAGCGGGGGCTTCCCGCATGTGCAATTCATTATCATTCTGGATACTGTGGAGTAAACATCTCTGAGTTGCCAGTCCAGCCTCAGCAGCTCTCTCTCTCTCTCTCACTGAGTCTGTGTGTGTGTTGTGAGGAGGAGGAGCTGGAGGAGGAGGAGGAGAGAGAAAGAGAGAGAGAGAGAGAGAGAGAGAGAGAGAGAGAGAGAGAGAGGCACCGAGGTTGGAGCTTCACAGCAGGAGGACAGACTGCTGTGAAGAGCACCCACAGCACTCTCACTGGGAGAGAGAGCAGGAAGCAATATCAGAGTGAGAGTCTTCAAAAGCAACACTGCTCATGGCCGCCTTTGTTTACTAACTTAAGGAGGACACCATGGACTTCTCCACGTATCTTTTGCCCCGCCCACATCCTCAGAGATTTTCGCATTCCCGAGAAGGCTGTGTGTGAACAAAACCCGGCCGTGCGCGACCGGGTCGACGCTACTAAGACCAGACTGGGGAGACCCAGATGTGAATGCACCAAAATCTCCTCTGTGGCAGGGCATGGAGCATATCTCCCTCAATACCTTATATGGGATTTGCTTGATGTTCCTTAGGGCTCCCACCCCTCCCCTCAGGTATCTTCCCTGAGACGCTTCTGCCGGAACAGGAAACCCACTATGCCTGATGAAACGAGATAGCGCTAAACACCAGTCACTGTTTTCTAGGTCAATAACACCAATGCAATATTCATGTGTTCTATACTTGTGCAATACCGGATTCACATTGTTGTCTGTCTCTTACAGTATGCTGCACAGTGCTGGTACCAAGTTTGTTTTCATCTTTTATATTGTGGTTTCTTTTTTTTTTTAGTGATGGAAGATTACAATACTAGATTACTGCATATGTGTATATACATGCATCCTTGTTTTATTTCTCTTCTAATTATCCTTTTGAGTGATGGTGCTGCTGTGACAAGTGAATTTCCCCACTGTGGGATCAATAAAGTCTATTCTATTCTATTCTATTCTATTCTATTCAAACGTCCGTGACTTCAAATGGTGTTTTTCTTTTTGGGACTCTGGTAGTTTGTCCTAAAGTTGAAGTGGTAGCAGCCGGCTGTTTCTCCTTCTCTGATATGATTGAGCGGAGAACCTCTCACACCAGTGGTGTTCTGCTGCTGAATACGTGAGTGTGGAATGAGTGGAGGACCCAGGGAAGTGCGGCGGTTCGGTGAGACCGACAACCAGATGGTCCAATGGTTGGTTTCGGTCCAAAACGTGTTAGCAGGGGTTTTTAGACAAATACGAGAGAACAGCTTTATTCATTTTTTTTAATCTCCACAACATATTTATAGCTATACTATGTTAGAATGTTGGTAAGAGGCATGAAAAAATGTTTTAACATCATTTGTTTTCCAAATTTGCCATAGCAGCTTTAAAAAGGTCACACTAGCTTTATTCTACATGCATATGAGCACACACCTTCTGACTGCCTTAGTGCCCTCTGTTTGCAAACTTCCTACCAGTCAATTGACTCCTAACATATCATTTTTGTTCAGTGTAACACAAGTCTCATCACGAGGGTCGTCTCGTCTCTTCCTCTTGTGAATTCATAATGAAGCACTCAGCTGCTGCAGAAGGAGACAGCTTATCTAATTAACCATGCAGATACGTCGGCTTGCCTTCACTCTTTCTAGTGGTCATTACCTCTGCATGAGCTCAGCTGTGCAACCTAAGAAGATATGTGATACACACACACACACACACACACTGGTCATAAAATTAGAACATCATGACAAAGTTAATTTATTTCAGTAATTCCATTTGAAATGTGAAACTTGTATATTATTTTAATTCGTTACACACATTCTGATATATTTCAAATGTTTATTTCTTTTAATTTTGATGATTAGAACTGACAACTAATGAAAACCCAAAATTCAGAATGTCAGAAAATTAGAATATCAATTAAGACCAATGCAAGAAAAGGGCAAGACACAAAAGGCCATTGCTAAAGAGGCTGGCTGTTCTCAGAGCTGTGTCCAAGCACATTAATAGAGAGGAGAAGGGAAGGACAAGATGTGGTAGAAAAAAGTCTACAAGCAACAAGGATAACCACCCTGGAGAGGATTGTGGAACAAAACCCATTCAAAGATGTGGGGAGATTCACAAAGAGGGGCCTGCAGCTGGAGTCAGTGCTTCAAGAACCACCACACAGACGTATGAAGACATGGTTTCAGCTGTCGCATTCCTTGTGTCAAGCCACTCTTGAACAAGAGACAGCGTCAGAAGCGTCTCACCTGGGCTACAGACAGAAAGGACTGGACTGCTGCTGAGTGGTCCAGAGTTCTGTTCTCTGATGAAAGTAAATGTTGCATTTCCTTTGGAGATCAAGGTCCCAGAGTCTGGAGGAAGAGAGGAGAGGCTCAGAGAGGCAGCAGTAGCTCAGGAGGTAGACGGGTTGTCCAGTAATTGGAAGGTTGCAGGTTCAATCCCAGCTCCCGACAGAGAATGCTGCTGTTGTGTCCTTGGGAAAGACACCTAACCCACCTCACCTGCTGGTGGTGGTCGGAGGGACCGGTGGTGCCAGTGTACGGCAGGCCTCGCCTCCCTCAGTGCGCCCCAGGGCAGCTGTAGCTACGATGTAGCTCATCCCAACCAGCATGTGAATGGGTGAATGACTGATTGTGTTGTGAAGCGCCTTGGGGGGTTGTAGAACCCTGAGAAGGCGCTATACAAATACAGACCATTTACCATTTAGAATCCATGTTGCTTGAGGTCCAGTGGAAATTTTCCAGTCAGTGATGGTTTGGGGCGCCATGTCATCTGCTGGTGTTGGTCCATTGTGCTTTCTGAGGTCAAAGGTCAACACCGTCGTCTACCAGGAAGTTCTAGAGCACTTCCTGCTTCCTGCTGCTGACCAACTTTATGGAGATGCAGATTTCATTTTCTAACAGGACTTGGCACTTGCACACAGTGCCAAAGCTACCAGTACCTGGTTTAAGGACCATGGTGTCCCTGTTCTTGATTGGCCAGCAGACTGGCCTGACCTTAACCCCATGGAACATCTATGGGCTATTGTGAAGAAGAAGATGCAACACGCCAGAACCAAGTTCAGAAGAGCTGAAGGCCACTATCAGAGCAACATGGCTCTCATAACACCTGAGCAGAGCCACAGAATGATGGACTCCATGCCACGCCCCATTGCTGCAGTAATCCAGGCCAAAGGAGCCCAACTAAATACTGATGCTGTACATGTACATGCTCATAGCTTTATGTTCAGACTTTTCTAAAAATCCTTTTATTTGCATTGGTCTTAATATTCTAATTTTCTGAGATACTGAATTTGGGATTTCCATTAGTTGTCAGTTATAATAAACATTTGAAATCTATCAGTCTGTGTGTAGTGAATGAATCTAATATACAAGTTTCACTTTCTGAATGGAATTACTGAAATAAATCAACTTTGCCCTAATATTCTGATTTTACGACCAGCACCTGTATGAACACACAGAACCACTCACATGCACACAAATCCCAGAGGACCTCCCAGTGGTCACACACCTGATGGGGTGGGGGCAGATGACAGGGTCACCTCACACCTCATCAGGCTGCCTCAGATAACACGGTCATAGGTAGTTTCATGAATAAAACGACACAATCTGTGCTTCTGTAATGTTTGTTTACAAAGCAGACTTGTAGTTATGTTCATAAAGAGTTATTGTACAAACTGAGGCAACGCTGCCACCTTCAGGCACAACACTGCAACATATAACATTTATTATAACTTACACTTGATAGGTTTATTAATACATTCAGAAAATCAAATGAATCATTTATATTCACAAAGCCTCGCAGGACCAGATAATAGGTTTCTTTTTTCTGCTACAGATTTGTTTGTTTTTAAGTGGAACCAGATGAGAAGTTGAGCATCTCTTCCTGCCGGGGCGATATGGGACCGAGGGAAGCTGTGCTCTTGTTAAATGTCAACTCCTCAAACTTGCTGTCAGGTTCTCTACAGTCTGAGCTGTGAGGAAAATGAGTCAGAACAAACTTACAGATGTTGTAATCTGATACGGAAAGCAGAACAGTCATTATTCTCCTATAAATGTTACTTTTCATTTGAAGGCTTTTGCAATAGTGGGATTTTTTTCTGGACATTCCAAAACCACAGCTTTACAATACCTGTCTGAGTCAGAGTCACATGACAGGCACAGGTCCTTCTGCAGGTCCTCCTCTGAGTGAAATCTCCGCAGCCCGTTTCCCTGAACCGCCTGGGCCACAGAGAAGCTGGTTTTCCCTGCAGCACAGGCCTCTATCCTGGACATGCGGAGCTGAGACTGCAGGAAAAGATGCAGGCAGCTGTCAGACAGCAGCAGAGGGCTCTGAAGGATCCTGGGAAATTTTGGAAGACAAACACGTGATTGTTACGGTGTGTTGTACATTTTACTGCCAGTGGAAGTGAAAACAGTCATGTGGTGTGGAAACCAGTGCAAACCAGTCATTCTACTTCATAAATGCACAGACTTTGTTAAAATGTATATTTTCTTACTGTTCCAGAAACTTCTGGAGGCCCTTCATCCGGTCTGTGATCTGCTGAGCGTTGTTCAGGCTGAAGAAAGGGTTTTTGGGAGGCAGGTCTGGTAGCTTTACCCTAAAAAACACAGGACCTACTTATCAGAAGAGCTTCAAACAGGAAACTTTCAAATGAATCAAAATAACTTACATTAGTAACGCATTAGCCTGCAGTTTCTGCCTGAGCCATACGAACTCACTGTACCTCCGTCTCACGCTGGAGATCTTCTTGGTGAAGCAAACGCTGTTGGTCTGTGACAAGAACAAGCGTCACACAAATATCAGATGTGGAATCCAGTTTTCATCGTTTTACTTACATGTAAACAGATCTCATAGTCTATGTAGGCGTGCCAGAAATCATTCTTCTGTATCCGCGGGTCTCGCACCCACACGCTGATGACCTGCTGCATGGAGAAGGCAGGAGACACACTGAACTCAGTCTAGCACGGAACAGCATAAAGAGGAAGGCTTTTATTGGCAGATTGAGGAAGTGCGATGACCAACACAAAGAAAAAATCTGGATTGGAAAATCCAACAGTCCTTTCTTGCCAAGTACAGAAAAAGAGAAAAACAAGCAGCGTTTAAGGCCAAATTACATTTCATTCTCAGAACTGAAGCTTTTAAAGTTTAAATTCAAACCTGATCTGTAGTTTCTTCTCTCATAATTCAAAATGTCAACAGGCTGAAGCGTCGGACACGTCTAACCAGTCAGATCATGTTGTTTTAGCTTCTGCACCCCTTTTTTCTCTCCATACCATCAAGGAGCAAAGGTCTCCAAACAAAGTCACAAGACGTAGGCCCTTCCCCGTGACGCTCACATAAATTTGATCAAACATTTTGTTTTTGACACGTCATCGTTTGGAGAGAATCCAAATACGTGAGCCTTCAACATAAATGGAATAAAAATGAAACAAAAAGTGTTAAAAAGGTTTTCTTTTATTCACAGATTCATGGTCAACAGTTAACAGCAGTTCAGTAAGAGGAGTGTGTTTTAAGGAGGTTCAAGGTTCAGCCGGGTGTCCCGCGACAGTCAGGGGAGATATGTAAAAATCCTGGTCAGGATCAAGTAAAGGTGGATCATTAAAATCAGTGACAACATCCCTGTCTAACAGCTAAAGTGCTATTTAACAAGCACCAACATTCATACAAGTGCACAAAGGTTACGGGTACAAACCCTACCGCGTTACTGTAGAAACATCAGGACATCTTGAACACTTCACTTTGTGTAAAAGCACCAAATATTTGAGTTTATAATAAATGAGAAGACGGGTTGCTACAGACAGCTGGTTAAATGCACAGAGATTTGATTTTTACAGATTCACACAAAGGTACAGTAAAGGTTGCATCAATTACACACGACAGCATACTGAGGACACGCAGGAGAAAGACGATCAAGTGTTCAGACGAAAGGTAAAATGTCAAGAAAAGAGTTAAATGGTTAAGACTTCATCAGGTTTTTAAGAAATTCTTCTAGCACAGACGTAACTAGCATCTGCATTGTTCCTTTTTAGGAAGTCATGGGTGTTACTTGACTATTTTCTCAGCTAGGCATGTGTGTATGTTTGAGACTTTTATTCTGACGAATTAAAGGAAGTTCCTTGACTTCTGCTTTGGGCGCTGCAGCAGAAGTAGCCAAAAGCCGGCAGCTTGCATTAAATAAAGCTCCTGGTTTTATAGCTTACTCAGTAAAAACTCAGCTGGAACCCACAGCTACACAAACACGTCAGGAACACAGCAGGGTTTGAAATTCCTGTTGAAATCCCCTACTTGTGAATTTATTTTTCCTAAAAACAGTATCAACTTTTTTCTTGACATTTTGACATCAATCTCATAAATTCCTTATTTTTCTTTTCTGCAAGCTGCCTTAAGATGTCGTTTCCATTCCATCACCAACAACAGGTTGACATTTTTTAGCTCTAAACAAAAGCAACATGGACCAAAGGCTAACCAGCTGTTAGCTCGCTCTGCTAACATGAATCAAAGCACACGTTTATCAACTCGCTGCTAAAAAAAGGTAGAAAATGTAGTTACTCAAAATCTTAAAAACTAAACACATCCACAGTGACTGAGTCTGCTAGCCTAGAGGTCTAGACCAACCGTCGCAGTAGCAGAAAGATTTAGCTCTGCAGGTCGAAGGTAATAACATACTATAGGATGGCTCGCTGTGAGTCTGCTACATATGACACAGGATAAATGCTGCAAGTTGTTAACCTGACCTCAGATCAGCTGCTCTGAACTAAAGTTATCAGGATTTTTTGTTTCCATTGCTGTGTCCTCAAAGGCAAAGTGACCTTACTATTATTTCCAGCCCCCCCCCCCCCCCCCCCCCCCCCCCCCCCCCAGGATCTCACACTTGCCATAGTCTGAAACTCTACCTGCAGCGGGACGTGACTTCACGCTGGGTGCCTTTAATGTCAGCTGATGGAGGTTAAACTAAGCTTAGGTGAAAGCGCAGCTGTTCATCCGTCATCCTCCGCGTCACGAACCCTCTCCTCTTGTTTTGTCTTTTCTACGGCTGCTCGTCTTCGCAGTGCCAGCTCAACTTTTGCTCGTAGAAGTCGATGACCACCTGGGGACACCTGACACTCGCTTCACGAGCAGGCAGCAGGGCGACATCGTCGGAGTTCTTCCTGAGGATTAACAGAATGCAAATCAATGAAAAATGTGGGCAACCCACAAGATATTAAAGAGAAAATATATTCTTGATTTTTAAGCCTGTGTGAATCCATTTGCTCACATTTTCATGCAGAAGATTTTAGAGCAAGAAAAAGAAACTCGCTCTGTCTAAAATACCACGTTTGTTCAGGACTGGTGGAGTCAAACCTGTGTGTTTACACACATTTCTGTTGGATGCGTGTGGGAAATGTCGTCACCTTTCAAAGTCCACTCATTCTTCTCACTCCTAAAAATAGATTCATTCACACTGACCTTTGTTGGAGATCTGACCTCACTAATCTGACTGCATACAATCTGAGTAAACTCCTTTTTTAAACTTACATTCAAAATGAGATCTTTAAGAGATCCGGCTAATATCCCAACATTTTGTCTCTTGGTGTGTTTACTTTCATTTTTTCATGAGGCTAAATCTTAATTGTTTCCTGCAATTTGCAGTTTGGACGTTTTAAATGTTTACATCTCGTTTTCTCCTTTTTAAAGGTTGACCATTTGTTTGAGAAAATTCTGAAACTTGTGAAAGTTTGTTGCACCTATTCACATTTTCCATCCCGAAGAAATTTTTTTGTATAAAAGCAACCATTTAAAGGTTGAATATGGAACAATTTAATAAGAAGCTATATTTAAAAAAAAAAAAATTCTTCCACGGGGCGGTTAGAGGAATGAAGGTACAGCATTTCCTTTAAAAACTATATTTTAATTTAAAAAAAATAATCAAATATTTATTTTAAAAAAATAATCAAATATTTATTTTGACGAGCAAGACTTTGGGTTTATGTTTACATCTACCAGCCACTAGAGGGCACCGTTGTGGGTTTACAAATACCGTAAACGGTCCGCTCTGCACAGTGAGGCTGGCTCTGTGGAAAATGGCGGACTTGGCAAGTCAAGCAGCTGCTTCTGAGCCCAGAAGATGTCGTTATCCTTCTCATAAGAGGAGCGACCATAAAAGATCTAAAACCAGCGTCAGGGCCGGCGCTAGCCATTTGGGTGCCCTAAGCACAAATGCCATCTAGGGGGTGGGCAATATCATGTCATTGACAATATTACCAGTAATTATTTTTTGCCAAGAAATAATATCTATCATGTTGAGCTAATTTCATGAAGTAATTGCATCCACTACACAGAGGATTATGTTCCTGTGGGTCATCAGCATGCAGTTATGAAAGCAAACATGGCTGGAATCTTAGCTTTAATTCATATCAGCCAGTAGGGAAAAATACATTTGAGGAATTTTGGCCTCTCCAGGCTTCCGTACCTGTAAACTGGTTATGCGGAGCAGGGTTTTGGCTCGTCTCTGCACATAACCAGCAAAAACACACCGGTGGAGCAGTGAATTAAAACGTTAGGAGAGTGGACGTGTGAGTCACGGTAGCAAGCCCAGCCTGCTGTGAGTGAGAGAGTGGCGAGCGAGCCTATAGCTGATGAGTGAAAACAAAAGACACAAAACTTTCCAAATCGGTTGGGGATGAGGCGGCATATTTCTAAATAGAAGCACGTTATTTTGGCGGCGCGCAGGTCAAGGCACAGCTCTGGGACAGAGAACCGAGCCTGCCCGTCCCATCAGCAGCGGGTGAAGCGCACCGCTCCCCCGGTCTCACAGCCAGAGCGGGCGTGACAGAGGCACATCAACTTGAATCAGACAGATGGGATTCTGTGTGTGAAATAACGCCAGTTAAATGGTCCTCTTGGTGTTGTTTGTGTGCATGGTGTCCAGTAGCAGTTTTTTTTTTCATAAGCCTGATTGCTTGATGCCCCCCTGGCCACTCGGTGCCCTACGCACTGTGAGTGATGCAGGTGTAGGAAGTACCAGCGCTGACCAGAGTGAGTTTAGGTCATCACTGGACACGGTGCTGGCTGCTCACTTCACATATGGGCAGAGAACCGAGAGGCACCTGGCTGCAGACCTCCACTGTCAGGTTGCTTCCGGTGCAGGCGCCACTGTCAGAACGACCTCCACTGTCAGGCCTGTCAGGGCGGAAGTGCAGACTTTTTTCCCCATCAGCCTTAATCCAATAGCCTAGTGAACTAGACCAAATTCTTGCTTTGCAGAGTTTGAAAAGCCATCCTATATATTCACATATATAGGATGGCTTTATATTAGGGTGACCAAACGTCCTATTTTCCCCGGACATGTCCACTTTTCACCGTCTGTCCGGGGCGTCCGGGGGGGTTTCCTATATTGATGAAAATGTCCGGATTTTCATCCAGGAGCCGGGTTTGAATTACGGGGGAGCTGGAAGCCCTAAACCTACACACCCAGGGAAGCCCGAAAAAAGATCCCGTTTCTACCTATATTACATTATTTATATGGACTCTCAGCGCACCGGGGATTCTTTTGTGAGGAGAGGACAGATGCTGATTGTTGAAGCTGCGTCCTGCACGGCCACAGTAACATTCTCAAAGTGGCGCGACCAAAAAATAGAATTAACACGCGATCGTTCATGTCCGTTCATATAATCTTCTGTCTTACTTCTGTCTTTTAATCGTATCTTTTATTCGTGTCTGACACACTTCGCAGCGGAGCGCTTCACCCGTGCGCTGCTGATTTCACCTCACCCGCGCGGCCGAGCAGCGCACACTCCCCTATTTTTCAGCTGGTAGATTAATTTGATCTGTTTACTTCAAAAGCAACTCGAGGTGAAACAAGAGGAAATGAGGAAACAGTTTATTCTGGTGGATTGAGAGGAGAAGCAGGAAGATCAGAGACAGACAGGACAGGAAAATATTCAAATAAAAACGGAGGAGAGCGAATAAACCGAAACTGCATTTGGGATTTTATTTTGAAATATGAAGACTGGAAGTACGTTTATGACAAACAAAACAAAAGTTTACTAAATAAATGACAACTACATATGAACTATAGAGAAATAATTGATAGATTTTACGTAATATTAAATAATTAATGCATTTGTGAGGAGAGCGAATCAACCGAAACTGACTTCGGGATTTTATTTTGAAATGTATCCCGTGCATTTCCCGTCCTGACAGGCCTGACAGTGGAGGTCGTTCTGACAGTGGAGCCTGCACAGGAAGCAACCTGACAGTGGAGGTCTGCAGCCAGGTGCTCTTGGGAGAACCTGGCATCCTGACGGCTGGAAACCTTGTTCTTTTGTTGCAACTACAACCTCCACACACTAGATGGCGCTTTGGTGTTCGTGTTCCACATTCAACCTTTAACAAAAGACAAACCACATGATGGTAAATGGCCTTCTAGGGTTCTACAACCCCCCCAAGGAGCTTTACAACACAATCAGTCATTCACACACACACACTGGTGATGATGAGCTACAACGAGCCAGAGCTGCCCTGGAGCACTCTGACCCCTGCTGCACATTGGAAGAATCAGCATCGCGGAACGGCAGCGGAAAGGTTTACTCGCGATTTTCGCTGCGTGCCAGTGCACACCGGGAGAATCTCAGCCGCAGAGCGGCTTCACCGCCGCAGAGTGGCTTCACCGCCGCGCTCCTCGCTGGACTCGCAAGATCACCAGATCCCTCGAGACTTCAAAGGTCACGGTTTGTTTATGCCATCCTCCATTAAACCAAAAAGAAGGAACTCACGTGTGACGTCGCTGTGTGATGTCATAGATAATATTGTTCCTCTCCAGTGCCAGGATTAAAGCCATGAAAAACACACCGCTGCACTTCTCGAACGATGTGGTAAGTAAATAAGCCGTGAGGTCACACGTATAGACGTAATTTACATAGATATGTAATCGCATCACTACAATAGACTTTTATTTTGAAAATAACCGGGCATTTTACACTGAAACCGACTGTCGCCCACATGACTACTTTTAATATTTGATAGAAGTGAGCAGTGTTTGAGTTTCTCAGCAAACAATTCTGCAACATACAGAAACTAATCATCACGCCCAAAAACAACATCACATTAGGAAGCTGAGGCTTTCACCACTTCACTCTTGGTTCTGACTTGGCTGGGCTTAAGGTTGAAATAATTCCAGTTCATTATGATTTGGCATAAATGAGAGGTTACATCTGGTCACATACTAATCTGTATTTTTATTTATTAAAATACAGCAGTAATCTACACTGGCAACGGGTCTGTTTCTGTTTATTGTGTAGGCAATAATTCTATCTGGTCCAGGTCTATTATAATGTTAAAGGCCCTATCAGTGATATTCATAGAAATCATGGTAAAAACTGCGACTCTTTAGCGCCATGCAGTTTCGAGTAAGTATTGCAGCTACGGTGGCCCACTCAAAAAGGCAACAACTCCAGCGTTCACTCCAGCTATCTGGTTCGTTTTTTTATAAAAAAGCATGAGATTGATTTATTTCCAGTCTCTGTAGCCTAACCCACACAAAGCATATAACTACTCAAGCAGGTAAAAAACATTTTTTAATGAGTGTTCAGTCTTAATGCATAATGCCACACGTAGCCCCCCCTCCCCATCCCCCGACAAGACGATGCGCGCGCACCCCCCTCCCCCCGCGCGACGAGGCGGCGCTATCCTACACCCCCCTTAGTCAACAAACATCACGGCTGTGAACATTTCTAGGGGAAACACTGCTGTTAGCTGTTGTATCAACCTACCAGTCCTGAAGGAAGCTAGCATAGCTATCTGTCACCGATTCACACACGGAGGAGGGGTGGCATCAGCTGTGGCGTCCGGTGTCATGTGGATCAGAGCAGCGGAGTAAACAAGAGTCTGCCAGTTAGCCATCAGCTGATCGGTGTGCGCCGCAATGAGGATCGAGATGGAGCTAACATCAACCACTGGCTGTTTAGCGATCGGATAGCCGATGAGGTTTGGCACGAGCCGGGGACACGCTGTGGAAATAAACTACCGGTAACTAATGCTAACATGGCTACCGGCTAGCGGACCACCGTTGGGAGAGACACGGCAGGCTGCGGTAAGAGAGGAGACTTTAATAATAGGAGCTTTCTTGAAGAAGGACTTTGGAACTGATACGTTGGGACCGGATTGGGAGCTTTATTATGAAGAAAAGATCAGCTGAGGTGAGTCATAAAAACACTTAGAGGCTGGTGTCTAGCTGTTGCGGGCGGGGTTCTCATCATATGCGGCTGCTGAGTGTTGGAAATCAATAAGACCTGACATATTTGATGTGTCTTTTGATTTCATTGTTTGTTATTCAAACTAACAAAGTCCAGCAACAGTGTAACAGCTAGTCTCGTCTCTTCTTAGTTGAATTGTCAGACGCCATGCTTCCACGGCGCACTGCTGCCCTCTGCTGTTTCTTTCAGGTTACAGTCATAGTGCAAACGCGTAACTCAGAGCTCGTATGTCCCTAAATAGCTACCGTATTTCAAGATGGAGGATGACCATGGAGCGTCGACCACAATTTATGTATTAAAAATGTAAAATTTGAAGCTGAGAGGAATATTTAGAATTGATGTTGGTGAGAAATATTAATGAAAAAGGACAAGTTTGTGCACTGGATACACAGAATTTGGTAGTAAACAGGTAAAAATATTACACATTGTGGCTTTAAACAACAGTTGTTCATAAAGCCTAATGGGCTCCACACACAGGAGGCGATATCTCCTCTCCTCCATTCATTTTCAATGAGACAAGCGCGAGAAAGCGATAATCGCGGGTCTCCCTCCTAAGCGAAACGCAAAAAACGTGCATGTGAAATTTTGCGCTCGTGCATGTGTCGTGCACACGCGAGCCAGCGACGCGATCCCAGAAAGTTGAAACATTTTCAACTTTTCACCGCTGTCGCTCGGGCAAGGACCAATCAGCGGAGGTTTCATTGACTGACAAATGAGGGGACAGGATGCTTCTCAGTACATCTCCGGGTAAACATGGAGGAAAAGTTAATACTTGCCGTGTCCGATGTCCCAGAGCTTTACAAGACTTCCCTTAACTCTAGAAAACCTTGTGAGACTGGCCGCTGCCGCTTGTCGCCTCCCGTGTGTCAGGTTATAAACGCGATAGCGATGAGTTTCGCTGATTGCGGTCGTTTGTCGCCTCCCGTGTGTCGAGCCCATAATGCAGTAGTGTTCAATTCTGGTCCTTAAGGGTCACCATCCTGCATAATTCAGAAGTTTTTCTTCTCCATCACACCTGTTTTAATCAGTAGGTGATTAACAGGCTTCTGCAGAGCTTTCAACCACTGAATCAGATGTGTTGGAGCAGGGAAACAACTAAAGCCTCATCTACGCCGCATGTGGAAAGGATGTGTACCGGAACCTCAATCATCCTGATCTGCTGCACACCGCAGCCAGTGGACATTCGCTGTTTGGACGCAACGATTTTCGATCTTTGCGGAAGCCGCACAGATACGATCCTCATCCATTACTCACTCTGCGTAATTGAGGCTTAAAACATGCAGGATAGGAGCTCTTGAGCAAGATGATTGGACACCAGCGGTCTAAAGGATCACATGATGCAGTGAAGATGTCATTCGTGTTTTCCCAGAATATCAGAATCCTGTGCAACATCACCTATTATGTGCTGGTGAAGGTTCTCAGTCATCCAGGTCGTGGTAATCCTTCGAATGAAGGCAACTGGACTTGTGAATACCCCTCTAGGCTAACGACAAGGCTAACAACTCATCAGGGGGTAGGGAGGATGGGTATTCATAGGCAGTTTCTGCTCATTAGGCAACAATAGACAGCTACAGTTTTTAAGCTTGACCCTCCAATATTCCAGTCAGAAGTGACAAAGCTCCTCGGATGAGAAGCAAAATGGCTTCAAGAAACCAAAGAAGTCCAGTTGCCTTCATTTGAACCCCTTTGGATCACCTACTATGATTTTTACTTAGTCATCTAAATAAGGAATTTGTTTTTCTACTGAGATACTTTCATGTTGAGAGAAGAGACAGCTCTAGCTGTTTAGCTCAGATCTCAAGATCTCACAGAGGATGGGAAGTGAAAGACTCGCAACTTTGTGAAACTTTAGGTCATCATCTGTAAAACTGAGAGGGTTATGGCCATTTTTACATTTGGTAACAATGATTAGCTTTGGCTTCCATCTTGAATTGGGTTGACCCCATGAGTTAATCAGGAGAGCTGAGTTTATTTAACTTGATTAACAGCAAACGCTAAAAATCAATCTTCATAGTTTAACTGCACGTGTGTGTGTGTGTTGCACTGGTATTTCTTCAGCGTTGGACTAAAAGAGGAAGCAAAAGTTACCATTTGACTAAGAACATGAGCTCTCCCTTTCTGTCTGTGGAGCCGATGATGCATTCAGGCTCCAGGTATGTGCTGAGGTTGATGGGGGCGTCTGACTGCTCATCATCCTGCTTCAGGACGCCGCCGCCGCTGCTGTTGCTCTGCTCGCTGGACTGCGTGATCACCAAGATGAAATTGTAACAGAGGTTAATGAGGCAGTTAAAAAAACAGGAATTATAAATGCTTTCATTTCCAGCAGGATTGCAAAGCCAAGCTTCACACCTCATTTAGTTTCAGTTTTAAGCAGGAGCATCAGGTGATCTTTACTTGAAAGCAGGCTGTGACTAACTGGAAGCCAAAGAGGTTGTTTTAAATCCAAACCATGCCAGAGGCTGCTTTAAATAAGCTGCAAGTAAAATGGAAACAACACACTCACAAGTTCCGCGTCCTGCTCCGTCATCTCTTCTTTGGGACGGAACTGTAGCTCGCTCTGCTCGTCTTCGTGGTCCTCTGTGAGGGGAGCACTTCTCAGAAACTCCTCAATCAGCTCAGGACAGTCCAGGTTGTCCTCGGGCTCCCACGTGTTTTCTGCACTGTGATAAAGACAGAGCAGCGTTGGACTATCAGGAAGGAGCTTAGCTCTTACACAATAGAAGGTTGTGCAATGTGTCTGTGACTCACTCAGTGAAGCCTTTCCACTTCAAGAAATACTCCACTCTGCCATCAAACACTCTGCGGCGAATGATTCTGTCCACCACAAACTCTTGGACCTCTGCAGGCTCCTCTGTCTTCCTCTGTTTGGCAGTCTGCTTCTTTCTCATTCTGCCATCACACAGGGAAAAGGGACAAACGTTTAGAGGCGTGTTAGCGAGCTCGGGGTGTCAATGTTCTGCTACAACGCGACAGCTACGAGACAGCAGCACTGATCCAGATCAACATGGCAGAGGCGACCGTGTCCTTCAGACAATGATCGCAGCGCTCCACCTGCTGTCTGCTGCGGGAGCGTCATGGTTCTGCCGCTTCACTTCCAAACAAACACGTCAGGATCAACAATTGTTCCCTGAGACCGGAGCTTAAATCAGACAGCGGCCACCGGAAACATGGCTGGGACCGCTCCTTTGATGAAAAACACCGAACAACACGAACGCGCTCTCTCTCTCCCGGTGTTTACTTTGACTCGACGGACGGTCTGCCGCGGTGCCGCTCCGCTCTGCGCCCCTCGCCGCAAACTGCGCACACACAGCGCCGTCGCCGCTGCGCCGTGCCCAGACGAGTCGTTCGGCGGCGTCAAAGCGATCTTAACAACTTTTCATGAATGAGTTCACATTAAAGATGGCCGTTGATGCTCAGAGGAAGTGGTTGCCAAGGGAAAAGGTCATGCCAGGAAAACTGGGAGGAGACAACGGGGACGCACACG